>OY796685.1:21833070-22350032 GCA_963680715.1 Tetragnatha montana
TATTAGCAGATCTCATTTTCTATTTATCCCATTTCTAGTTTTTTATTTCCAAGTATTTTAAATATTACAAAAAAACTTCAGTTTTCGCTCCTCTTTGACTTATGATGTCACTGTCACTAACTTCTAATATTGACGTTAAAGCCACTTTTTGGTAACTTCCGTGGCAGTTTTAGATATAGCGGCACAGGTCGACGGCGTTGTATGTAAGTATGTGCCATAAAATGTTTTCCTCTTTCTATAGGAGATCAAGATCATGAAATGATGATAAGTCCTGTTCAACAAGGAATAATTGAAGGAGAAATTAATATTGCTAGGTACATGATCTTAAGTATTATTTATTACATTGTTTAATTTTTTTTCTTACCCAATACTTAAAGTAAATCTTCTTCTCAATCCTCAGGTATCTGTCTCGTCTTCTGTCTTTCAATTACGACTCTGATGCTATATCTTCTACTGTTATTGATAACTGGCTAGAAACAGCACAAGCTATCATCCATGGGAATAACAAAGATAAACAAGGTGCCTTGAAGTCACTTAATTCTCATTTAGGAAAGAATGCCTTTCTTGTTGGAGACAGCTTGTCACTTGCAGACATAGTCATGTGGAGTGCTTTGGTCCAAACTAAATCCCATCAGAGTATGCAGCCTAATATAGCCAAATGGTTCAAGTCACTTTTAAGTTTGGATTTATTTAAAAATTGTACTGACTTTGCTAATCTGTGATAAATATGTTGAGCCACTTTTCGAATTGTTTTATTTTAGCTGGAGATTCAATAACACACACCTTTTGTTTCATTTCTTGATCATCAGTAGTTTTTAAATGTTGTATGGTTATTTATATCAGTATGTCTTGTTTTTTTTTTTTTAACTAAATTAGAGTTCTTGTTCAATTTAATATCTGTGGGAGGAATGTGAATAAGGAAATTTTTATTTATTGTATGAAATATAAAAAAATCAAAAAATTTTCAACAATACAGAAATACCTTTTGAGTGCGACCATTTCTGTTCTGAGGAAAATAAATAGTTAAAAGAAGGTTCAGTGACATATTGCTTTAGAGTTTAATGATAATATTTTGCAAGCATTACATTGATAAAATGATCTTAAACAATTATTTACTATTCTCCTCTTATTAAAATAAATACATTAAGATAAATGTCTCCCATTGAATCTTGGGAGTGATAGCATGGTAGCTACACCAGCATTCTACCATTTGCGACGGTCACATCGTTTAAGTCGATGCATGTAAACCCACTCTAATTTAACTGGACTAATCTATTTATGTAACTTATTTACAATTCACCTATATATATGTACAGACTAAAGGTAACTTGTTGGAATGGCTTTACTAAAAACCAAGCCATTCATAGAAAGAAGCTACTGAAATTGTATTCTTAGAGTGTGAAACACTGAAGAGAAGGCTTAGCTGAACTTTAATAAAGGCATTTTGCCCTTACATAAACAATCTGAAAAAAAAATGTCTACCTTTGTGTGAATTCTCTACCACTTTAACATTATTTCTTATACCTTCCAGTACAGAGTGGGCAAAAAGTCAGTACACTTGAAAGTTCCATAAAAACCCAAAGGAAAAACGGTCTTCAGTCTCAGCATCTTGAGGTCATGGTTTTTTTATCAGACAAAAAAATTTTACTTCAAAATTATGTTACTACATGGAACCAACATATTTCATGGGGTTCCATGTTTGATATAAAAAATAAACCGCCATGATGTCTGGCAAAGTGACTTACAAATTGCATTGATAAACTGATTACATTGAAAATATCCTTTACTTTAAAGAAAAAAATGAAATATTCTGAAAGAAATTCCAAAGAAAGAATCTAACACGGAACACCATGAATTATGTTAGCTCCATCTATTACCATAATTTGGAACTAAATTTTGTTTATTATCTTATAAAAAACCTCAGGACGCTGGGACTGCAGACTGTTTTTTATGGAATTTTCAAAAGAATACTGACTTTTTGCCCACCCTGTACATTATTCAACTTAAATGCTTCATACTTAAAATTTGAAGTTAGGATTTTTAAAAGTCAAAACTAATTATATTACAGAAAATACATGGCACTGAAAATTATTAGCTATGGTTAGAAAGCCTTTTTATAATTTGAGATACTAAAATATATAGTTTAAATTAACTTTTAGTGTAATTATATTTTTCTAGTCTTGTTAAATTACTCTGAAATTGATATTGACTCTGAGAGATTTTAAGTGATAATATCTTATAGGATCTACAACTTGCACTTCAAGAATCTATAGTATGTGCCATAGGGTATATCTTTTGTACAGAAAATCCAGTTTTAGGGATACAAATAAGCTGCTTTAAAATGCATTATTAACTATATAAGTAACTACATTTACAATGCCAAGAAAGTGTATAACATGTTTCATCATATAATAACACCATTTCATGAAATATGAGACTTTGGTACCTTATTAACACACAATTTTATTTCCTTGGGAAATATCTGATAATATACACTTTTTACACTAAATTATTAATCAACCCTAATTGTCCCACATACAAATAGAAATATCAAGCTTAATACTTAATGCACTGAACATGGATGAAAGAGAGATGATAAAAATTCTGGTTCAGACAACTTTTTGTGATATCTGTTGATAACATCTTGAATTCTTAATTTCCTCCTTACATGAGGTGGCTGACAACTGAAAAAAAAATGTTTCTATAATTACTCTTCTCTGATAACCGAGATAATTTATGTAACATAATTATCCTTATAGAAAAAAAAATGAGTTTAAACAATATTTCAATAATTTAATTTATTTTAATGGATGAAACGCCAAGTTATTAAAATACAGGGTAGTCAGAAAAAACTTCAAGGATATCGAAGCATCTAGAGACCTTACCTCTTTATAGGTTTATAAGGTGCCAACAATCTCCTGCACACATTTAGATTACAAATTTTTAACATTCCCTCAATAGCTAATTTTTTCTTTAATCTTTTGTTTTAAGGTCCTAAAATATGCTCATCTTTTGCATAACATAACTATATCTTGATTGTATCAGTTCACTATTTATGGTTTTTTGATACACTGATCAGTTTTAAAAACAATAAAAGGGGGAGGGGGTTGTGACTCAAATTTTTTTCTTTAATCATAATTGCAAGAGTTCTATAGTTTTAATCATAACTACTTTGAGCACATAGCTTCAAATAGCAGTATCCAAAATGGCATCTTGATATGCTGAACAATTAAGGCCTCTATTTGCTCCCAGATACCTGAAGTTTTTTCTAACCACCCAGCATGTATTTACAAAAAATTCTAGTTTTCAATTCCAACAGTTAATGAGGTGGAGCAATAACTAAATAATATGTAGTGTTACCTATCAGCATCCAATCGTTTTCTTCGGAGCATATTTAAAGCAGTTTGTCTCACTAATATTCCCAATGTTCTTCTACTCACAACCATACCATCCACCAAAGGTAAAGCAAGAGACATCCTAAGTTAAAGATAATTGTAATTGATAACTGGTTGAAACAAGAACAAGATTTCTTTAAAAACTTATTATTGAAAAAACATGGATTCTAAATTTGGATTTACAAATTAAGATGAGAAATTCTGCTTTTATTTTTCAGTTATAGTTAGTAAAAACTATTTATTTCTAGAACTTAAATCATATCAAATGCAGTCGACTCCACTTAAAATGATCATATTTGTCCAAGATCAGAATGATAACAATATCCTATTGATAATAATAATTTCAATAACATTATCTGATTGATCACATTAAGCGGAGTCAACTGTAATTGTAAAACTACTATAAATTTTTATGTAAAGCAAAAATTTCATATGTAAGCAAATAGTACCATCATTTTAGTTGTCCTATCATACAAGGTAAAGTTTTATGCTGTTTTTACAGTGAAACTAATAAAGTAAACTTACTTTCCAGCAGGTCCTTGCAATTTGATTTGATACAAACCAGACTGTAAAGGATGGACAAAAATAACAAACAAATCTTTTTCTGTTGTTCTTGATATGAAATTTGGAGGTTCTAAACCAGTGCTCATCAAAGGCAAAAGGTCACCTTAAAATATAAGAAAAAATAAACTTCATATCAAACCCATTTTGGTTGTTAGCTAATTTAATATTGGATAACAATATCTGAAGTCCTTAGAATGAAGCTAAACCAAATTCAGTAAAGTTGAGTATAAACCTACCCTCCTTGTTTAGTGCAAAGTTAAATTTAATATTTTCTCAATAATCAATTTTCATTAACTAAATGCAGTAAATTTTTTGTAATGCTGAAATGCAGTGCTTAGTAATAATGCAGTCTTATTAATTTTAAATTTTGTTGTAGCATAAAACTCAGACTAATTTAATTTTTTTAATTTTATAGATAAAATGTATTATTTTACAGTAATTAAGACAATAATATTGTGTTCACCTCAATGTCTATTAGAACTATTAAGTAATTCTTAATTCATTACACATAAAGTGAAAAACACATCAAGAAACTGTTTAAGGCAAAAATAATTTAGGGATAAGGACTGTTTTCACTTTGGTTAACATCTTTTGCACAAACTTGACAACCTTATAGTTCCATTAAGATAAAATTATTATAAATTCATTACCTTTAAGAACTTTAAAGAGACCAAATTTGAGTTTTAAGGATAAATATACATTGCTTAAAGTAGCAGCTAAACCTTGATTTACCAAGAGGGAATGTTGAAAAGTCATCCAAGTTTTCAAGCCAAGCAACAACTACTTTCATGTCACAAACCACAGCACAACTGTGTTGTCTACCGTACTTTCTTCCTGAGCTTCTACCTTGACCCTGAGACAGATCATCACCAGCATCTAGATTGAGAGACATTGCCCGAGGGATTGTAACATCAGAGAACGATCCTGCTGGCATGGTCCTACGTTCAATTTCTCGACCTAAATCTTTCAAGTCTGTCAGAGGAAGAAACTCAATTTAATTCTTTGTTCAAGACAATATAATGTAATGAATGGATTTCAATAGTAGAATACAGAGGGGAAATATATTAAAGAAAGGGTTTCCAACTTACAAGTGCTCGAGGGGCACTATCAAAAGTACAAGTTTAGTGGTGTGGCCACAAAGTAATTGGAGTTTTTCAGGGAAGAGGCTTTATTTATGGTGTTTATTTGGCAAGGGAAGGAGGGGTTATGGTTATTTACATAATATGTAGGTGCTACTATAAAATTTTCAAAAATTTCTGAGGATAAATCTCTTACTCTATCTCTTTTAATACTGAGTTTTACTTAAAAGTGGGGGGTCTGAAGGTTTTCAGAAAACATTTGGAAATTTCACTAAAAGGTATTTTAACTAGTTTTTGGATACTTCATCCCCATGTGGTTTAACACCCAAGACTCACCAAAACTCAGCTACAGCAAGGGGGAGTTTTAAGGTATAATTCCTCCCTGGAACTTTTTTATTTTCACTACAAAAAACGATTAAAGTACTCCATAACCTATTAGATAAATGGGGGTCCAGGGATTCTCCCCTGAAAATTTTTGAATTTTAGTATGCCAATGTTTTGAATTTAGTAGTTATTAGTGACCCTTGACCGTTTTGAACACACAACGGACAATTTGCAGGAAAAGCTGCCAGTAGAAACAAAACCTTGTATTGGCAATTTAAATACTATCTTTCCAACTATAATTGGTAACAATATTTAGAATGGAATCTTTTAACAATGCCGCAATAGAAAAAAGTCACAAAAATTAAATAACATTGGATTATTTTAGCCTTTTGTAGGTAATATCCCAGCAAACTCTAAAATGTTCTTATTCAAACAGCAATTTCACCACTAAAACGGTATGGAAGATATAAATTTCTATTTTTATCAAAACGAATACATTCTTTTAAAAAAAGTTACTATTCTTTTAAACTTTTTATGCTCTGTTAGGGGGCAGTAAAAAATAAAATGCCTTGTGGCAGCTTTTCGTACCAACCGTCATTAATGGGATAATGGCCACACAGCAAAAAATAATTTTGATAAGCAGTTAATTTTTTAAAAATCTACCTTTGTTACGAAAAGTAACCTCATCACTAAACTCTGCAACTTTAGTTTCTTTTCTTGGAGGTTTTTCTTGTGAAACTGGGCTGGGAACAACAAATGCAAGTTCAGAGGAAACATCTGACCAATAGAGAACTTTGTTTTTACCATTGTAGATGCTAACAGTATCCTCCTCTTCTGATATAGAGTCTACAAATGAAAATAGGAAAACTCTGTTTAAAAAACATCTTTAGTACCTTATAGGATAACCATTAAATACAAATACAGTGTACTGCCAATATGACAAAACTTGATTATGTTAAACACCTATATTTCCTGAAAAAATGTTTCCCCCCTTGACATTAAATATTACTCAAATGATAATTTCCATACATACTTATGTCAAAGAAATTTCGCTAAAACCTTTTTCAGATCAAAAAGTTTAATTTTTCACTATGATTTTTCTACATTTGTAATCACTAACTGGCCAGGATATAATTCTGTTTGAAAGAATGGGCAGATAACTTTCAAAAAGGTGTGGGTGCCACTAAAGTTATGGCATGCTACCAAGAGTTTATCTGACATCTGCCCTGTTAGCAGATGCTATCTCTAATCGGCCAATGGATTTTATATGCTTGCTCAGTAATGCATTGTTTTTATATTTAACAGCAAATCTAAAAATTACGAGAATTATGATAATGATGCTTTATTTTGTATTGAAAAAATTAGTCATTATCTGACTATTATGCTTAATTTTATAGAAATTATAAATAGTACATAATTTAAATATTGATTTCAGCATACAGTTTTGAAAACTTAATTTAAAATATGCTTTTTGTTTTTAATATGAGTTTACTGTGTAAAAAATAAAAATTAGACCTGCATTTAGATGTTTTGCTATGATGTATAGCCTCTTAATTTTTGGAGGCTTTTCTTGTTAAGTCGAAAACTTCTTTTCTCAAAATTTTTAACCCGTCCCTTCAACTGTGATATTGAGAGTATACTCAATACTGTACATGAAAAGAAATATATTATCAGTTCTCAGGAGTGCCAATCTTCAAAAATTGTAAGTCTGAACTTACCCTAAAAAATATCCCTATAACCTATAAGAAAACCCTATAAAATATCATATGAACAATTAAATAGGTCCTTAAATTTTAAGTTAAAGCTGCTGTATCTGTGTAAAAGAGGCTTATTTTTTTGGGAAACGGTATTGAAATTCAGTACAAATTGTTGCCAATAGGTGGGACAATTTTACCTTTCATATTGAAACTGGGAATTCAACCATTCATGGAATTTTTAAGAAGATAGAATTCCTTCCCCAGGACTGAAGAGTGGTACCCATGTCAATTTTTCTATGTTAAAAAATGTGTCTAAATCTAGCATCAAGAAAAACCAATCTTAAAATAATCAACTTAGACTTACCAAGATCATCATTAGACAAAATTTTCCAAGCCGTTGAAATATGACCAGTCCATCCTGAATGTTTCTTGACATCTACTGACCAGCCTAGAGATCTCAAAAACTCCAGGAAATGAGGGTGTAAATTCTTTGAGGTCTAAATAAAGGATTTTGTAATAAATGCATAACTTTGAGGAATCAATCACACAAGACCTTTAAACTAAATATAATACTCACCACATTTTGGAGAAAACTGTCAACTGATGTTTGACCACTTTTTACATACAAAATAAATACAGTATCGGCTGTTCTGCTTGGAGTATTGTCAATTTCTTCAAGTTTAGAGAAGAAATTTTCAGATTTCTGATCTAAAGATACCAGTGAAGGCAGTGGCTGAGTCAGTGATTCCTGAAAAATTGATAACAAAAAAAAGCTAAAGAATTTTTACAACAAAACAAGAGTTATAAATGGTTTTATAATTACTAAGTTAAAACTACTCTAAAGAAGCATTTAATTTTACTGTTTAAAATTAGAATTCAAGGAATAAAGAGGGGGTGATTCTCTTAACATCTCTCAATACTTAGCTTTGCCATCAAGTTTTTTAGTCACTCTTAATACAAATGCTATGAAAAACAAGGCATTTCAACAAGTCTGCCCAAACTCTTGTGCCCAAAGAACTATTAACTCTACGACTTTTTTTCGTGAAAATCATGACAGAAAAGGTATGACATCACATCAGGTTTGCACTAAAAAAGGTTTGTAGAAAACATGGACTTTTGGATATGTTTGCATACTAAGGTGTAAAAAATATTCCCTGAGCATGCATGCTTGTGCTGGGGAATAAAAAAATTTAATTTTTGTCTGATATGACGTTGCATTTTTCGAAAAATAAAAATTGTTGCAGAGTTACAATTCTATCAGCATTTTTGTGTACTCAATATGCAAGGAATCTTTCTGTGTAGGGTTAGGGCAAACTTGTTTAAACACCTTTTATATTGTTGCTTAAGATGTATCATCACAAAACTGGTGATATGCAAAATCAATACTTTTAGGTATTGAATACTTAATTGATCATTTTTAATCACTACTTCGCAAAAATGAAAAAACATTAATTAGTTTTAAACAGTGAGGCAGTCAATAAAAAAAAAATCTGCCTAAAATAACTGAATGTAATTTTAAAAGTGTGAAAAACTAAGCCTAAAAAAATTTTATAATCACTAACACAAGCCGCATGGAGCACCCACCGCAAGGTGATCCTGGAACGCAGCGACCTTTGATGACGAGAGGGAGAACACACAACTGTAAACAACCCATCTGAAAAGTAATCACCAATCCAGCCGGCAACTTTTTTCTTTTTTCAAGTTGGGAAAATTGAGTTTTTTGAGAAAATGCATTTTAAGCAACAATTTCAATATTAAGTGGAATCCGCAAAATTTTCCTTTCTTGATCAATAAAATGAATAAAAATTTCTCATAGCAACTCTGAAAACTCTTACTGCCTACATATCACAGCTTAAAAATAATCTCTTAAAATTTTTTAAATAAACAAAAACTATAAAAAAGACATACTTTTAAAGAATCAGGATTGAGAAAGCCAAGGTGAGACAAGAAAAGACGGGATGTTTGAAATTCTTGACACAAACTGTTGGTTAAAAAAAAATTAGAATGTTACTTATTATTTCATTTCTAATTATCAGCGTTTGTCAATAATGGAGACTACTGATATATTTAAAAAAAATAATCAACCCCTAATTAAACCCACACCCAATAGATAGATATTTGTGCAACTATCTATACCAGAGGTTCTCAAACTGTAGGTCGCGACAAGATTTTGAATTTATGTGAATACCAAAAAAAGCCATTCATAGAATAAAATGCATGCCTGTGTTTACTCATTTGTTTAGTAAAAAATAACAATAACAGGATAATCCCTGATCTATACCATAGTTTGAACCTTGTGATAGTTTTTCATTTTCGAGAGCATTGATTGTTTTTCAATAGTCTTGATTATCAACAAATTATAAAAGTTGGCAGACAAGTTTTACCTGGGAGCTTTGCACTCAGTTTCTGGATTAGGATATTCATAGGTTTCAGCTTCAGCTTGTTTCTTTACTGATGCTTCAAAGTCAATTTGTTTGTCAATTAGTTTCAGCATTTTGTCATACTCCCCAACTCTACCCTGTGAAATGCTATCAAGTGATGGTATACTTTTATCCCTGTAAATGACACATCTTCATATTATGTTCAATCAATTCAGAAACAACCACCATCATTAAGATAAATATTCAAACAGTTTCTATGTAGCATAAACAACTTTTTGCAGCCAAAATATTCAAAAGCTCACTTAAGCACATACTAAAGAAAAATATGTATATTTAACCAAAACTTACGCTTGACATAAAGGGATTTTATCAACAGCCTCTGGAAAATAACGCTGTTTGATGTTATGAAATGTTCCAACATCATTCATTGGTAAAGGTCTTCCAGGATTAACAGCATGAAGTTTACTTCCAGACTATACACAAATAGTATTGTTAGTATGCTTGAAGATAATTATCAAGTTTAAAAAAAAACGACTACTAAAAGGAAAGAACTACTAAAATATTTGTGATTAAGAACTTAAACACATTTATAAAACTTATAGTTTTTTACCTTGTGGTGTGGTAAATGCCTTAATTGAACACACCATACATGCCTTCCGAAGGGACCTCGAATGAGGGCAGTGAGGGTAGGTTGAGGATCTGCAAGATACAAAAAATATATACTACATATAATTTTTTTTGTTGTTTTATGAGATAAAATGCAAATAAGATGTAATTTTTCAAATAAAAACAACTATACCTTGTTCATTTCCCAAGTGCTGCTCCAAAAGAGCTAAAATAATTGAGTTATCTATAGCAAAGTATCTGAAATGTTTTCCAACTTCCTCCTTGGTTAACTGATCTTCATTTAGGTTCTTGCATTGTTGGAGCAATGATTTCTCTTTCAGAAGAGATGACAAATTTTGAGAACCACAGGGAGGAGGAAAATATCCCTGCAAGAGAGCATCAGCATTGAAAATACCACATTTTTATTATGAGAAAATCCTATTTTTTACACACTTTAATCAAAAGAAAGGGAATGGAATAACTCTGAGTGATATTTATAGTTCTTAGTCATTTTGAGTAATGTGACCAGACATCCTGCTTTTTGTTTACTGAACTGCTGGCTAAATGTCCCACTTCTTCAAAGAAGCCCCCCCCCTGAATTATTCAAACTTTAAAAAACAATAGCAATGATTTCAGAAAATATTGCATTGCAGGAGGGTGAGTATCTCAGGATCAAATCCACAGAGGGGGATCTTATAGAGTTCGAAAAGAAAATGTTTTATAAATATAAATGAAGCATATGGTTCTACAGGTCAGCTCTTTTCATTACACTTAAATGAAATATTATATGAAATTAAATTATAAAGACATTTAGTACCATCAAATGGACAATTTTTATTCATGCATTGTACATTAGTTTTATAGATTTGACTATTTTGATTTATAGATAGATTTGACACTTAAGAATTAATAACTGACCAAATACTTACAACATGATCTAGCATGCTAGCTAAAACACCTTCTGCTGCATCTTTAACACGCATTGATGCTGGTTTAAGTTCTTTATCACCTTTTAATTTGGGTGGATCACTTCTTTTTGGCTAAAAAAATTTTTGTTAAATATTTTTACAGTAAATAGCAATTCAAAAAATTTTATTAAAACTAGAGGCAGCTCATAGCTAAAATTATAAGCAGTGCTATTTGAGAAAACATCTCAAACAATATTGGACACATAAGCATAAGTAGCTTTGAATTAGTCAAAGTTGCACTGTATATAGATTTTTAATGTTCATATTACATTTTGCTACTGTTAAACCCATTAATCTCATTTTGTATTTAAAAAGTATCTTACATTTTTCTATCAGGAGTTATATTTTTAAGGCATATTTCTGAATTATTTATTTACTTGTAAAAACATTTAACTATATGAATCATACTTTCAAACTATATGAGATACTTTCAAAAAATAACGATTGATTAAAAATTTGATTAAATATTAAATAATTTACTTTTTTTCCAAACTAAGATAGTCAAAATATTCTTAGTAATTAAAGCATATGGTTATAAGTAAAAGGTATCATAATACTACAAATGGTTATAACAATAAGGTCAAACGTGTTTGTACTTGTTGTAAAAACAAAGGAATATAATAGGATAAAAATCATTATGTGATCATTACATATAAATTTTACCTGAGACTTTGATCCAGAAATTCCCAATTCGACTACTTCTAAAACAGTGTGAACAGTTTCTTTGTCATTGAGAAGATCAGGATGTTCAACAAGCCAAATAGTTACACAATGGTAAGCTGCAACAATAGTAGAATGCAAGTCTTTGGAATGGGCTGGTGGAGGTCTTGAACATTGGAAGACAATATAATCACAAATCCATTTTACAGCTCTTTTTCCTTCCAAAGAATCTGTGAAATATTTATCATTTTAAAAACAGTACAAAGAGTAAAGTATGGTATTTTTAAAAATTGAAGATGCTAAAACAGGAAAGCATTTAAGTCCCTGGGAATGCAATAAAAAACCACAAGTGTAACCATAAAAAAACTCCAAAAAATAAATTAAGTTGAAGTTATTCAACCCTTTCAGCCCTGACCACCCCGATTTTTTATAGGATTCAATGGCAATCGCGGGCGGTCTAGGACTAAAAGGGTTAAATGATTAATTGTTTTTAAGTTAAAATCTATGCAAGTACATATCAAAGAAAACAAATCATGCAAATCTAAAAGTGTCATGCGCAATTTGAAATTTAACCTTTTCTTCTAACTCAATATTTACAAGATGTGTATGAAAAGTTTGGTAAAATCACTTAATTTAAAAACCCCATAGGTTAGGATGTACCATTCTGTCTGACAGACACATAAATTAGTTCCTACTATCAATTTAATCATTAAAATTTATTAGAGTTGCACACATTCCCCTTCTAGTGAATTTGAGTTCAGAACTTATACTAGCATTGCATATTGGAGCAAGGTGTGAGCATTAAGTCACCTGATGAGCCACATTTTTTAAAAGCTCAGTAGGCCTTTCAAGGAAGGCATCATCTGCTTTCTTATGTTTTTAAAGAGCTGGTACTTTTAGTGGCTGGTTTGGTTTAGTTATTATTGCTTTATAGCACAAGAATCAGGTTAACTCTTGGTGATTGACAAAAATGTGGCTTTATGCATACACATTGCTCCATTATTTGATATCAAATTCTAGACACAGCTTCCTTAGAATGGTCACTGAGAGCAACTCTAATATATTTTAATGATTTTAACAATATGGAGCACTTGTTCTCATGTCTCTCAATACTCATGCATATGTGCAAAATCCTAAAAAATGCAGTTTTAAAATTATGGCACTATTTACTAAACTTTTCTTACATACCTTGCATTTGGCAAATATTACAAATTTAAATTTCACAAATATTGCACAAATGCATGAAACTATTTTCATGGAGGAAAGGCTAGGTACTCCATAATGAAGAAACTAAGATTTTTAACAGAAAACATTAATGACTCAAGCACTAAATGTTTATCATGCTAAAAAGGGATTTTCAAAAAATGGGATTATTATGATAAGTTAAATAAAATTTGGAAATGCCACTGCATTTACGACCATTACCTGTAGCAATTTTCACTTCAGGAAAAAGCACAAAAAAGAAATTAAAGTTATCTTCAACAGAGTTACATTACTTTTATTTTGATTCAATTACTTTTCCAACTACAAGGTAATAACAATTTACTACAATTATTGGCAAAAATCTAATCAATTGAGGATAATTTCTTCAGATTTTAAATGTCACATTGACAGCAAAGGATTTAAAGCTGGTTTTAAAAATACAATGATCTACCTTATTTAACATTAAACTTGCTTGATTTACACTGTTGGGAGTTTATTCAAACTTACTTTTTATAACTATAGAAGAGAAAAAATATTCTTATAATAACAGCAGTATACCTGCTTGAGGTAAATGGATTCGAGCTAAGCCTGAGAGAACTTCTAGTGCAGCCAAAGAAACATTCAGGTCTGCCATCCAAGACGATATCAAACGATGGCATATCAGGTATGTAGCTCGAAGGAACAAAGCATGGGTAGAATCTAAACAACATTCAAATTTTTAAATTAAATTAAATATCTTCAAATTTAAAATGTTTTTATAATTTCATGGCAATAAAAATACCCATTAAGAATATATTAGATTTGAGTTGGTGAGAAGCCAATTGGTTTAAGTGAAAATGTAGGACAAGTTTTCTATATGAGGTGGGTTGTCGAACTTGGGAAAATTTCTGAGTATTATTACAATACAATGTCAACCTCAGACCAGTAGATATTACATTTGGTGGCTTATCATACACCAATCTGCTTCTGCACTGTCACTTCCATCTCTTGGTTTCTCACCAATTTAATTTTCTTTTAAAACATCAATTTTTGAAACCCGAAAAAAAAATATGTATAAAAAGAATGTCAGAGTTAACACAACCACATGAGGATACATCATGCAACTTTCAAAGAAATTCAGTTTTCAATTCATCATAAAATTGATACAGATCATTTGGAAAAGAAGTCATGCATATAGGATGTATAAAATTTGTTAAAAATGGTACATTTATAAGACTAAAAACTTCAATTAAATTAAATTATCATTTAAATCCTAGAAGAAATTTTATGGGTATTTTAATATAGCAGTCTTTATTTTATTCGAGTTAATGTGGACTGAAAAAACATTTATCCTGTTGAAAATGATTTACTCATTTTAGCTTTTCTGTAGGGAGGTGTTAATAATACTAAAAAGTAATAGAATTGTAGTGACATCTCAGAGATTAAAATTTACAGAATTTTTTTTTAATAATTAAAATTTGTATTAAAACAATTTTTATACACTTGCCAAAATTTTTAAAACGAAAAACATACTGTTTAATTATTAACTTAAATATATTACCGAGATCTATCAGTACCACCTTTAGCAAAATCTTCCATCAAGTAGCACAATAACAAACAAGAAATATGAATAGAAATTAAAATGGAAGGAAGGAAAAGAAAACAGTATAATGCACCAGTAACTCAAAATAACCCACCACATTGCAAACAGGTGAGGAAAAAAAACAGCACAGCTACCAAAATCCCATCACCAAAGAATTCAGAGTGAGCTTGCAGTAATAAGGACCAAAAATCCAGAGTAGGGAGAGTGTTCGTTTTACATTGATACATAAATTGCTAGTTTTACCATCGGTAAGGAGAGGAAAATCAGCTCGAAGGAGGTTGTCGAGATCGGGGCCCAAACTGCTACACTCAGAAGAACCTAGGGAATCACAGCTTTCCACGACCTCAGTCTGCAGTTCTGAAGGAGCCATCAGAAGATCCAAAATATAACATTAAACTTTGCTATGCATTTCATACATTAGTTAGGAAAATGCTCACCAGTTACAAATTCACAAGACAGAGATGGTTTTAATATCATTCATAATTTTAAACCAACAGAATTCTGCAAAATGATCTGATTTCAAATGGACAGAAAAGGTTTTACTTATTACTTAAGATTCCTGAAAGCAAAGGGATTAGGAACACATCAATCCAACAAAATACTTGATTCTTTTTTAAAACTAAATAAATAAGTCAAACTAATAGCAACATGAAATCTAAGGTAGACAATAAAAAGAAAAGATTATCTTAATAATGAAATTCCAATAAATAGCACAAGGTTATCTTTTAATAGACACAAATTAAAGTTACAGAAATTGAGTTAACAAAATTTCTTTCACTTACATTCAGGATTGATTGTGATCAAGGGCGAAAACCCGGAAAATTGACCCAAATATTGGCTGAATCAGGAAATATGACAGATCTTCCAAAATTTTTAAAAAATCTCCTTTAAAATAAATAGAAAAAATTTGTGTTTTTGGATAAGAAATACTCAATGGCATTTTCCATTTTTTTTTTCTTCTTTCTAGGAAAGAAACTTAAGTTTCCCCCTCTCAAATTTGTCAAGACTGGAAGACCAGGAAGTGTCAAAACAAAAATGTGGAGATCAGGGGTGGCCCTGGAACACAATCCCCCATGTATATTTTTAAAATATGGAGACAAGTTCTTGTACATTAATTAGGGCTAAACCAAGGTATCAGTTCGGCTGATGTTAACATCTAAATGCTGATGTTTGATTGATGTTTTTTGTAAAAGAACTGGAAAAATCTTCAAGCAATTGACCCCATGGTGAGAATAATCCATCCTGATATAAATTTAGTTTTTAGTTGAAATTGTGCCTGTCTGTGTCAAAACTTTTAACTCAGATATAAAACCAAACTCTTTCAATGTCAAAGTAAAAAAAATTGTCCAATTTCAGAATTAAAACATACTTCTATTTCAATCTCTAAGATAATTTTTGTTCTTTTTCTGATGGAAAGTAATAATTTTAAATGGTTTAATGCATTTTTTCATTGGCCTTTACCATCAGTCATTTTAAAGACCAGCAGCCATTGGCATACCAATGGGAATCTTTGAACAATTGACATCGGCACATTGGCCTAAAAAATGCCATGGGTCGAGTCTTAATATTAATTTAGCTTTTTATGTGATTGAGGTGCACAAGAAAATAACTTGAATGAATTTTTGTGCTTTTTGAATTTTTCAATAAATTTTCTTCCAAGACAATATAATACTACAACAAAAATTTAAAAAAAAAAAAAAAAAGATTGAATCAACAAGTAACTCCATAAAAAATGTGGTAAGATCCTTTGTAATATACAAAAACCAACATCAATAATAAAAACAAATAACTCATACCAGATGATAAAACACTGCTGACAGAATCAATGCTTGTATTATCTCCTGTATGAGGTTGGGTAATTTGTTCAAGCTCTTCACTAGCTGCCGAATCTTGAATATAAAACAAAAGTCCACCTAACAAGAGAACAAGCTAATATAGCTGAAGGAATCGAAAACTAATTTGATTTCTCACAATTAAAAAGCAAGCATGAAAATTCAATACAAATAAATTGTAAAGAAAATTAAGTAAAGAAAATGTCTTACCCAATAGCATGTGTATATTCAAAGAATCTGACTCAACTTGTAAAGCATTGATTACAAGATTTACTAATCTTATTCGAAGAGATTGGAAAGTATATGTAGATTTTTCACTGGATAAAGCTAAAAAAATATAGTAAAAATTCAGCCAACAGGAGAAAAAAACTCCCAACAAAAAGTAAGTTACAATAAAATATACAGCAGGATACAAAAGAGTTATTTCAATAGGTTAGCCCCGGAGTTTTTTCACTCTTAAGTTTTCAGGGTACACTTTTTTCTCACAGTTGCTATCAAAATTATGAAGATTACATATGCTGTAAGATGCTGAGGCTTTTAATTCTCACCTTTTTAGAAAACCATCACTTTTTAACAAATAATAACTGAGAACAATTGTATACCATTGCAGAAATCCAAGTTTTTAATAATATGAAAGAAGCCAAGAATGATATTTTCAAGTCTTTATCAGATCAACTAAGTTAAATACCGTCCATACTTGGCTGCTGCTTTATTTCTCTAGTTTTGAATAAAAGGTCTAAAGGGGTTTATTTTGATAGAGCTTTGGTCATATATGAAACTACATAGCTTTGTATAGTTGGCAACAACTACCTAACAAAATAATACCTTCAAAAAATACTGTCAGAAGGAAAATGCCTATATTTTTAAAGTACCAATATGATAAAAAAAATTTAAGATGTTTTTTTACTTAAATTTAGTAATAAAACCTATTTTATTACATTTGCCCACATTTTTTAACCCAAAATAAAGGATTAAAAAAATAATCCTAGCAGATTAGCTTTAAAAAATATTGGTCTTTATATCCAACAAATAAATTACAGTAGAACCTTTTTGCAACACCCCCCCCCCCAATAGAGCATTGTATTTTGTTAGCATAAGTCATACATTTTATAGGTAGATTGAAGAAATGAAGAGGAAGAGGGAGCATGGACAACAGCAAATGAATTGCAGAATGTCTGAGCTCAGCATTTACCACGTGAAGAGGACTTTGTCTGAAATCAAATAAAAATTTTCACTTTTAAGTTTTTAAAAAATTTAAATAAAATATATGTACTACTCTATCTTAAATACCTTATCATTTTCATTTCACCAGGTAACACATGCTCCAGTGCTTGTATAAAATCAGGAAGCAAAACCATGACACCATCCAAATCTTTTCGTAGTAAATCACTTGAGTTCATAAGAATACTAGCAAGCATTTGCCCTCTAGCCTAAAAAGTATAATACTACTTGAAAAAATATGTAAGGAATTAATTGTGCCAAGAAATCAAATCACAAGGAAAAACTAACCAAACCTTTAAATGAACTAGGGTTAAAAGATATTTTTAGTATGCAATACCATCACAGAAAAAAAATTAAAATCTTTTTAAATACAATGGAACTAGCATAACTCAGATAATCTTTAATTCAAAGTCATGGATAATTTGAAGGGTTTTTTTCATAAAACTTTTAAATCATAACAACTTTTTAGTCTTAGATTCGTAACCAAACCCAAATTTTCCAGCAAGGTTTTATATTTTTTTTCAGTATGTCACTAGTCCTACCTTCACAACAATGAAAAGAAATAGGTTATACAAAACTTACAGATGTGATCTGCCCCTCCAATAAATTACCTTACCACGCTATGATATAAATATGGAATTGGGTTTCTTTTTAAATACTCTGATTATTGGGTAGTTGATATAGGTCAAAAGTTTAATAAGTCTGTAAGAAAAATCCTTCAAATAGGAGCACACAACACAAACACCAAAAACCTTCAACAACTCAAGACTAAGTTTGTGCTGGACATGATGAAATCTCTTCACATAGTGTATGCTATAAAATTTTAAATAAGTGTATCTTACCATTCCTCCAGATAATCCATACTGAAGAGCAGAATAAAACCTAGCTAGGTAAACAGGTAAAATTTCTTCTCCTGTACGCTTTGCGCAAAATATTCGACACAGGGAGCCAACAGCTTCAGCTTGGCCAGCTTCAAAGTTCTCTAGGGTCAAATTCGGAGGAATTTCAATAGATTCTAAAACAGGGCCTGAGTTTTGTTTGTTATCCAAAACCAGAGAGCTTGGTCTGCGTAAGCTGTTGTCACTTTCTAAAATTTAAAAATATTGCATTAAAATTTTACTAAACTTAAAAGAAGTACCTATAAATAATCCAATCATATTCAAATATGTTTTACTTGCTTGTGAATTAATATAACATTTAAAAGGAAGGCAAATAAATTTATTTAGGAATTTAAAATTTATAAATTATTTCAGGCAAATTAAAAAAATATTCACTCAAATGTGAAGTTGTAAATTATTTCCCTGATTTACTTAAGTCAAAGAAAGGTTAATTTGAATGCAAATTTGTTGTGTACCTTTGAATTTACAAATAATTATTCACAATAGAATATGAAAGGGCAATCACATAATCAAATTATTAAATTTTACAACATCATATCGCACTTTCCAAAAATCACAACGAAAACATCGAATGCATAACTTTTTATACAAGCCTTTGGTTAAAGAAATAAATCTTATTTCTCAGAGCAGATACTTTTATTTCATCTCTGATCTTAACCAATATATTTGAAGATCAAATCCCTGAACCCGCAATGAACATAAGGCAGCATCAAACTTACGCTCTGAACTGGACGTGAAAGAGCACATGTCCGACCCCACGAGCGCAGCCTCAAAGAGCCACACGCCAAATAGGTGCAGCACCGAGTTGCACATGGGGCGGGAGGGGGAGAGTGGGGGGCGGAGCAGAGGGGCGGAGGTTGTCGTGGGGGTGGAGATTGGAGACTGCTGGGGTGTCTGCTGGTTCAGCAGCTGCGTCTGGGACTGCCCCATGAGGGGCGGCTGACCGCCAGAGGACTTGGCTGAAGTCAGATTAGATATAAGGCTTGTCTTTTGGACACCTAAAAGAACAAAGCGGAATGCAATATTAAATAAATATGTTTATTGTCTTAACATGGAAGTCTCTTAATTAAAAAAAAATTGTGCATCTTTTAAGAAACATTACTGAAACAAAACTTAAAATATTCATTTATGATGGCTGGTTTGCACATAAAAATAAATTGTGTGTGTTTTGAAATTTCCTTATTTTAAATATTAAATTCATTATACTATAAATAGAATGGAACAAAAAATTCTAATTTACATTTACTACATTCCTAATTTTTTATTCAAAAGAAAATTTTATCACCATGCAATGGAACAATCAAAAATAAATATCTAAAAATTCTACATAATTGTTATTAGAATAGAAAAGGTTAATGCAAAAATTCTACTTTCATAGAAATCTCAAGCTTTTGTTAGCATAATTTGTAATTACAATTATCTTTTTATAACCCAAGTTATGTTTATAAATAAACACAAAAGAAAGCTTACTTTTAGTGGGATCTTTAGGGTTACTTTTAGAGAATCCTCTTCTATTGTGAGGCGGAGTACCAGATGTAGATGAAATAGTATGAGAATATGTTCTTGGTATATGAGTGGGTTCTTCAGTTTCTGCTTGAGCAATACCTAATCAAATTTGGAAAAAGTTCAGCTTTCAAGCTTTTCAAGAAAAATTCAGCTTTTCAAGAAAAATTTAACAAATACAGATTTAAAAGAACATGTTCTTTTATCAATCTAGTAGTAAACCCAATTTGAAAATCATTGTGATCAGGTAGAACATACATACAATAAAGGTGCTTTTTATTTTATTTAAATTTAGTATGATTTTTTACTCCTCATCCACACATACTTGCAAATGGAAATCCTGAACATCCTCTGAATATTTTGATTTTTTTTCAGAACAGCAAATGTCTGCTTTCACTAGTGCAGGTTTATATTCTGTGAACATTCATTCAATCTAATGGAATGAATAATATAATTGTGTGTTTTCTTGGTTCAGTAAAAAGCAACTTTTATTTACCTTAAACCCAGACAATAATATGAAAAAGAAACTAAACATTGCGGATTTCTGTTGGAAAAGTGGAAAAAAGTTCCCTCAAATATTTTGTTCCAATTACAGCACTATGCTTCCTTATGTTTTGAGGTTTTTTTGGTTCGGGTTTGCATGAATGTGTGGAGGTGGCATTACAGGAATACCAAAATAATATCATCAAAATGATTGCACTCTACCACTGCTACAAACACCATTAGTTTTTCTTTACCTAGGAATACGTCAACTAGATTAGATATTCCCTTCATAGCTTTGTTGAATATTTGAGGCAATACTGCAAGACAGGGATGCTGGCATGGATCAATAACCATTTCACTACTTAGTGCAAAATGGTAAAACTTGGGAGTTTGGCTGATGACTTCTGGCCTGCAAAGATCAACCGGATTCCCAAGGGTATGAAGCATTCGGAACCAAGCCTGGGCTATACATTCATTACTCATGTCATTAGGAACCAGATGAGACTCTTCATCAGCTAAGAAAAAATAGTTTAAAAAGTATATAAGATTAAATAAATCAATTGAATCCTAAAATAATGTGTGTACAGTACATGTTTTGAAATAAATCATCTTTAAGTATGTTTTACAGCAAAATAAGACATAAGAATACAAAACATAAAAAAAAGTTACTAAATTAAGTGTAAAAATATGTGATAGCCTGGGTTGAAAGATCCAAAGGATTTCAAAAACTTTTCAAACCCAGGAGGACGCACACACCTTTTTGTTACATGAAAACATGATGATTGACTCTCCATATTAAGATTTAGTAACATTAGTTTTAATGACACAAATTATAACATGGTTAAATGGTAAACTAAAATCTAATAATCTTAAATCTAAAAGATACTACGAGTAACACTGGATTTTTCTGCAATAATTTGCAGTACTGACAGAATATTGAAGAAATAAAAATGAAATTTGCTGAATGAACTTAAGCTGACTTACTCAATTTAGGATTGGGAAATTGTGCTCCATACATAAACTGCAATACTCTGGTAGTAAGTGCCAAGTTGACTTTGTTCCACTGATCCACCAAAGCAATTCTGTGCCTCCAACTACAGGCCAGTTCCCTAAAAGTTTTCCACAATGTGGGTGAAGGGAAAGATCGATGACATGCCAAAAGCCAAACTTCAATTAACACCCCTAGAATTCTTTCACAAAGATGACTACCAATATCATCTAGAATGGAGCCAAAAGAATAAGGAATTCAACACAAACTGAAATACAAATATAATCCAGTTCCTAATTTAGAGATAGTGACTTCAATAAAAACACTGACAATGGGACGGCATGACACTGGAAACTGACTTTATGTTCAAACTTGTTACGTTTGTAGTACACCTGTCCTTGCCGTAGTACGATGCACTAGCCAGTACATTCAGAGAAAAACCCCTTAAAGTTTCACCTACTATTTATTTATTACTTAATTTCATTTCACTCATCAGCAGCAGAACAGTCTAGTCAGTAGTGTACTCACTCAGGGACCAGGGTTCGATTCTATCTAGTAATAGTAATTTTTTATTTTTTAGTTGTTCTAAATTATTCGAAAAATATAAAAAATAAATTGCATTACAAATAATTTTTATGTTTATTATTCAATTTTTACAGAAACAAAATTGGAGTTAAATTAATATTTTACTTTTAAAATTATAAAGTACTTTTTAAATCAATAAATTATTTTTAACAAAATATTAATTTAACTTTGATTTTGTTTACTGTAAAAGTTGAAAAATAAACATAAAAAATATTTACACTGTAATTTATTTTTAAACTTATTTTTAATGATTAAAAATTAAAATTTTCACATGTAGGATCGAACTTGTGCCAGTTAGGCTGGAAGCAAGTACGCTACTGACTAAGCTATTCCGGCAACAATGGAGAAAATGAATTTGTTAATATGTAAGTGAGGGGTGAAAAGCGAAACTTTAGGGGGTTTTTTTTCTCTGGGTCTACTGGCTAGTGCATCGTACTACAGCCTGGAGAGAATACCCAAAGGGTTGTAAACCTACCAAGTTTGAACCCAAAGTCAGTTTCCGAGGTAGTGCTGTCCCACTGTGAGGCAAGGAACATAGTAAGTAGGGTAAAGCAGGGCTATTTGATGCAGCAAAATTAAAACCAATTTTTTGAGTAGAAAAATTACTTAATCAGATATTTTTTCTAAAAATATCAAAGAATGACTCAATTTTAAGAAACCAATTAGAAAAAAATACAAGTTTGATTAAAGTTAAAATAGTATAATGACCTTGGTAAAAAAAATAATTTTGTATCAATGTGCCCCACCAGTGGAGCAGTTGGATACATTACTTGGGACACATTGATAGTGATTAATTTGCTTAAAAATAGTAATTAATAACAAAAATTTTGGAAAATAATAAACATTCTTTTAATGAGAGAGGTTAGTTGGTTGTTTTGGGTTTTATGGCGCAAGGTCCCTATATCGGACATTCCGCGCCAAACACAAGATTAATAGTTAAAAAGATATTTAAATTAAAAGTCATGTCTGTTTCCAACCAATATTAAAATATGAAGCTTATTAAAATACTTATAAGATGCGGGCGTGAAGCACGTTGTCGAGCGTAGTCTATACGCCATTTTTAAAAGGTTGATAGGTTAAAAACAATTTCGGAGATGCCAGCATCTTTTCAATTGTACATATGATTAAATGTCGTGAATTATTCTAATGGCATTTAAAAACTGAAATATTGATGGATGATGTTTTTGACCTAAAAGTTCAGTTAAAACTGGTGATGGAGTTTTAAAATAGCGAACATAGTAAAATAATAAGTTAGGACTTTTAATGAGAGAGATCCTAAGCCCTTTTACAATACCATTTTTTAAATATAAATCACAAATTTCCAGAATAAAAAAAATCAAAGAAGTTAGTGAATGGTCATTTGTAACAAATATCTAATAAAGGATGTAAGATGCAATTTTCATAGGTATAATTTCTCCTGAATTAATTGAATAAAATTCAAAAGTATCTTTGTCAAGAATCACATAACAAGAATTAACTTTCTTTTGGAATTTACAGATCTCTTAATTTAAAGTAGAATAGTGTGAGGAAGATTTTGCATTTTACTTAGATATTTACTTTTGGAAAGTTTTGACGAAAAAAATTTATTAACTTTCTGCAGAGGAAAACAACTACTATTAGGATTCATACTAGAGTAGATGCATTTTAATTAAGATGTTAAAGAGAAAAAGTAGTCTTCAAATTTTAAAGAAAAATAGATCTCACAAATTATTAAAATTAATTCGGACTGAACTTAAGAGTTATTGGATTCTAATGCAGAAACAAGCAATTAAAAATGTTTAAATTCCATTTTATCTGTCCTTTTACTACCAATATTTTTTTATACCAAATATTAAAAATATCCAAATTTTTAATGCTGTCATAGATATAACTGTATATTTTAATCAGTTGGTTTGCAAGTTTTGGCAATATTTCTTATCTTTGGTTCTGTTAAAACAGCTTGGTAATATTTACCAGTACATATATCAGAATCAAACCTTAAAAAATCAAAATAGATAACTCTGCAAACTACAGTAAAAGTGTAATAGAAAATTTTTGGTTCTTTCATATTATCCTGTCAACTGTGCTACTGAATCTGAAAATATTAGCAAAGTCCATTGACTGTTCTATAGCTGTGCCGCTGAATTTGATAGTCACTTAACGGTTAACAGGATAATACAAAAATAACAAAATTTTCTAATAACTAAAAATAGAGTTATTTACTATATTTTCTATAATACATACAGTCCAATACATCAATATGTATTTGTATTACATTTAGTTTCAGTTTAATAACAGACATTTTTTTATATTGTGAAAAATAATATTTTTTCAAAATGATTCAGTTATTTGGAATTGGAGTTCTACTGTAACAGAAGTGTTTTCAAACCTTCAATCATCTAATAAATGTTTTTTTTAATTACAGATTATAGTTTTATAATCAAATAAATTTTTTTATATTAGATAATAACCTAGCATTAATTTTGCTGATCACCAAATATAATTGGCCAACTCTTTAATTTTAAAAATTTATATATTTCAAAAGTAATACCAGGAGCTGAGGGTGGAGCAAGAAGGGTGTCATTAATAGCGAGAAGAAACAGAAGAAAAGCATCCCAAGTTTCTCTTTCTATAATACTTGATTCTTGAGCAACAGTTTCAATGGTTCTCAAAACTCGATGACACAATACGGCTTGACGATTAATGATATCTGCACCTATAGGGTTGTGAACAAATAAGTAGTAAATTTTCTTGAACCAGTTGAATACTTGAAACTAAATTTCGCATGGCTCAAATTCCAGGAGACTTAAAATTAAAATATAACTAGGGCCAAATCAAAGGAAGAGGATATTAAAATAACCCTTTTGATTTCAAAACTAACTATTTTAATGAAATTACAAACAAAAATCTTAAAAATTTACATAGTCTACAAAATGTTTAGTGTAATGGCAACAGATTTGTAACAAGTATACATAGATTTATAACGATTTTGGGTGCCAAATCACAGAGAAATCATAATTTTTTCTTGTTTTATCAATATATACTGTATTTCAGTGTGTTGGTTGGTTTGCAATTTTCGGCAATATTTCTGTTTTTTGGTATCCAAAACAACTTATTTTTATAGAGAGAGCTATTAGAATTACACCATCATATCATAACTAGTAATTGGACAGTAGTAAGATAATATTGTTGTACCTAAATGAAAGCTAGGTTTATGGGGTTATACTAACCACCTTCGGAACATAGACAAACTCTAGCACCACACCATAACAGAGGACACTTTCTAAATTCCTTAGCTTTCATTTGTTCAGGGGGTTTGCTCTTTGCTTATTTTTCCTGATAAGGGGGGAGGGGTATGAGTTATGCTTACATAAGATGTTTCAAACATTTTCGAAAATCTCTTGTTTCTTGCAAAAATAATTTCAAAATTCAACCAAAAACATATTTTACAAAATAAAATTAACTAGAAAAAAAATTCAAGTATCTTGAATTTTGGGGGGTCTGGCAATTTTGTTACGTAATTATGAGGAGGGTTCAGTTAGCTTATCTTTGTTGATAAGGGGGGTCAAAAATAACCAAAAACATGCTTATGTAATATTTGAACGATCCCTTATTAAGTATAGCAGCAGGTTTAAAGAATGTGAGGACTTTCTAAAATTTCATTTGCAAACTTTAGTAGCAATGAGGTAAAATTCAATTACTTTCAAGAGGAATTATACAATGCAAATTCAAATGTTTTACTAAATATCTTCAACTATAAGAATATCTTACTGTTGTCATTCCTTGTTAAGAATAGATTATAGAGATGATTCAACATGTTCCTTGTATATCTGTTGGGATCTTCACAAATGCATTTTGGTACACATATTTTAGGCTTTGTTAGAGCCAGCATCCATTCACAATACACATTGACACAATCACGAATAGCTTCATGTTCCAACAAAGGTAAGCCAAGTCCAAAGCAAATCACCTGAAATTTGTTACATAATAATAAGAGAAATCAAATACAACATTTTACTTTTAAAAAATTGAATGATAAATAATTTAATTATGTTATTCTGAGGGCAATCCCTCAAAGGGCAATAAATTCATGCCAACTAACTGGGCTAAATCCAAAAGGTAGGATTATAGGGTTCAACCTTTCTCTAAAATAAAAATTATTATTTAATGTAGTTTTTTCTATTACAATTATGGGGTGATTAAAAGATATTTCTTAAGTAACAAAAATGTGTTCCTTTCAAGAAAGTAGCACATGTTTACATGGAAAGTAAACATGATTTTCCTAGGGTTATTATTTTAAAGAGAAATTGGCATTTACGTATTATCCCGTCGACCGTTCAGCAACGGTGAAATTCAGAAGAAAGGAGCTAGAAAAAAATTACGGAGTGGGATATTGTTATTTTGGAAAGGATTATTAAGTAGTACTTTTAGTTGTATTCAGTGATCAAAATGCAAAAATTTTTCATCTTTTGAAGTGACTAAGTACCAAAATCGTCCCTGAATAGATCTTTGAGTTTGAATTGATATTAATTTGAACTGTGGTTAAATATGGTGTGTCTGTGCAAAATATATTGGGTAAATAATTGTGCCAAAAAGGAGAAAAACACAGACGATCATCAAGAAGAACACAATATTTCGTTAGACTTGGAAGTTGTGTCCAGTCTTTTTCAGAAGGTACAAAATTTCTAAGCAAAGACATATTGATGTTGTTAGAAGATGTGGCAGAAATACCTGGCAGCATGCTTTCTTCAATTTTTTCCAGAAAAGCTTCAAGAAACTTTATCTTACCTCCATACACCAATGCACTTGTTTGTCTGATACAAGTACACTGGGATCACATGATGGTGTACTGATTCCAAGATTACTAGCTAAGGGCTTGACGACAGCAATAACAACATCTCTTCCAGCATTTGGAGGAAGAGTATGAAGAACACTCCATCGCTTGTCTTCAGCATTTCGAGTAGCTGGAACTGATATCCACTCAGAATACATGGTTAACTGGTTGAAAATAAGAAGGATATATTAAAGCTAAATTCACTAAAAAGATTTTAAAATTATGTTGCAAAATAAAATCTATAGTTCCATGGGCATAGCCAAGACTTAGTGGTACAACTCCGTTACAGTTCCCGCTAAATATTGCCCGGTTCTATAGAGTACAGAAAGATTCATAAATAATTTCAAACTCCTGAATTAAAATGTTTAATTAGATCAATAACTATTCAGTTTATTAATAAAAGTCAGAAAAATTTGCTGATATTTGGATATAATGTGTCCAAAAGAACTGAGGGATATTTAGTGGGAACTTTAACGGAATTGAACTGACTTAGTTAATAAGGCCAGCTGCAATTATCTTCAACTTTTTAAGTGATTCTGGATAGAAATGCAGCATTGTTTTAAACAGGAACATTAACTAGAAATTTGTTTTAAATCTAATAAAATATTGGCAAGTATTTCAGCAATTTTAATCAGATGAACTGAATTTATTTTGATCTGGGAAGCTAATAGCTTTTGGTAAATCCAAAGAAACCGGGCCTGGGCAACATTTTCGGCAAAATTTGGTGATGTCAAATCCATTTATTTGCGAGCAGGTAATTTAACTTCTATAGAACAAGGTTGCCAGTATCTACTATTTTATCCCCATTTTTGGAACCAGGCCCAATTTTTTATGGATTACTCAACATAAGAATTAAGCTAACACAACCACAACTCAGTGTTGTATAAATGGTATTAAGAATCAGCTGGAATAATAAGAGTCCTCCATTTGGCGATCGTGTTTCGATCGCCAACTATACCGCCCACTGTACACTATAACTAATCGTGCCGCTAACTTGGCTACCGCAACACGAGTCGCCAAATGGAGGACTCTTAATCCAGCTGTGCCGGTATTAATAAACCACTGACAATGAGATATCAAACACTTTCACTTCCATACAACAGGGTTGCAGAACCACAACTAATACATTGCTACTTTTCAGTGGCGGTTCCAGAAAAAATTGACAGGGGCACGGCACAAGTCTCACTTTTGCATTACTGTTTTTACAAGTAAAAATACAACCCAAAGTTAAAAATCCCCTGAAAGAAGCTTGCATTACATTTCTGTACATGTGCAGAGTGAAGAAATTATATACAATGTTTTGATTAAAATATAGTAGGGGAGAGTGGAATAGGATAGTATACTTGAAAACATTTTAAATTTCAGTCATCACGATCTTGAATATCTAAAGCCTTCTGGTAAACATTTATAGCTTTTAGTGCACGCGCAACATGAAATTAGGCAATATTTAGTTCAATATTACAAATTCTTTATAGTTTAAAATTTTCAATCAAGATCATATTTAAAAACATTTATAGCAAAATAAAACTACAAATAGAAATTGAAACTACTTACCTAACCATTATATCTATATCCCTTCGATAGAGCAGAAACAGGCGGGTATGTAAACAAACAGTTGACAGTCAAAAAGTTGGTTGGTTGGTTGGGTTGTTTTTTGGCAATCGATTCTAGCGCCCTCTTTCGAGCGGTCGGTGAGTTTCTGCGGTACCCGTTTTCGCCGAAAATCGCGTACCGCAAACCGCGTGGTGTAAAGCCACTAAAGGTTTAATGTTGCGAGATAAAAATTATTTGTAGGGTTTTTTTTTAGGTTTTAGTGTTTTTTAGTTTTTTTTTTAAAGGTGTAGTGTTTGGTAGTAGTTAACAAAGTACTAGTTAAACTACTTTTAAAATATAATTTTGTTTTTAAAAACTTTAGTATTAAAGTAATTTAAAACTTTAAAGTACCACGAAATATATGAATTTATGTATTTAATTTAAACCCTTTTCCATTGAATTAACACATTTAGCGTACCTTAGCGCTAAGTACCAATCGGATGGAGTATAAATTATATTTATTATAATTATTGATTAACCCAGTATATATTGTATTTAATAATAAAATTAATTTAAAATTCTAATTAGTATTTTAGAAGTCTAATAGTAGTAGTAGTAAAGAGAATTACATTCTGCAATTAGATAACACGAGTTTATCAAAATAAAAAAAAACACCAAGTAAGAAATTTTGAAACACTCCAAATAAAATAAAATACAATAAGAGTAAATAAATTTAATTAACAATTTAAGAAACAAAATTGCAATTAACGGTAATAACGAATATATTCAATGAGAAATCTCTCAATATCTTTCTGGTAGAAAGACTGACCTTATTGAAAATGTTACATTCAACCCAAGTCTTTTTACAGAATATAAAAGAATTAATTTTTAAGATTTTTATAATAACATACGAGTTAAATATTTTATTAGTTTCACACGAGCTGGTTTTTTGTCTCATCTGCACTTTTCTTTTTTATAATTATTAAAAAATTAATTAAAATTTATTATTTAATTAATTAAAAAATTTTATTTATTATTTTTATTTAATTATTTTTAATTTATTAAAATTTTTATAATTATTATTTTTAATTTCATCGACCCCCTTTAAACTTTTGTCGACCCCCTATTGACCCATAGAGCTTCATCGACCCCCTGGGAAACCCTGGGAGGCTCCCTGCTTTTCCCCGGTTCCGGCCTCTAAGCCCGCCTTTCCGCCTAAGCCGCTTTTCGATTTTCGCGCCCTGCTTAGTGGGCCTTTTCGCGCGAAAAGCCCACTAGCCACACTAAAAGCCACCACTTTCGCGCGAAAAGCCCACTAAGCAGGGAGGAACGCTCGAGAACCCCAGCCCCGGATCTCTGAGTGACCCGCTAGCAACCAGGGTTCGAGAGCAAGGAGGCTCCCTGCTTAGTGGGCCTTTTCGCGCGAAAAGCCCACTAAGCAGGGAGGAACGCTCGAGAACCCCAGCCCCGGATCTCTGAGTGACCCGCTAGCAACCAGGGTTCGAGAGCAAGGAGGCTCCCTGCTTAGTGGGCCTTTTCGCGCGAAAAGCCCACTAAGCAGGGAGGAACGCTCGAGAACCCCAGCCCCGGATCTCTGAGTGACCCGCTAGCAACCAGGGTTCGAGAGCAAGGAGGCTCCCTGCTTAGTGGGCCTTTTCGCGCGAAAAGCCCACTAAGCAGGGAGGAACGCTCGAGAACCCCAGCCCCGGATCTCTGAGTGACCCGCTAGCAACCAGGGTTCGAGAGCAAGGAGGCTCCCTGCTTAGTGGGCCTTTTCGCGCGAAAAGCCCACTAAGCAGGGAGGAACGCTCGAGAACCCCAGCCCCGGATCTCTGAGTGACCCGCTAGCAACCAGGGTTCGAGAGCAAGGAGGCTCCCTGCTTAGTGGGCCTTTTCGCGCGAAAAGCCCACTAAGCAGGGAGGAACGCTCGAGAACCCCAGCCCCGGATCTCTGAGTGACCCGCTAGCAACCAGGGTTCGAGAGCAAGGAGGCTCCCTGCTTAGTGGGCCTTTTCGCGCGAAAAGCCCACTAAGCAGGGAGGAACGCTCGAGAACCCCAGCCCCGGATCTCTGAGTGACCCGCTAGCAACCAGGGTTCGAGAGCAAGGAGGCTCCCTGCTTAGTGGGCCTTTTCGCGCGAAAAGCCCACTAAGCAGGGAGGAACGCTCGAGAACCCCAGCCCCGGATCTCTGAGTGACCCGCTAGCAACCAGGGTTCGAGAGCAAGGAGGCTCCCTGCTTAGTGGGCCTTTTCGCGCGAAAAGCCCACTAAGCAGGGAGGAACGCTCGAGAACCCCAGCCCCGGATCTCTGAGTGACCCGCTAGCAACCAGGGTTCGAGAGCAAGGAGGCTCCCTGCTTAGTGGGCCTTTTCGCGCGAAAAGCCCACTAAGCAGGGAGGAACGCTCGAGAACCCCAGCCCCGGATCTCTGAGTGACCCGCTAGCAACCAGGGTTCGAGAGCAAGGAGGCTCCCTGCTTAGTGGGCCTTTTCGCGCGAAAAGCCCACTAAGCAGGGAGGAACGCTCGAGAACCCCAGCCCCGGATCTCTGAGTGACCCGCTAGCAACCAGGGTTCGAGAGCAAGGAGGCTCCCTGCTTAGTGGGCCTTTTCGCGCGAAAAGCCCACTAAGCAGGGAGGAACGCTCGAGAACCCCAGCCCCGGATCTCTGAGTGACCCGCTAGCAACCAGGGTTCGAGAGCAAGGAGGCTCCCTGCTTAGTGGGCCTTTTCGCGCGAAAAGCCCACTAAGCAGGGAGGAACGCTCGAGAACCCCAGCCCCGGATCTCTGAGTGACCCGCTAGCAACCAGGGTTCGAGAGCAAGGAGGCTCCCTGCTTAGTGGGCCTTTTCGCGCGAAAAGCCCACTAAGCAGGGAGGAACGCTCGAGAACCCCAGCCCCGGATCTCTGAGTGACCCGCTAGCAACCAGGGTTCGAGAGCAAGGAGGCTCCCTGCTTAGTGGGCCTTTTCGCGCGAAAAGCCCACTAAGCAGGGAGGAACGCTCGAGAACCCCAGCCCCGGATCTCTGAGTGACCCGCTAGCAACCAGGGTTCGAGAGCAAGGAGGCTCCCTGCTTAGTGGGCCTTTTCGCGCGAAAAGCCCACTAAGCAGGGAGGAACGCTCGAGAACCCCAGCCCCGGATCTCTGAGTGACCCGCTAGCAACCAGGGTTCGAGAGCAAGGAGGCTCCCTGCTTAGTGGGCCTTTTCGCGCGAAAAGCCCACTAAGCAGGGAGGAACGCTCGAGAACCCCAGCCCCGGATCTCTGAGTGACCCGCTAGCAACCAGGGTTCGAGAGCAAGGAGGCTCCCTGCTTAGTGGGCCTTTTCGCGCGAAAAGCCCACTAAGCAGGGAGGAACGCTCGAGAACCCCAGCCCCGGATCTCTGAGTGACCCGCTAGCAACCAGGGTTCGAGAGCAAGGAGGCTCCCTGCTTAGTGGGCCTTTTCGCGCGAAAAGCCCACTAAGCAGGGAGGAACGCTCGAGAACCCCAGCCCCGGATCTCTGAGTGACCCGCTAGCAACCAGGGTTCGAGAGCAAGGAGGCTCCCTGCTTAGTGGGCCTTTTCGCGCGAAAAGCCCACTAAGCAGGGAGGAACGCTCGAGAACCCCAGCCCCGGATCTCTGAGTGACCCGCTAGCAACCAGGGTTCGAGAGCAAGGAGGCTCCCTGCTTAGTGGGCCTTTTCGCGCGAAAAGCCCACTAAGCAGGGAGGAACGCTCGAGAACCCCAGCCCCGGATCTCTGAGTGACCCGCTAGCAACCAGGGTTCGAGAGCAAGGAGGCTCCCTGCTTAGTGGGCCTTTTCGCGCGAAAAGCCCACTAAGCAGGGAGGAACGCTCGAGAACCCCAGCCCCGGATCTCTGAGTGACCCGCTAGCAACCAGGGTTCGAGAGCAAGGAGGCTCCCTGCTTAGTGGGCCTTTTCGCGCGAAAAGCCCACTAAGCAGGGAGGAACGCTCGAGAACCCCAGCCCCGGATCTCTGAGTGACCCGCTAGCAACCAGGGTTCGAGAGCAAGGAGGCTCCCTGCTTAGTGGGCCTTTTCGCGCGAAAAGCCCACTAAGCAGGGAGGAACGCTCGAGAACCCCAGCCCCGGATCTCTGAGTGACCCGCTAGCAACCAGGGTTCGAGAGCAAGGAGGCTCCCTGCTTAGTGGGCCTTTTCGCGCGAAAAGCCCACTAAGCAGGGAGGAACGCTCGAGAACCCCAGCCCCGGATCTCTGAGTGACCCGCTAGCAACCAGGGTTCGAGAGCAAGGAGGCTCCCTGCTTAGTGGGCCTTTTCGCGCGAAAAGCCCACTAAGCAGGGAGGAACGCTCGAGAACCCCAGCCCCGGATCTCTGAGTGACCCGCTAGCAACCAGGGTTCGAGAGCAAGGAGGCTCCCTGCTTAGTGGGCCTTTTCGCGCGAAAAGCCCACTAAGCAGGGAGGAACGCTCGAGAACCCCAGCCCCGGATCTCTGAGTGACCCGCTAGCAACCAGGGTTCGAGAGCAAGGAGGCTCCCTGCTTAGTGGGCCTTTTCGCGCGAAAAGCCCACTAAGCAGGGAGGAACGCTCGAGAACCCCAGCCCCGGATCTCTGAGTGACCCGCTAGCAACCAGGGTTCGAGAGCAAGGAGGCTCCCTGCTTAGTGGGCCTTTTCGCGCGAAAAGCCCACTAAGCAGGGAGGAACGCTCGAGAACCCCAGCCCCGGATCTCTGAGTGACCCGCTAGCAACCAGGGTTCGAGAGCAAGGAGGCTCCCTGCTTAGTGGGCCTTTTCGCGCGAAAAGCCCACTAAGCAGGGAGGAACGCTCGAGAACCCCAGCCCCGGATCTCTGAGTGACCCGCTAGCAACCAGGGTTCGAGAGCAAGGAGGCTCCCTGCTTAGTGGGCCTTTTCGCGCGAAAAGCCCACTAAGCAGGGAGGAACGCTCGAGAACCCCAGCCCCGGATCTCTGAGTGACCCGCTAGCAACCAGGGTTCGAGAGCAAGGAGGCTCCCTGCTTAGTGGGCCTTTTCGCGCGAAAAGCCCACTAAGCAGGGAGGAACGCTCGAGAACCCCAGCCCCGGATCTCTGAGTGACCCGCTAGCAACCAGGGTTCGAGAGCAAGGAGGCTCCCTGCTTAGTGGGCCTTTTCGCGCGAAAAGCCCACTAAGCAGGGAGGAACGCTCGAGAACCCCAGCCCCGGATCTCTGAGTGACCCGCTAGCAACCAGGGTTCGAGAGCAAGGAGGCTCCCTGCTTAGTGGGCCTTTTCGCGCGAAAAGCCCACTAAGCAGGGAGGAACGCTCGAGAACCCCAGCCCCGGATCTCTGAGTGACCCGCTAGCAACCAGGGTTCGAGAGCAAGGAGGCTCCCTGCTTAGTGGGCCTTTTCGCGCGAAAAGCCCACTAAGCAGGGAGGAACGCTCGAGAACCCCAGCCCCGGATCTCTGAGTGACCCGCTAGCAACCAGGGTTCGAGAGCAAGGAGGCTCCCTGCTTAGTGGGCCTTTTCGCGCGAAAAGCCCACTAAGCAGGGAGGAACGCTCGAGAACCCCAGCCCCGGATCTCTGAGTGACCCGCTAGCAACCAGGGTTCGAGAGCAAGGAGGCTCCCTGCTTAGTGGGCCTTTTCGCGCGAAAAGCCCACTAAGCAGGGAGGAACGCTCGAGAACCCCAGCCCCGGATCTCTGAGTGACCCGCTAGCAACCAGGGTTCGAGAGCAAGGAGGCTCCCTGCTTAGTGGGCCTTTTCGCGCGAAAAGCCCACTAAGCAGGGAGGAACGCTCGAGAACCCCAGCCCCGGATCTCTGAGTGACCCGCTAGCAACCAGGGTTCGAGAGCAAGGAGGCTCCCTGCTTAGTGGGCCTTTTCGCGCGAAAAGCCCACTAAGCAGGGAGGAACGCTCGAGAACCCCAGCCCCGGATCTCTGAGTGACCCGCTAGCAACCAGGGTTCGAGAGCAAGGAGGCTCCCTGCTTAGTGGGCCTTTTCGCGCGAAAAGCCCACTAAGCAGGGAGGAACGCTCGAGAACCCCAGCCCCGGATCTCTGAGTGACCCGCTAGCAACCAGGGTTCGAGAGCAAGGAGGCTCCCTGCTTAGTGGGCCTTTTCGCGCGAAAAGCCCACTAAGCAGGGAGGAACGCTCGAGAACCCCAGCCCCGGATCTCTGAGTGACCCGCTAGCAACCAGGGTTCGAGAGCAAGGAGGCTCCCTGCTTAGTGGGCCTTTTCGCGCGAAAAGCCCACTAAGCAGGGAGGAACGCTCGAGAACCCCAGCCCCGGATCTCTGAGTGACCCGCTAGCAACCAGGGTTCGAGAGCAAGGAGGCTCCCTGCTTAGTGGGCCTTTTCGCGCGAAAAGCCCACTAAGCAGGGAGGAACGCTCGAGAACCCCAGCCCCGGATCTCTGAGTGACCCGCTAGCAACCAGGGTTCGAGAGCAAGGAGGCTCCCTGCTTAGTGGGCCTTTTCGCGCGAAAAGCCCACTAAGCAGGGAGGAACGCTCGAGAACCCCAGCCCCGGATCTCTGAGTGACCCGCTAGCAACCAGGGTTCGAGAGCAAGGAGGCTCCCTGCTTAGTGGGCCTTTTCGCGCGAAAAGCCCACTAAGCAGGGAGGAACGCTCGAGAACCCCAGCCCCGGATCTCTGAGTGACCCGCTAGCAACCAGGGTTCGAGAGCAAGGAGGCTCCCTGCTTAGTGGGCCTTTTCGCGCGAAAAGCCCACTAAGCAGGGAGGAACGCTCGAGAACCCCAGCCCCGGATCTCTGAGTGACCCGCTAGCAACCAGGGTTCGAGAGCAAGGAGGCTCCCTGCTTAGTGGGCCTTTTCGCGCGAAAAGCCCACTAAGCAGGGAGGAACGCTCGAGAACCCCAGCCCCGGATCTCTGAGTGACCCGCTAGCAACCAGGGTTCGAGAGCAAGGAGGCTCCCTGCTTAGTGGGCCTTTTCGCGCGAAAAGCCCACTAAGCAGGGAGGAACGCTCGAGAACCCCAGCCCCGGATCTCTGAGTGACCCGCTAGCAACCAGGGTTCGAGAGCAAGGAGGCTCCCTGCTTAGTGGGCCTTTTCGCGCGAAAAGCCCACTAAGCAGGGAGGAACGCTCGAGAACCCCAGCCCCGGATCTCTGAGTGACCCGCTAGCAACCAGGGTTCGAGAGCAAGGAGGCTCCCTGCTTAGTGGGCCTTTTCGCGCGAAAAGCCCACTAAGCAGGGAGGAACGCTCGAGAACCCCAGCCCCGGATCTCTGAGTGACCCGCTAGCAACCAGGGTTCGAGAGCAAGGAGGCTCCCTGCTTAGTGGGCCTTTTCGCGCGAAAAGCCCACTAAGCAGGGAGGAACGCTCGAGAACCCCAGCCCCGGATCTCTGAGTGACCCGCTAGCAACCAGGGTTCGAGAGCAAGGAGGCTCCCTGCTTAGTGGGCCTTTTCGCGCGAAAAGCCCACTAAGCAGGGAGGAACGCTCGAGAACCCCAGCCCCGGATCTCTGAGTGACCCGCTAGCAACCAGGGTTCGAGAGCAAGGAGGCTCCCTGCTTAGTGGGCCTTTTCGCGCGAAAAGCCCACTAAGCAGGGAGGAACGCTCGAGAACCCCAGCCCCGGATCTCTGAGTGACCCGCTAGCAACCAGGGTTCGAGAGCAAGGAGGCTCCCTGCTTAGTGGGCCTTTTCGCGCGAAAAGCCCACTAAGCAGGGAGGAACGCTCGAGAACCCCAGCCCCGGATCTCTGAGTGACCCGCTAGCAACCAGGGTTCGAGAGCAAGGAGGCTCCCTGCTTAGTGGGCCTTTTCGCGCGAAAAGCCCACTAAGCAGGGAGGAACGCTCGAGAACCCCAGCCCCGGATCTCTGAGTGACCCGCTAGCAACCAGGGTTCGAGAGCAAGGAGGCTCCCTGCTTAGTGGGCCTTTTCGCGCGAAAAGCCCACTAAGCAGGGAGGAACGCTCGAGAACCCCAGCCCCGGATCTCTGAGTGACCCGCTAGCAACCAGGGTTCGAGAGCAAGGAGGCTCCCTGCTTAGTGGGCCTTTTCGCGCGAAAAGCCCACTAAGCAGGGAGGAACGCTCGAGAACCCCAGCCCCGGATCTCTGAGTGACCCGCTAGCAACCAGGGTTCGAGAGCAAGGAGGCTCCCTGCTTAGTGGGCCTTTTCGCGCGAAAAGCCCACTAAGCAGGGAGGAACGCTCGAGAACCCCAGCCCCGGATCTCTGAGTGACCCGCTAGCAACCAGGGTTCGAGAGCAAGGAGGCTCCCTGCTTAGTGGGCCTTTTCGCGCGAAAAGCCCACTAAGCAGGGAGGAACGCTCGAGAACCCCAGCCCCGGATCTCTGAGTGACCCGCTAGCAACCAGGGTTCGAGAGCAAGGAGGCTCCCTGCTTAGTGGGCCTTTTCGCGCGAAAAGCCCACTAAGCAGGGAGGAACGCTCGAGAACCCCAGCCCCGGATCTCTGAGTGACCCGCTAGCAACCAGGGTTCGAGAGCAAGGAGGCTCCCTGCTTAGTGGGCCTTTTCGCGCGAAAAGCCCACTAAGCAGGGAGGAACGCTCGAGAACCCCAGCCCCGGATCTCTGAGTGACCCGCTAGCAACCAGGGTTCGAGAGCAAGGAGGCTCCCCTGCTTAGTGGGCCTTTTCGCGCGAAAAGACCACTAAGCAGGGAGGAACGCTCGAGAACCCCAGCCCCGGATCTCTTGAGTGACACTGGAGACTGGAGACTGGAGACTGGAGACTGGAGACTGGAGACTGGAGACTGGAGACTGGAGACTGGAGACTGGAGACTGGAGACTGGAGACTGGAGACTGGAGACTGGAGACTGGAGACTGGAGACTGGAGACTGGAGACTGGAGACTGGAGACTGGAGACTGGAGACTGGAGACTGGAGACTGGAGACTGGAGACTGGAGACTGGAGACTGGAGACTGGAGACTGGAGACTGGAGACTGGAGACTGGAGACTGGAGACTGGAGACTGGAGACTGGAGACTGGAGACTGGAGACTGGAGACTGGAGACTGGAGACTGGAGACTGGAGACTGGAGACTGGAGACTGGAGACTGGAGACTGGAGACTGGAGACTGGAGACTGGAGACTGGAGACTGGAGACTGGAGACTGGAGACTGGAGACTGGAGACTGGAGACTGGAGACTGGAGACTGGAGACTGGAGACTGGAGACTGGAGACTGGAGACTGGAGACTGGAGACTGGAGACTGGAGACTGGAGACTGGAGACTGGAGACTGGAGACTGGAGACTGGAGACTGGAGACTGGAGACTGGAGACTGGAGACTGGAGACTGGAGACTGGAGACTGGAGACTGGAGACTGGAGACTGGAGACTGGAGACTGGAGACTGGAGACTGGAGACTGGAGACTGGAGACTGGAGACTGGAGACTGGAGACTGGAGACTGGAGACTGGAGACTGGAGACTGGAGACTGGAGACTGGAGACTGGAGACTGGAGACTGGAGACTGGAGACTGGAGACTGGAGACTGGAGACTGGAGACTGGAGACTGGAGACTGGAGACTGGAGACTGGAGACTGGAGACTGGAGACTGGAGACTGGAGACTGGAGACTGGAGACTGGAGACTGGAGACTGGAGACTGGAGACTGGAGACTGGAGACTGGAGACTGGAGACTGGAGACTGGAGACTGGAGACTGGAGACTGGAGACTGGAGACTGGAGACTGGAGACTGGAGACTGGAGACTGGAGACTGGAGACTGGAGACTGGAGACTGGAGACTGGAGACTGGAGACTGGAGACTGGAGACTGGAGACTGGAGACTGGAGACTGGAGACTGGAGACTGGAGACTGGAGACTGGAGACTGGAGACTGGAGACTGGAGACTGGAGACTGGAGACTGGAGACTGGAGACTGGAGACTGGAGACTGGAGACTGGAGACTGGAGACTGGAGACTGGAGACTGGAGACTGGAGACTGGAGACTGGAGACTGGAGACTGGAGACTGGAGACTGGAGACTGGAGACTGGAGACTGGAGACTGGAGACTGGAGACTGGAGACTGGAGACTGGAGACTGGAGACTGGAGACTGGAGACTGGAGACTGGAGACTGGAGACTGGAGACTGGAGACTGGAGACTGGAGACTGGAGACTGGAGACTGGAGACTGGAGACTGGAGACTGGAGACTGGAGACTGGAGACTGGAGACTGGAGACTGGAGACTGGAGACTGGAGACTGGAGACTGGAGACTGGAGACTCCCTCCCCCCCCATCCCTGGTTCAGTAGGAAATGACCAGGAGATTAAAGATAGGTTCCCCTCCCGTCCATCTCTGGTTCAGTAGGAAAAGACCAGGAGTGAAGAGTGAAGACTGCAAAGATTGAAGAGTGAAGACTGCAAAGATTGAAGTGTGAAGACTGAAAAGAGTGAAGACTGAAAAGAGTGAAGACTGAAAAGATTGAAGACTGAAAAGATTGAAGACTGAAAAGATTGAAGTGTGAAGACTGAAAAGAGTGAAGACTGCAAAGATTGAAGAGTGAAGACTGAAAAGATTGAAGAGTGAAGACTGAAAAGATTGAAGTGTGAGAAGAGTGGAGACTGAAAAGATTGAAGAGTGAAGACTGAAAAGAGTGAAGTGTGAGAAGAGTGGAGACTGAAAAGATTGAAGAGTGAAGACTGAAAAGATTGAAGAGTGAAGACTGAAAAGATTGAAGAGTGAAGACTGAAAAGATTGAAGAGTGAAGACTGAAAAGATTGAAGAGTGAAGACTGAAAAGATTGAAGAGTGAAGACTGAAAAGATTGAAGAGTGAAGACTGAAAAGATTGAAGAGTGAAGACTGAAAAGATTGAACAGTGAAGATTGAAGAGTGAAGACTGAAAAGATTGAAGAGTGAAGACTGAAAAGATTGAAGAGTGAAGACTGAAAAGATTGAAGACTGAAAAGAGTGAAGATTGAAAAGATTGAAGTGTGAAGACTGAAAAGATAGAAGAGTGAAGACTGAAAAGATTGAAGTGTGAAGACTGAAAAGATTGAAGTGTGAAGACTGAAAAGATTGAAGTGTGAAGACTGAAAAGATAGAAGAGTGAAGACTGAAAAGATTGAAGTGTGAAGACTGAAAAGAGTGAAGACTGAAGGTTGAAGATTTTTTTCTATAACTAAGAACTTATACATCTTCAAATTTCTACAAAGATAAGTTTTTCCTCAGTCAGCTAAAACTTTTTCAACACTAAATGTATATTGAAAAGAAAAAAAACACCCTAATTGAAGTTTAACTTAATCATTTACTATCTACTAGTAAGTTACAGAATGATTCGCTATACTTTCTCGATAACATGCATGTTAAATTCTAATGGAAATTTAACTATATTAGACAGCAACTTAAATTAAGCCTACAACGTCACTCTTAAACAAAGTAGTTCCCATCGCTGTGTCTGAATTTTGAGTGAAATGAGGAACGTCAATTTAAAAATATGATTATTTTGTAAAACTTATGTATATATAGTGTTTTTCAATCACGATTTGAGTACCATAACTCCTTCTACAACCCAACAGGCTTCGTGTTTACCAATTTCTGCTTCCGCATTTGTGAAGTACTGGGTTCAAGAAACGTTGCAACCAAGTATAGTGAAATGTGTGATCTAATAGACAATCATTACTAGAAGTTTCAAATAGAAGGCTAACGTTTATTTACGTACAAAGATACATAAAAAGAAAACAGACACAATATGTAACGAAGGCATCAGCTCTGAACATAACTTTTCACCTACCATAGATAGTCTGCTTGATGGAAAGTCCGAATCGCTACAACAATTTACCTTCTTTTGCACATCTTCTTTTACATCTTGCAATTCCTGACAATCAACCAAGCTGCTGTAAGCCACCTTTTCTCATGTTTGACCTTTATGCTCATCTGCAGGATGTATTACAACAGAATTGTCCATTTTGGATGACACCAAGCTTTTTGCTATAATAAATGAGGAGATTGAAAATTTATATTTCCATTATATCATTACTTAAAATAATAAATTAAAAATTATATTACTTAAACATATTACAAGCATTTCCATTACGCCAATTATTTTTTTTTCTCAGTTTACCTAGTACCTTAACATACTAATTCATAAATAAATCAACATGATGACTCCAAAGGGCAAATCCAGTCAGATTGCACTTTTTGCGGATCACCTCTACTATACTAGACAGCAACATTAGTTGACCCTATGGCGTCACTAACAACGTAGTTTCCATAGTGGTGTCTGAATTTTGAGTGAAATGAAGAACGTCAATTTAAAAATATGATTATTTTATTAAACCCGGGTATATACAGTGCTTTTTTTATCACGATTTGTGTACCGAAACTCGTCCTAGCAACCTAACATGCTTTGTGATCGCCCATTTTCTCCTTCCTCGTAGTGACGTACTGGGTTCAGGAAACGTTGCTGTCGAGTAGACGCAAACAGTTGCATACAAATTGAATCGTCAGTTAGAAAAAGGGAATAAGTCCAAAAACCAAGTTTTGGGGAAAATTGAAGAAAAAGCTGTATAAGTAATTTAATTTCCATTGTATAACCACAAAATTTTTACTGAAAATGAAATTCAAGTCCCTATTTAGAGCACAGATTAATCATCAAAAAACTAGTACATTCAAAAATATTTTACAGTTGAAAAAAGTAGATGGACTTATTTCCTTCGCCAAGCTTTTGAAATTTCAGATGAACAAAATCTGAATAACTACTTCAATCGACAACTAAATTATGTTTCTGCTTAATTCACAGCACTTAAATGAAAAATAGAAAAACTCCGACGAATAAATTTGAAAATTGTTATGAAACTAAGTCATTAAGGACCTATCAATGGAGCTAGTGAATATCGTTGGAGTCATTAGATAAAAAAGGGAGAAAACTTTTAAATTAAAATAAAATTGTATTTCGTCTAAGTTTACAGTACAAAGAATAAAAAAGACAAATTAACCTAAATTTCAAGTATAATAAAAAAATACAATTAATGGACATTGATTTCTCTACATTCAAGGGGCATTTTTTTTTTCTCCTTACACTCATGTGGGTAGACCGAAGCTTTGAGATTTTTCGCGCATAAAAAGTCACTACCATTTTTTGCACTCACATTTCCTTTTTCAAACTGGCGAATCACATAATAAACGAGTTAGTAATGAAAAATTGTCCCTAAGTTTCTGTGTCCAAAATATACCGCAAGTTCTGCATCATAACTTGGGTAAAATCCTATTTCATGGGTACACCTTGGCGCGTTTTTGGCGCCAAGTTTTTTTGTCACCAAATGCGAAAGGCGCCAAGTTTTTTTCGCTGTGGAAAGCTAAAAACATTGTCTAAACTACTTAAACTGAATAAGGAAACAAATTAAACATATTTTAAAGTATTTATCACTTGATTGACGAATTTTGAATACAGTAATACTACGATACGATAATAATATAATTCCGACATCTTGTCGTATGTCGTGCGATAAATTAAGCAATGGTTCATTTAGAATAAAAAATGCACAGAATAACATTTAAAAATATTAATTACCTATTATAATCCGTGAAGTTACAAAGAATACGCCACGTACAAAAAACAAAAACATACCAAACACAAATGTTGTTACTTCACTTCAGTTTCAGAACTGAATCAAAACCTATTTTTAAAATGCGCAGAGATCACAAGATTTGGAAAAAAAAAGTGAAAGTGAAATTGTCGATAGCAGCAACAGCGTTGACTGGCGATTCTGCAGGGACAAAAACCTTGCAACCATTTTACTTCTTAATTAACCTCAAGTACTTATTGCCATAAAATCTACTTTCATCACCTTGTCTACTTGCTTTTCTAATTAATTGAGCACCACAAACAAGTCGAAAGTTTTGGAAAGCAAAATCCCCAAAAAGCCAAACTTGCACGGTCGCACGTTTGGTAAACAATCACAATCAGTGAAGAAAGAAACAAAGAAACACGTGCGGAGAGAATTCAAAAGTTTAGTTATTTATCTCCTGATCCTGAGAAAAACCATTAAATAAAACATGAGGCAAACCAAGTAGCAGTAGCATAAATCCAAAACTTAGACACAGATGAGATGTAAACACTGGAGGGGAGCGTCAGCCACCATGTGTTTCGCTTTCGCGTCACGCCTTCTTCTCGTGTTTTCGCCAGAGTGACTCAACTTTGAAAGCCCATAACTTCGGAACTAATAGGAATATCAAGAAACCGAAGGTGTCAAATTAAGCAGAATAATCTAAATAACCCAAAAATATAATTCTTAAAAAATCGAATTTTTGAAAGTTTTAAGGGTCCTGACACCCCTTATTGGTTTTCCGAGTCAATTGCGTCATCACTCTTCAATTGGCCATTTCGGAATGTTACAATACAACGCAAAACACAAGAGCGCATAGAGCATTTTCAATCACATGACCCGGCCTAACAACGGCCTTAGCAACGTTGTTTTTGCCCGCCAGTGACATCATGTGCGAATGCTTCTATTGGATGCTTCTAGTTCCCGCCCCTAACAACAGCCTTAGCAACGTTGTTTTTGTCCTCCAAGTGACGTCATGTGCGAATGCTCTATTCTTACGTCATTGTAGATGAATCGCGCATTACCGTTCGTCATTCAACTCGCGATCGCCAGACTTGGCAATCTATCTCCAACTACGTCATCTATCGCCAACGTGTACCCATCAACTAGGATTCACCCCATAACTTGATTAAAATTAAAATAGGAGAGAAGAGTGGTTTAGGACAGTTTTTACAAAAAAAAATTAAATTTTGTTAGCTCAAATTTGAAACTTTCAATATAACATTTTGAAACCTTCTTACTGCTCTATAAGTAATAGTGTCCCCATCCCACCCAAAGAGTAAAACTTTTCAAAAAAAATTTCTTCAAAATCAGGGCCCAATTTGGAACACTAGGTCCAACATGCAGGAAGGGGCCTCCTCATTTGGTGCTAGATATTAATGTAGAAGCGTGAAAAGTAATTGTTTACGTAGTGGGAATATTCACTGCCAGGGTCAGACACGTTCTCGGTTATCTTTTACGTTTTTCTACATTGCTGAAAAGTTTGGATTTTAATTTTTAATTTAAAAAAGTAATGAAAAAACATTCTAGGAAGTATAAATAGTTCTACTACAAATTTTTGTTAACTTTTTAAAATTAGGGGGCCCCCAAATTGTGGGGCCCCTAGACCCGGGCCTAATGGTAAATCAGGGCCTGAGCAAAATACTAGAAAAACAGAAAAGTTTACCCTCAGCCTAAATGATTGACAATTCTTAATAACTTTAAAAAAAGTTAAAATGTACATTACATTTTATCCTAAGATGCAGAGTTAAATGGAGACTGACGAGCCCCACAGTTCAAAAAATAAATTTATGCATTATGAAAATATTTTTATATAAAAGATGATCATCCGACCTAATTTGTATATTAATTAGTAAAATCAAAAGAAGATCCAGTTAAGCTAAAAGGAAGATATAAGTTACCAAGCAAATTTATTGATATCTATTGAGAATTAAAGCGAAAAATAACTGAATATCAAACTCAAAATTTCTGCTTCTTAAAAAAATCACGTTTACAAAGGCCAAGATATCCTATTTAAATGGTCCATTCTAAGTTATTTCCTTTGAAAGAACCAAGTGCTGAAAAATTCACTTAATTCTTTCCGCTGCCTATTCACTTTTCGAAAAGTTTTCCCTGATTGGTTGAAATTTCTGGTTTACACTTATGTATGTTTTGGGAACGAGATTAAATGATTGATTAGCATTAAAGGAAAATTTTGAATTATCTTCATAAAGAATATTTTAGATCCACGCCATTTTATTAAAAACAATTTTATCTACAGGAGTTTGAAACAGAAAATGGGTTCACGGCCGGCCTGTTGAGGATTTTAATTTCGACAGTTGTCATAAAAAGCCGGACTATATCTCCTAAACCAGGGGATTTTTTAATGGCTAGCAGACAATGTTTCTAGAAGCTAGAAATCTTATCCATTTGTACTCCAGTAAAGTACGCAAATGTGCTGCAAACACAGGGATTAAACTATTGGAAAACTTACCGAGGTAGAACTGCTCTTTTAGGTGGTTTTTTTAATTGTATTATTCGCAAAAAAAAAAAAAACAAGAGGGAAAATGCGTACACGTTTCGTAAGTTGTTAATTTGTGAAATTTATAAGACCGAATTAAATCACAAATTTGCAGCTTACGGAAATTTAACCCAAGTATTAACTCGATCAACTCCCAGAGAGATCCATGCACCCCGGGAACCCCCGAAAATAGCTTGAAATCACGTTTTCCCGTTAAAATTCAAAACTTTTCTCGCGAAGGACCCGAACCCCGTTCCCCTAAAAGCTAATTTACTGTGTCACAGTGTCACTTTCAATGTTCATCCAAGTGATTATTCACTCTTGTGACATTTGAAACTTTCAAAATAACATTTTGAAACCTTCCTGCTCTAACATAATAGTGTACCCATCCTACCCCCAAGAGTAAAACTTTTCAAAAATAGATTCTTACAATAAAAGCATAGATTTTAAGTTTAACTCAACTCTTTATTCATGAACGATATATTTCTGACTTAACAAAACACAAATAATAATTAAGTCAACAAACGAGAACGAGATTGAAAATCTACTTTAAAAGTCTGAATAGTTGTTTTTGACTTAACCTTTTTCATTCACTAACTCATAGGTGCTTTCAGCTAAATAGTTCGGTCAAAATAGACGAAAAAAAGGCGAAAGTTCGGAAAAATTCGCACAAAGCTGAAAATTGGTACAGACCTAGAAGACATCATTGTAAGTGATATGCCAAAAGTCCCTAATCGATCCCGTTTAAGCTAAATATTTTATAGAGGTTTTCCTCTATCTCTGTGAGTTTTTAAGATATCGAGATTAAACTTTTTGTACCTTATTCAGGAAATAAAGAACATTTTCTAATGAGAAATTTTAAACTGCGGAGGCAGTATAAAATTTATTTTCTTAAGTAGGCCCCCATGGAGTTGAAACTAGTCCCATCTTATTTGTCACCTCTTAAAATGAAAATTTTCAATCGGAAGTACGTGTCTAGAGGGAATATATAAAAGGTTTACCTCTGGAATCCTCAAATTGAAGGATATCCAAATTGAAACATCCTGTATCGAAAAGGCTGGATTATATGTGCGTTAAAAACCATTACGTTTTTTTTATTTCATTGGTAGAGTAATCAATTTTAAGGCTATTTATTAACTTTCTAAGCATAACTATGTATTTAACCGTTAATGGAAGAGGTTCTTAGCAATTTTCAAAAACACCAATGCCGAATATTTTTTTCCTTATGTAAATAGTGAAATTAGTTTTAGTAAATAGCAAGCAACTGTCGAATAACTTAATATCCATCCAATCAACGACCGACATATTTTATGACAATACAAATGCATTTCACTTTTTAAAATTTACTTTAAAGTAAGTACTTTCCAAATTAAATATCTTTTAAAAACTTGGGAAATTATTCTAGAAACTTAGATGCTATTAAATATTGGAATTTTGCTCATTTTGTCTAAAAATTAGTAATTTTCGCTATATTCCAATTCTATTTGTAGTAAACTAAATTAAATATTTTCGGATGTTATTTTTTTTAGATTTCTGCTTAACAAGTTGATTACCCCACGATTCCGGTCTAAAGAGCCATTTTTTAAAATCATGTTACATATTTAAAATAACTATTCAAAAGCTAAAAAATGTTTATCATAAAAAACATATTACAAATTATCTCGTAGTTTGCTTATGTAACAGAAACCTCATCGCGGAAGCCAACTTCGAGATTACTCTTTCTCCCCTAGGACCATCTATTTATATTTACACTCTTATATGGTACTGTTCGTCCGTCTACCACAAGATGAGCTCTGGCCTAGTTGTCTGGTTGTGGCCGTTGCTATAGAAACAACACCGGTTCATTTTAAAACAGGGATCAATGATCAATCACGGTCTTCTCGGAAATGATGCAGTTGCACGCATATGTTAGAGGTTGGGATTATACTAGACAACAACGTTAGTTTACCCTATGTCACTAACAAAGTAGTTCCCAAATCGCGGTGTCTAAATTTTGAGTGAAGAACGTCAAATTAAAAATATGATTATTTGGTACATATATAATAGTCTTTATCACGATTTGTGTACCAAAACTGCTCCTAGAAACCCAACAGGCTTTCTGTTTGCGCAGTTTGTGCTTCCGCTTAGTGACGTACTGGGTTCAGGAAACGTTGCTGTCGAGTATAGTGAACTGTTAAAATAATAAACAAAGAGGACTAGTGATTCAATGTATCAAATTTCCCCGTTTAAAATTATGAAAGTCCTGTTGCCTAGGCAACAGAAATGTAAACGAGAGTTCAATTTATGGTAGACAGACTAGATCACAGAGTAGGTATAGAGCTTACTCTAATACTAAAGGTATAGAGTTAAGCTCTATACTCTGTGGACTAGATATAACTCGTGCAAATTAGGTTGCAAAAGCATGTTAACTCACCGGACACGCAAAGACGATCGCCGAGACGATTTCAAGCTACCGGACTTTAAAGTCGAGTCCGCCTTCTTAAGGTCCTGTCGGACTTGGATGGCGGGTAAGTCATTTCCGTAAGTATAGAACCTAAAAAAAATGAATCTCTTAAGAGTTCGCATAAAACACAACGGTGGCAAAATCAAGCAAGAGATCCATCCAGACTTGGATAATACAAAAGAACGCGCACGCCAAGCGCAGAGAGTTTTAGAATTTGGCACAAAATCTTTTCAAATAACTTAAATTTTGATAAATAAATTGCTTTTTTTATTACTGTCGCTGCTTATGAAGTATTATTACAGTATTTAGGTGAACAATGGGACTGTCATTGTGTTTTAAGTCAAAATTCAAACGAATGGGGGCATTTAAATAGTTAGCAGAAAATATTTGAAGAAATTTTTATGCGCAGAAATAATTTATCAAACAATGGATCCAATGGGAAATTCCCGTGGTTATGTGCAGATACTAGAGAACGACTTAATTTATAGCTACTACAGTATAAACCTGTAGAGGGTAACAAAAAGATGTATCCTCTCATCAGATAAATAAAAATAAACTAACAGCTAAATATACTAAAAAGCAATTGAATTTTGTAATCAAAAGCGCCTTTAAACTCTGGTTGAAAACTAAACACTTTTAAGTCTGCTCACGAACAGGATTTCGTAAAATGATCTTAATGTAAGAAATTTCATTGCTTAAAGGCGGACGGCCCCAAGTGTCTCAAAATGACTTAAAAATACACTGCATTAACATGATGGGGTACTCCCATTCCGAAACAAAACAAAAGTTTAGTTAAGGGCCCAGGATGTTTCATCCAAAATTTATTTATCATGCGAGACCTAAAAATTTTCCAGTACATATTAACATATATTAATCCTCTAAGAAATTGTAACTTCTCATCGTCAGGAATGTCCCTATTATCATGGTTACTTAGCGTTACACGAATTTGCAGTGAAGTCATAAAAATAAGTTAGCAAAGTTAAAATTACTACATTAAGCACTTTAAGTAGGATATTTAGTACTTCAAACTAAAAAATGTTTTTAAATAGTTTGTTTCCTTACCAATAAATATGAAGCAAATACTTGTATATAGTGGCCGTACATCGACCAGTCAGATTCCGAATGGACTCCACAGCAGCTGGGGGTTGCCCTTGTTCTGGAACTGTTTCTGAATATTTCACTAATTTTATGAATATGTATTTATATACATATTTAGGGAGACTTACTTCAGCTCCCTTCAAAACGGAATAACCTGTTCAGTTCATTTTAAACACAAATCATCATTCCAGTTCCTTAACAAATATAAGTTTGCATAAAGCAGTCCTCAAAATACTAAGGTACAATTCCGTTAGAGTCCCCGCTAAATATCGCCAATATCCAAATCGCTAAACATATCTAAATATCAACAAATTTTTCTGACTTTTATTAATAAACTGAATAGTTATTGATATAATTAAACATTTTAATTCAGGAGTTTGAAATTATTTATGAATATTTCTACTTTTTGCTGTCTAAAAGAACCAGCGTATAATTAGCGGGGACTCTAACGGAATTGAACCAATAATAATGTAGATATTTAACATAAATAATCATTCCAGTTCCTTTTAACAAATAGGTAAGCCGTCCTCAAAATATGTAGACATTTTCGGGGATAGAGACTTTCCAAAATGTTTGCGTAGAAAAATATCTTATATATTACATGTGGATTGAATTATAATTAGAATGGAAGTGATGCATTCAAAAAAAAAATGTAGGACTTATTATTAACACTTATCACGGGTTTTACTCCAGAACGCCTGCGGGTATTTCCATAAACATGGCGCTTACCATGAACGTTAAGTGGGGTTAAGTGTACGAAAACGCGGATAGAAAACTCACTTTTTTCGGGTTTGGTTCTTGTCATTTTTGTGTACAAGGTGTATTTTTGTATAAAATGGACAATGTTCTACAACTTTATCACTGAAGTTTTTCTCGTATCTCTAATAGTTTTTGATATAGGCAAGAGCGTAGGCGTTTTTACTAGGGGTGGGCACCACGTTTGTGGAAATAGTTCCAGGCGTTCAGGAGTAAAGGCCGTAAAAAGCGTTAAGAATGGACACTGTATTGTACAATGAGTACTAATTTATTTAATTTCATAAAAAATATTATTCTGAAATAAAATTGATTCTGTAGTTGACAAAGGGATTCATTTGTTGACACATTTTTTCCATCAGAGGTTTATCTTCTTGGCTGGTCTAAGAATAATTTTTTCTCACAAAATTTCAAAAATTCGTAGTTCACAAATATTTTAACAGATGGCAGCTCGGAAAATTCAAACATTAGGGAATCTCAATTCTCCAATTCCCTATTTTAGGGATGTTAAATTTGTGGCAAATCGATTCTAGAATCGAATGAGAATAAAAAATACTTGAGATTGTACCATGATTTTAATTTGCAGGACTTGGTTTTATCAATAGATGCAATTAAATTTAAGTGTAGAACATAAAATAAAATGTTTTCCTCTGCATTTCTGTCGATAATTGGGGATTTGAGGACAGAATGCTACTTGATAAAATTCAAAATTATTTCCCTAATATGAGTTGATTCCTAATATAGATTATTTAAAGAATAAAAACCAATGGTAGGGTCAGAATATGTTTGTCACATATCGTGTCGCTTACTTAAAACATAACATGATCGACATTCCACCCAGTTAATGTTATCAATCGGATAATGTTATCGAAATTGACTGATCTGGTCCCGATCACTCTATTTAAATCAACCTAAAATGTATAGTTTTATGTGATCAATCTATCGTGTAATGTTATCAAGATTTCTTGAGTTTGTGGTATTTCAACATAAAAAATATTCTTTCTTCTAAAGTACACCCCATTTTCAGCTGTTTTGTAGACTTATAAACTTCTAATCGCATTCACTGTAAAAAAAAAAAACAGTTCAAGATTTTACCAAAATTTGGTGATTTTTTCGAAATCCAAAGGGTCGAACCCAGTTGGTCTTCTGGTGGTTCAAATGACCCATCATTTTTCGACACGGGCCTGTAGTCTAACAGGTCTCCCTCTCTTTTCATCACTCCAGTGGCGCATATAGTAATTTATTTGGGTATAGGAGCCCCAGGGGCGGGTCCAGGGGGGGGGCCCTGGGGGCCATGGCCCCCCCTGAGAAACCCTAACAAATAGCTTAAAAAACACTTTCTTAATGTTAAAATTCAAAAACTTTTCTGGGGGAGAACCCCCAAACCCCCCTTTAATATTTTGACATCCATAGGTGCCAACTTTTATAAAATATTGGGGGGGGGGGAGGGCCAGTACAAGACATTAAAAAACATAAAATTAAAAGAAACAACCATTAAGTTTACGTGCCTAATTACCTAATTTTGTATCAGATGTATAGATTAAATTTCGTTACATGTCCCTTTAAATATCGCCAAGGTGTAATATTTTGAGGTGCATTTAATGTAAAAGTTTTGTGTAATAATGCGAGCTCGAAATAAGATGGGGGTCTGGGCGATCTCTCCCAGAAAAATTTTAAAAATTTCTCTGTTAAAAGTAGCATTTCAGCTTAATTCCAAAGTTTGGGGGCTCTCCCCAAGAAAATTTTTAAAATTTGACCCTTAAAAGAAATTTTTAACACATTCTGAGACCTTTTGTGGGTTACCCTCTCCCCAAATAACCGGCGCTCTTGAAGGGGATTCCAAACCAGAAAATATCCAAAGATCACAAAATATTGGGGGGGGGCTTAGCCCCCCTTCAGCTAACATTGGATGGGGCTCAAGCCCTCTCAAACCGGTAATACTATAGTTTAAATGGGCGTATTTGCAAAAATTTTCAGAAGAGGACTCCCGGCCCTTTTCAAAATTGGGCATCTATTTATAATTTCATCCTTGAAAATTCCGTGGTTTACATGCTTTTAAAATGAGCTGAAACTTTATTTTTAGAGGCAAATTTTCAAATATTTTCTAGGGGGCACCCCCAGACCCCCTATTAATTTCTCATGGTTACTTATTTACTGTTTTCTCCTTGAACTTGTTTCTCTCTTTTTAGGAGTACAAGAAGTTACCCTCTTTAGGTGTTATCCAATGGATACCAAATGTACAAAAATGAGTAGAAAAACTTCTATTTGAAGCCAAATTTCACAAAATTTTTTGGGGGAGGACCTCCAGACCCCCCCCACATTTGCTTTCGAGCTAGCATTATCTGAAGAAACCTTTAACAAAGTTTCGCATTTTATTTATGTTATACTTGGAAATTTGGGAGCCAAACACCTCGCGAACACAAGTATTATTATGGCCTTACAAAAATGTTTCACCCCCCCACTTTCTAAAACAATGGCACGGGCCCTGGATATCCTCTTAGTTACTATAAACCCCTAAAAAGCTGCTTGAAAGCAAGCACTCTTCAAAAAATTTTCTGAGGCACTGAAAATTTTGAATGTAATACCCTCCGACTTTGACATGGCCCCCCCCCCCCGAAAATCTGGTCTGGAGCCGCCCTTGAGGAGCCCAAATATCTTTAAGTCTAAAAGATTTAGTCATTATCAAGCCAAAATCTAGATTTTTGCACCGGGGGGAGAGGACTCAAAAATATTCCTAAGGCCCCTCCCACGCATATTTAAAATTTGGGTTTATCTAAATGATGTCACTTTTTTTGCCAATTTTCGTACCCCTCCCCTCCCCCTATTTCACATGTCACGCTCTTAAACCAACAATATGTCCTAATATCAGGGCTTATATTGCACCGGAGCGGAGCTCCGGTACTTCTTGGTTTTCAGTAAATATTTACTGATATTTATTCATTAATCAGTAAATATTTGTAATGCTGAAATAGTAGCGCTCCGGTACTTCTTTGGTTAGAATTTAAGCCCTGCCCAATATACGGTTTGAAAATGCCCAAAACCATATAGTTACCCCACCATATAGTTTTATTTCTATTTTTCATTTATGGGGTTTAAATTGGTTTGTTTGGAAAAACGTACTTTAGAAAAAATAAATTGTGTTTTTTTGTTGGTTTTCAGCTGCAGGATGTGATGTCATAACCAGTGGCGGCTCGTAGCTAAAATTATTGGGGGTGCTGATCCACCAAGTTACACCGTATTTTAGACCAGATTTTAAACGATAAAATTACAAATAAAACTCTGGAAAACATGGATAGAAGTAACAGAAATCATACGAAAAGACGCTTACAGATGTAATCACCAAGCATCATCGTTTCTTTTTGACTTCTTTATTCACAAAATCGAAGATCAAAATCACACTTTCTTTTAATTACTCTATTTTCTATATTTTGAAATTAAAATTCACAAGAGATACGCTAAAGGAACAGAACATCCCTTTTACTTAATAAAACTTTAAAATTAAAATCTTACACATTATGCCATCCATATACGATGAGTTCCTCTCTTGCACGCTACTAGAATGACTGAAAAATTGCATTATCCAAAATCAAATTTGAAATAAAAAAAGAATAACATTCGTGAATAAAAAAAGTAGGAAAAAATAAGATATAATACTGATATGTCAAATTAGCTGAATAGAATTATTTATTACTGTTTGAACCATCAAAAAACACCCTTGGATACGGCTTTGTTCGGTGTGATAGAAATACACATCAATTTTCAATTTTTTTTTTTTTTTTTTGCCTGCTTCATATCCATTACTGTAGTTAGAAAAAATATTTAAAGTACTCGCCTTTTTTGGCCAGACACTAAATATTTCAGCGGGACTGTCCAAATAATTCGGGGTAAACCCCAAATCTTAGCATTGGCATCAACCACTACTAAATTTTGAGGGGAGGGTTGGGCATGTGTATAGAGATGCAAAATTCCCGCAGTTTTTGAAACATGGGAAAAAACCCGGGAATTTAGGGGAATAAACCCGGAATTTTGGGGAATATTGGGAATTTTGAGGAAGTTTTGAACATAAACAAAGACGGCCATCTTTAGGCTTAAGGTTAAAATTTTCATTTCTTTTCTCAACACATGTTATTTTTAAACTTATTAATGTTTGTCTTATTACTAATTATGTAATTATTACTTATTAATTTCAACATAAATAAGATTTCTTAACCGAGATTAGATGTTTTTTCCTTCTCCTGTGTCCTGTGTCAAAGGTCAAAATTCCCGAAAACTCCCGGAAATTTTCAAAATTCCCTTCCCAAAAAACCCGGTTTATTCCCAGGTTTAAACCGGGTTTTTTCCAGCCTTTGCAACACTACATGTGTATAAGGGAGTTTTCCCTTGCTCCTGCTGGAACTGGAAAATTGCCTTCAATCATAGATTGAGCGAAAACAATCAGTAGATTTTGGGGTTCTCCTTAAAAGTTTACAATACAAGTTACTAGAAGTTTTCTTGAACACTACATTGATGGCTGGGTCCCCCTGTATCAACGTTTGTGTTTGTATCTAAAGATATACGTATGCAATTTGCAGGCCTACTTGTGTTACTGTTTTTGGATGTATGTATTGCCAATCCTTCAATTTCTACATTGCAATGGGATTTTTCTATATTGCTTTCAAGGCCGCCCATAAGATGGGACAAACTTCAGGGGGTCCGAAGCATTAAGGGGCCCTGGCCTGGGGGCACTAAGGTTTAGGGCCCCCACCCCGAAATTTGGACAAAAATGTGTTTAAACGTTGTTTTACGTGTTGAATTCCCAAAACTTTTCTGGGGAGCATCCAGACCCCCATTTTATAGTATGGTGATGATAATAATAATTTTAAAAGTTTAGCACAACATTTTTTTTTCAAAGTTTACAGCATGGAATGGGGGAAGGGAGAAGAAATCATTTGGGATGGTTAGGTTATCCCCTGGACCCCTGGGGTGAAAATCTAAATATGGGCTATTTTATTTTAGATTTAGGGGATATTTAAAACCCTATGCATACAGAAAAATTTCTAGATATGATGTCACCTAGAAGGAAGTATTTTTAATATAGGGAGCCCGCGCAAAAATTTTGTCAGAGGGCCCGGGGAACTTATGAGTGGCCCTGCGAGGGGTTCATTTTAGAATTTTAACATGCGAAAGAGAGTTTTTAAGTCACTCTTAATTGGCGTAGATGCTTTTTCTTGAGTGACCACTAGTAATCTACAACACTCCAAAAAAGTCTAAAAAATTTTAGGTCTGGCCCAAGAGGGGGTCTTTGCGTGAGGACCCCCTTTGACTACGCCAATTGGAATTAAACCACGGTGTGGTTTGTGGTACACCAAGGTGGTTCGGAAATTCTAAATTTATGAATATCTATTTACTTAACTGCTCGTTGCCCTCGTGGCCTAATGGATAAGGCATCGGTCTCCTAAACCGGGGATTGCGGGTTCGAGTCCCGCCGAGGGTACAGTTATTTACTTTTAAAACTGGGGTTTGACAATGCGGGAAACAGAAGTTTCGAAACATTTCAACCTTTTCTTTTTTAAAAAAATCCAGTGGAATTGCTATTTTAAATGTCCTTTCGAAAATCTAAACATCCTTCCGAATCCGACCGACATACTTTCAGATACCCCGGCAACGGCAGTCGCTATGTTTTTCAGCCTCTAATGTCCTAGACATAGTTTAAGTTTGATTTTAAGTATAACTAACTATAGGTCCAACTGGACCAACCCGCGGCGCGCATCGGCCCTCGATGAGATTTTCATGGCCCCTCACCTAAAAGATGTGTTTCTAAAAACGAGTCTAGTTGTAATCAGTTTTTTCCAGGAAATAAAAACATCTTTACAAGTTTAATTTTCCAAAATTCGTGCGGGGAAAATCCTCGGACTACTGTTGAACCCTTCTCTTAAATAAAAAAAGAACAACATTGAAATAATATCGGTAGAAACTAAATACTTATATTCAAGATATAAGTGATGAGGCTCTGTGAGAAACACCAAAATTCAGTTCATCAAGTTGGGGGCAGTAGTTTTCACATTTTGAATTACACTGCCCATTTTAAGGTTTTTGCATTTCTGCTTATTTAAAAGAGTCAAAAAGTTTACAACATATAAAGAATTAAATTACTTCTACCAGTGGTAATTTCAGGAATATTCACTACAGGTCTACAGTTGTTATGTCTATGTATTAAAATAAAACCCAATTTTTAAAAGCAAAATTTCCTTAACTACTTGAGAAGTGACATCTCCTACCTTTTCTTTAGATTTATGAACTAATTTAGCAATATCACCGACACCTGGAAAAACAGAAACCTTAATCACTTCTTGAAAATATATTGCGATCTATATAAATATTAGGGTGGCCCTTATTTTTCAAAGTCGGAATTTTTTTCCAGCCCCCCCTTAATTTTTTTCCTTTTGCTATCAAATGAAAGTGTGCAAAAGGATTTTCCGATATTTTAATATTAACACGTGCCTCATCGCGGTTGAAGTTTGGCCACAGCGCGTCATGTTATAGTATGGCTTACTACGGGAATAACGTCTCCGCTCGCTTCCCCAAGAGCAGAATGACAAACAGATGAAATTTGAGGAAGGAGCATGTGTCATGAAGAAATGGAGATAAACATATGAGGATAAAACAGATAAAAGTTCACAATTTTAGCATTATTTAGATCCAGGAAATGATTATGAGAAGTAAAAAGATTTTGTTGTCTGAGGGAGCAGTGTGCAAGATTGTTTAGTGGGTGTCATTCACCTCATAAGAGAAAACTGTCACATTCCCTTTTTCTCTCCTTTAAGACGGCTTGTTTTTACCCCAGACTTTTGAAGTCCCCGGCACGATGGGGGTGGGCGAAAGACAAAACAGACCGCCCCAACCCCATCTTCCCGAATACTCCAGAGGTGAGTGATTTAATAGTATGGAGTTTAGGGAGGGTCAGAAAGTGTCTGGACAAATAGCCTTGGTTTCTGTTAGTTGTGCAGTTATGTCCTCTACCTTAATAAGTATTGATAAAATATCTATTTGATTGGAAAAGTATGCCATCAGATAACAGGAATGCTTGGCAGTGCGAGAGTGTCATTTTTTGGGAAAAAGCAAGAATCTCTACAAGACAGTTTAAAAAATACACAAATAAAGTTATGAAGATGTATTCCACTTGGCGAAGTTTACAACAAAATGCTTGTCGTCCGCCAGACTCCCAGAAAAAATTAGAACAGGCGTTTGTGATAACCTGAGCAATCTCTTTGTTGCATCCGCGAATGCGTTGGAAATACTAAAAATTGAAGAAGATAGACAATTTTCACTGAATCGACGAAAGCCAGGTCGAGTAGGATGTTTAGGTGGAATTAATGTAAAGCTGGCAAAACGCGAAGAAAGAGTTTTACAAAGATTAAGTAACCAAGAGAAGAGACAGGCCAAGGCTCTCAATAGTTCCGAAACGATTCATGACCGAGACTCATTTGAGGAATCATCATTATCTAGTATTGAAGATGAAGAAATTTCTGATGATCAAACAGTAGCTTCAAAAAACAATACCCCTAACCCCGATTGCAAAAAGTATAGGCTCTTAAGCGTAAATTTGAATGCTAATTTTTCCAAAAAAGTGAACTGAATCTTACATGTTTTTAAGATGTTAGTTAGATTTTTATGAATTTTTATTAGAATATATTCTACTATAAATGTATTTAAAATATTAATTTTTAAACTGGAACTTTTTTATAATTGTATGGTAAGTGTAAATAATTATTGTTTTATATTAAGCAATTTTGAATAATTATATATACATGTTTTTGAAATTTATTTTTAATAAATACATTTTTTGTTAAATTTGTCTTTTTAACTATTTTAATGTACTGATAATATTCTTAAGTCATATTTTCATCTTCTTTACCCATAAACATTCGAAATTAATGAAATTATCTGTCATTCTCCTCCCGAGGAAGTTAGCGGAGACGTTATTCCCGTAGTAAGCCATACAATACCTATGGCGCGCTATGGCCAAACTTCAACCGCGATGAGGCACGTGTTAATATTAAAATATCGGAAAATCCCTTTGCACACTTTCATTTTATAGTAAAAGGAAAAAAATTAAGGGGGGCTGAAAGAAAATATTGAAAAAAAATTTTCCCCATTATAATAAGGGCCACCCTAATAAATATATCTTATATTCCCTCTTTCATTTCCAAAATGTTGATAAGTCCCTGAATTCCTGAATATAAATTTTAAAATATATCGTAAGCATAATGCGCCTTACCAGAATTAGTTACAGTTATAAAACAGGTGCATCGGAAAAGCATCCTACAAGTTAATACAGTCCTTCAGAAAATGTGTGAATTCAAGCATTCCTAACAATATTTGCCTACATTCTTAGTATTCTTAAAAATAGGTTTTTTTTTTAAATATAAAATGAATTGCAGTTGAATTTAAATATTTAAATTGTTGACAAAAAATGTTATAAGATATTTTATACATCTCTTAAGAACTTCAAACTATTTGTTAAAACAACTTAAATCAAATCAAATCAAATTCATTAACAGAAAATATACAATATTGAGGTCAAATAAATCAAAAGAAGAAAATAACTGACAAAATATACATATTCATAGTTCCATACCAAACCAATGGTTATATTTTTTGCCAAATATATTACGTATTAAAATTCTTAAAAACCTGTAGGATTGCCTCAATTCATAATTTTATTTTGTTATTAATTCCAATAGCCAGAGTAGAATAGAATAGCCAGAGCCAATATATAGACACCATTTAATAATGTGAAACTAGCCATCAGTCGTTTAATCGGACTGAAGGTAATTTCGGAAACTACTTTATCAAGAAAATCCATTTTGTATCGGAAGAAGAAACATACACATCTGTTAGATAATTTTCAAGTGCGTATAGTTTTTCGATACTTTTAAAGTAGAAATATTCATTTATTATACAAGGAATGAAATGTATTGCAGCTGCAGCTGAGGGTAATCGACTTATTTGATTGTTAGAATCTTCCAATTTTGATTAAAAAACCAAAGAGGAAAGGGATTTATACTATGTTTATAAAATATTCTTATTTTTATATTATAGTTTAACTATCTGAAATTTATAATTGTGGAAATTTATTAATCTTAAGAGAACGGTAAATATTTTCCATGCATATATAGGAAGTTATTCTATTCTATATATAGGAGTTTATTTGATAGAAAACTTGATTTTTATCAGATGACACGCCTGATTTTAAAACCATCACGTGACTATAAGTTAAGTTTCCCCTTTCTTCTTTGAGAAAATTGTTTAATTACTCAAAAAACCGTCAACACAATAACTGAAACATATTATGGGAAGTTATGAAAATGCATCAGTGGATCGTAAAACTGAGGGTCAGAATGCTGAATGCTGCCTGTTTTCAAAGTTGATAAAAGTTAACAAAGTCCCTCATGTTGAGAAGAAATAGTCTTCAATACGCCAGCGCCCCGGTTCAAGTTTTCCGGTTTTCAAGCCGGCCAATCGCCTCTCTTGCTCTTCAAACAGTACGTTTATTGGTAAATAGATTTTGGAAGTACCCCTCTGAGACCCTATCTACTTCTCGCATTTTTTACGCTCCACCTTTGCATTAGTAATATCCAAGCTCTGTGATTTGCTTTTCTGTCACTTTCAATTTGTGTAAACGTAACACCAGGGCCGTAACCAGACTTTTGTTTCGGGGGGGGGGGGGAGGTTTGACTCAAATATTTTCTGAGGTACCTCCTTACGGGTACTTTTAAATGTTAAGTTTTAGGTGACAACACTGGATTGAAATTTTGCTGCACTACATTTCAAAATTGTTTAAACAATATGAATTCGAAGTAAAAGGGGGGTCTGGGGGTCCTCCCCCAGAAAATTTTTGGAAATTTGCCCCTCAAAAGAGTGTTTTAGCTCATTTCTGAGACCCTTTAGATTACACCCATAGAGCACCACTCATTGTAAGCGGCCGAATTTTTAGGTAAAAAGAAGGTATATTGTAATAAATGGCGAAATGTTAAGGGGGTTTTTAGGTTCCTACTCCAGAAAATTTTTTGAATTTTTCCTCTAATAGTGGCATTTTAACTCATTTTGAGACATATTAGGTAACATTAAAGAGGACCAATCCTTGTAAATCACACAAGTTTGAAGGAAAAACCGTATACTTAATAGATTTCAAAATTTCGAGGGGGTTTAGGGGTCCTCCCCCAAAAAAAGTTTGGAAATTTTACATGGGCGTCATTTAGGGGGGGCAGGGGGGGGCAATTGCCCCCCCCAAGGTTTCCACTCTTAAGTGAAAAATTGCTGAGAGTCCCTGGAAAATTTTGTAACTTCCACAAGGAGCAACAGAATTAACTCAAAACATCCCAAAAGCAGTTAAAGCACTACTTTTGAGGGTCTAATTTCAAAATTTTCTGGGGGAGAACCCCCAATCCCCCTCCTGACCTTTGATGTCTGTTATACAATTTGTCTCCCTTGAAAATTCTGCCGCTTACAAGAAGCAGTTCCCTTTTAGTCCAAGAAAGTTAGCTCAAAAAAGGGCTTCCTTCGGAACTAATTGTAAAAGAAAGTTTGATGGTTGATTCGTATAGGAAATTTTCCGTAGAAAACGATGGTGAAAAGTCTACCGAGCTACGACGTGTCCTTTAGCCAATATGGCGGATTTTCCAAAATGGCGGCCGCTTATTTTTCACATTTTTATTTTTTACGTTTTTACATGTAAATACATATTTTTTTTGCATAACATAAATTATTCTCTATTAAATTACCTATAAAATGGTATATTAACCAAGATTGTGCGATATTTAGAACCTAATAAAATAATTTTCAAAATGGCGCCCGCATATTTCAAACTTAGTGGAAAATGGATATTTTTGAATTCCTACCCACCTTTAAGAGTATTTACCCTTAAGTATCGGTAAATTATGATTACTCTGCTCATATTTTACTTAATAACATGTAAAACTTCTAATTTTTAAAAAAATACACAAATTTAAAGCAAACATATATTTTTAATCTTGACTACTTATTCTGATTATTACAACATTTTCCAACATTCCCTTTGATTTTATGCATACAAAACATTATTTTCTTTGAACAAATAATAATATTATAATACATTTCTAAATAATGTAATGAATTTTAGGTTAATGAAAATTAAATTTATTTAATTATTAAAACTTAAATTTAATTATTTTAATTTTAATATCGCTAAGTTCTTAATAAAAAGTAACCTTCACTAAGTTTTTTAACGTTATAATGTCTAATTATATTTTTAAGAACTATTTTAATCATCTTCCATATCTACATGTCCAGTATTGCAGCAGCTAACACCTCTACAGTCGCTACAAGCACTTGTACATATTGTACCTTGATTTCTGCATATACATTGTACGGTAGCACATTGGCTAATTTTAAATCCACATTTGACAAATTTCAAAAGATGGTCTGGAGCAGGTGCTTTTTGCATCTCTATAGGTCTCAAACCTCCTTCCCGTAATTCCCAACCCCAGTCACATGGGTCCATGGAAATTCCTATCCACTGCTGCTTGATGATAAACTCTTAAACAGTGAAAGTTATTAGAATCTATTGTAGGAGGCAATATTTCTGGTGTTACTTGGACTGATTTCGTAGCTTTTGTTTGAAAGTTTGCAGTCTTACGTCAATTAAAGAGTATCCCACTCTACCCCCTAGAGAGATGTCATTGCTCTATTGGCCAGCAGTCTGGATTTGTTACTACAATGGAAATCACCATAAAGAAGGACATTTTTCTTTTAAACAGTGATAATAAACAAGCCTTCATAGATCATCTATCAAACAAGTTAGCTGAATCTGGATGTATTACGAAACAAGCAGAAGACGATGCAGATGTCATGATCGTAGTTGAAGGCATCACATCTGCACTGAATCAACCGACATCTGTTATTGGTGAGGATACTGATCTTCTGGTGTTACTAATCCATCATATGAACTCTAAGTCCTGTGACTTATTTTTAATACCTGAACCAAAAAAAACTTCAAAGAATTCAGTCATATACAACATAAAGGAAATTCAAGAGAAACTTGATGAGGATGAGTGTTCCAATATCCTTTTTGGTCAAGCTAGGCCTGGATGCGACACTACGTCCCAACCATTTGGCTTAAGAAAAAGTGATTGTCTAAAGTTAATTTCAAAAAACGAGGATTTCAAAAATCAATGTGATGTTTTCAAAATACCCGGACTGCTGGCCAATAGAGCAATGACATCTCTCTAGGGGGTAGAGTGGGAGACTCTTTAATTGACGTAAGACTGCAAACTTTCAAACAAAAGCTACGAAATCAGTCCAAGTAACACCAGAAATATTGCCTCCTACAATAGATTCTAATAACTTTCACTGTTTAAGAGTTTATCATCAAGCAGCAGTGGATAGGAATTTCCATGGACCCATGTGACTGGGGTTGGGAATTACGGGAAGGAGGTTTGAGACCTATAGAGATGCAAAAAGCACCTGCTCCAGACCATCTTTTGAAATTTGTCAAATGTGGATTTAAAATTAGCCAATATGCTACCGTACAATGTATATGCAGAAATCAAGGTACAATATGTACAAGTGCTTGTAGCGACTGTAGAGGTGTTAGCTGCTGCAATACTGGACATGTAGATATGGAAGATGATTAAAATAGTTCTTAAAAATATAATTAGACATTATAACGTTAAAAAAACTTAGTGAAGGTTACTTTTTATTAAGAACTTAGCGATATTAAAATTAAAATAATTAAATTTAAGTTTTAATAATTAAATAAATTTAATTTTCATTAACCTAAAATTCATTACATTATTTAGAAATATATTATAATATTATTATTTGTTCAAAGAAAATAATGTTTTGTATGCATAAAATCAAAGGGAATGTTGGAAAATGTTGTAATAATCAGAATAAGTAGTCAAGATTAAAAATATATGTTTGCTTTAAATTTGTGTATTTTTTTAAAAATTAGAAGTTTTACATGTTATTAAGTAAAATATGAGCAGAGTAATCATAATTTACCGATACTTAAGGGTAAATACTCTTAAAGGTGGGTAGGAATTCAAAAATATCCATTTTCCACTAAGTTTGAAAGATGCGGGCGCCATTTTGAAAATTATTTTATTAGGTTCTAAATATCGCACAATCTTGGTTAATATACCATTTTATAGGTAATTTAATAGAGAATAATTTATGTTATGCAAAAAAAATATGTATTTACATGTAAAAACGTAAAAAATAAAAATGTGAAAAATAAGCGGCCGCCATTTTGGAAAATCCGCCATATTGGCTAAAGGACACGTCGTAGCTCGGTAGACTTTTCACCATCGTTTTCTACGGAAAATTTCCTATAAGAATCAACCATCAAACTTTCTTTTACAATTAGTTCCGAAGCAAACCTTATTTTTCTTGGACTATTTGGGAACCAAAGAGTTTGAAGCCCCTAGCCTAGGAGTCTGGTTTAAAGGGGAATTTTCAAAAAATTTTACTGGGGGAGGATCTCCGCCCCCCTTGAAAATTTTACGTTTATTTATAACTTTTTTTCCCCTAGAAAATTCTATGCTTTACAAGGAACTGTTCTTTTTGAATGTAACCCAAAGGACCTCAAAATGAGCTGAAACACTACTTTAAAGAGGCAAATTTCAAAAACTTTTCTGGAGGAGGACCCCCAGACCCCCCTTTAAAATTTTTAAATATATATTATGTTATACAGTATATTTTACTTGAAAATTCTGCCACTCACAACAAGCAGTTCCCTCTGGGTGCTCCCCAACGAGGTTGCAAGGGAGATAAAACCCTAGTTTAAAGGGTAATTTTCAAAAAAAATTCTGAGAGAGGACCTCCGGCTCCCCTGCTTAAAACTTTGACGTTTATTTGTAACTTTTTTCTCTAGAAATTATGTGGTTTACAAGGGGCTGTTCTCTTCGGATGTAACTTAAATGTTGTAAAAATGAAGCAAATTTAAAAAATTTTATGGGGGTGACCCCCAGACCCCCCATTTTTACTTAGAACTTATGATGTTGAGTCACCCCCCCCCCAAAAAAAAACAAGTCTGGTTACGGCGTGGCTCAGCCCCACTTAAAAAAAATCCTTGCCCCCCCCAACCAAAAACTGAAATGACGCCCCTGAAATTTTACCCTTAAAAGTAGGGTTTTGACTCATTTTGAGACCCTTTGGGTTATACCCGAAGAGGATATCGCTCCTTGTGAGACATAATTTTCAAGAAAAATAGCAGTATAAAAATTGATGTCAAAATTTCGGGGGGGGGTTTGAACCCCTAACCCCCCCCCTTGGATACGGCCCTGCGTAACACTGCTGCTGTTGTATTGAATCTCATTCGGTAGGAAATCCAAGAGGGAGCAGAGAGGGCTAAAGAAACATGGAAACAATGGACAATTGGACATGCATCCCCCAGACCTAAATATAGTTTTTTACTACACACTGTTTGTTGTAAATTTACTTCTAATCATAATGCTTCATAATAAACCGAGACAATTGAGAATTACTATGATTGAATAAAACTTATATTCATTTCCGAAAAAAAAATTATTTGAGAAAATTTAATTTTGTAGTTATAATTTTTTAAAAAGGCCTTACATTTTGTGAACAGAAGGTTTTTTACCTTTTTCCAACAGAAGGTTTTTTACCTTTTTCCAACAAACAGGTTTTTTTATTCATTTTGATTGGATCGATGCTAATTAATTAAAATAAAATCTAAATAGGTGGCTTATATAAATTTATGAACACATTTCTAAAAAAATTATAGAAGGTTATAAAGCATTATCATCTCTGACGCTATGTTTAAAGATTTCCTTGTTTTTCTTCTTTATGTTTTCAGCTTCTGATAAAAAAAACCTTTTCCGAAATAAACAATCAATCGAGTAACGCAGTCGTACTTTTAACATAGAGAACAAGGTAAATTGCCCCAATTGGGTATGACGTTTCCATTTCGCTTGACGAAATATCACGCTTATGTCACGGGAGAGTAGTCACATTCATTATGAATAAACAGAGGAGGAAAAGTTTGATGGAACAACGGTTTCACTCATCCGTGTACCCACTCAGTCATTCTTTAACAGATCCCACCTTCCTTCCCTACTACACCGTTATTGCATCAATTATGATCTTGCTGCTTGTTAGGCAAATCTAGGATTATATAACGGATTATAATAAATTATGTTTTCATTAATAAAAATCATAGAGAAAGAACAAGGAGTTAAAGTAAAAAAATAAATGAGATACGGAGAAAAATAAAAAGGTTAGGGAAGAGTAGCTAAAAAAAGCGGGTATGCTAACTTTGAAAGCTCAAAAATCTTAGTTATTGTTCGTTTCCGTTTGTAATTACAAATTTGATTTTATATAATAGATAAGTTATCAAACTATTGAATAAAAATACACGAGAGCGTCGGATTGTGCCAAATAATGATTTATTACTGGAAATTAAAAACTCTTTAAAAAAAACACTTTGCTCTACTAGGTGGCCCAAGTACTATAAAACGAGACAAATCTTGTCACAAATTAATCTTTTTTAGAATTAATGTTGAGAACATGGACAGATTTAGGAAGAAGGCCCTGAGGGTCAAGCTAGAGACTTTTGGGGGACATTCTGTCTCTGATTGAACTGAAAACATTGCTTATACAATGAATGCGTAAATTCACCAATGTTTGAGACCTTTAGTTACGTACCTAACTATCATAAAAATTTATTTTTATGGTTTTTCCATTGCGGATAACTACCCGCTTTGCTCTATTTTGCCCGAAAGCTCCTTTACTTTAAGAGGGGTCAAAACCTCAAAATATAAAAAAATCGCGGGTTCTTTCATGGAATTTTAAAATTAGATTGTGTCAAAATAATATAATACTATCAATAGTATCATCATTTTTTTATATTGCGCCCTGTCACCCCATATTACAAATATTATTCTATCGGAGTTGATCGAAACTCGAGAGTGTTCAGTTAATCACGGTGTACAATATACACATACTTAAAAACTCAGGTTCCATCCGGATCTGGCAATATACGAGCCCCTACTTGCTTTGGTCGACTCTCCCCTATATTATGGGATGGGAAATAAATGCAACACAAAAGATGGGAGAGAGTGAGAGAAGGGCGGAGAGAAAAAGAGAAGGAGAAAAACAATAATGATGAGATTAATGAGTGGGGGAAAAACAGGGAATATGGTTGAGAACAAGAGTGTAAAATGGGGAGAGAGAAAAAAAAAACAAATTGAGAGCGAGGATATTTCAAATATCGTTTGGAGACTCTATTGCAGCCGTTGCTGTTTAAGCTTCTTAATTCATCAGATATGCCCCTCTTTTGTGTTTTGGTAGACATGTCTAGGTATTAACCTGGAGGATATGATTGATGTTTCAATAATTTCTGCATTTATGTATTACAGGAAAGTTTGTTTGAGTAGTAACTCACTGTAAAAATATTTTCACCTTCTTTTCATAAGCTTTCTTTCCTTTAACGTCTGAATTAATTTCTTACCTTAGGGGGTGTCTAAAGAAGTGTGTGTTCTTGGTTCTTTTCGATCTGGGGTAAACCATTTTTTATCACTGTGAAGCTTTAAATAAAAAACAATTATTATATTTTACTCATTTTAAATTATATTAAAAAGAGTAACGTGCCAACTTTTATAGTTTTAATACACATATCTGCACTTGAGAGAAGAAAAATGTGTGTGTGATATGATTATTAAAACTAATAGATTCAGGTTTCATTAGATATGATAATTATCAATATAGTTTCACCTAATTTTAATTTTATAGAACTTAATCAAGCAAGCTCTTAACTGGTATTTCATATTTGTTTTATTCCTTTATAATACAATGATATTAGGGTACTTTTAATCATAAATCTTCAGCAAAAATTTTATTTCTAAAAGTTAGTTTTAACAATACTTACTTTTTGTGAATTTTCTATTTACCTTCTGTCTAGAAGTTTTAAACGCTGGAATATGGACACCTGGTTCTTATAATTATAGGTGTGTAATTTCCAAAAAATGAAGGGGTCACTCAAAAGAATTTTTCTTGTTTAGAAAAAGTGCTTTTTAGAGGAGTACCTAATAAACTTTCAAGAAAAAACAAGTAGAAAAAGTATAAAAATAATATTTTGAAAAGATAATATTTAAGATTAATAATAAGTTAAACTAAAAACTAAATTATACACTACATTACAAGAAAACATAACCAGGGAAATAAATTAAAAAATAATCAATTAGTTTCAAAATAAATGTCATTTCCATAACATTATTTTCACTTAAGAAATTAGTAAATTTGTAACATTTCTACCAAGTTAAAATCCAAATTAAGAATACTTTCAAAAGTTTGGATCGAAAAATCACTACTATACGCATACGGTATATTTGGGTGAACTACTAATAACTTTAGTTTCCCAAAAAGAAAAGGATAATATACCTTGGGTTCTGTCATCTACCTACTGAAACGGCTCTTGTCGTGTAATAATGTAAATGGTGCAGTATCCACCAACCCAATTTTAACTTTATGTTACATCTATAAATTTTTTTTTATTTATTTGTTTTTTTTTCTTTTAATAGTTTTAAAACAAAGTCTATTTTTTTTTCTGGTGAGTACCCCCTACATTTTTAACCACTAACAGTTTAAGGTTTTACTACTATCTCTAGTAAACTTTCGTATATGTTCATAAAACCTCCAATGCTTACTAGATTAACTCATGAGCTTTAAAGAAAATATTTTATGAATAAAGTTTGGGATGTAAGCTTTCATCTGGCTGATAAAATTCAGAATTAGTGCAGGCATGTTTATGAACGAAGTCTAGCAATGTTTATTCAAGGTAAATCCTTTTATAAGGTTTCTAATATAATGTGTGTCCTTGGATATCACATCTTTTTTAGTCTGTTTTCCTTTTATGGTTTTTCTAACCTAGTTACCCACTGTGAGCATAGGTTACCCCTTACCATAGAAACATCGGTAGAAAAGACTAAATTAACGGAAAGTCCTCAAGCTGTTTTACTGCTTTCATTAGAATTAATTGGATGATTTAGTTTTATCCAACCGACGAAGGGTAAATTACGTTTTATCATCCGAGCTTTTGCAAAATTTTCCACTTCTGAAAAAAAAAACAGTTTTCATTCCGTCTTTTTGTAATTATACGTCTCTGAGTTCCTTCAATTAATACAATGTATGTACTTATCTAGAATATTCTTTAGGATAAAATTTGCAAGTTCTTTTTAAAAGTTTTTTTATTTATTGAATGAATTTAACAGAATTGTTAATGCTGCATTTTATATGCATCCATTGAAATTTTTTATACAATTCGTTGAGTTTGATAGAAATTCAATACTGAAACATAAGCAAGCAAGGTCATACTTAAGGGGGGGGAGGTGCTCCCCCTTCTGAAAAATTCAATTTGTTTCTGATAATCTTGATCAAACCCTTTAATTTAATTATTATTATAATTATTTAATTATTTACGTGGCACGTATTCAAAGTTCAATATTTTACAGTTTTTGAAAATGAACTCTGAATGGTTTTAAAAATCTTGTACTCGAAAATGTTAGGACCTCTCTGAAATAAATTCTTATACATCACATGAAAGCCATTGTCTTCGTCATTCAAAACCTTCCCATGTAGGTAATTTATTGGATTGTTTTTAGTTATTCAATGAAATTAACTAGTAAAAAATAAATTTAGTGGGATTTATAACAAGTTTTGAAACGATAAATTCTATGAGCAGTGAAAAAATTTGTTCAATAGAGTAATTTAATTTAAACGAATTTCACAGTTTTATACAAATTTAGCTCATAAAATATTTTACGAGAAGTCAGTGGCGTATATAGGAATTTATTTCGGGAGGGGCCCAAAATTATTCCCTAGCTCTTCTCCCACATACCTAATAGGTCTAATGTAGCTTTTTAGATGATAATTTAGGTCCTAAAAACTCAATATAAGAAAAGTTGTTAGTAAAAATACAAGTACCAAAGGGGGGCTGGGGGTCCTCCCCCATAAAATTTTCGGAAGTTTGACTTAAAAAACCAGGTTTTTAACTAGTTTTGGTACACTAAGTCCGAATTTTGGATGTACATTTTTATGAACTTAATATTTAAAAAGTATTTAAAATAGAGTTCCAAGTACAAAAGGGGATCTGGGGGTCCTTCCACATAAAATTTTGGAACTTTACCTCTATAAAAACAGGTTTAACTTGTTTTTGGTACACTTAGTCCGAATTTTGGACATATATTTTTTGGTATGATTTTGATTTTGCTGAACTTATTATAATAAAGTTGTTGGTAATAAAATTCCAAGTACAAAAGGGGGGCTTGGGGGTCCTCCCCCAAATTTTTTTTTGAAATTTGACCCTAAAATACTGGGTTTTAAATTGTTATGGTATACTTAGTCCGAATTTCGGGGGGGGGGGGCAGGCCCCCTCGCCCCCCCCTTATATACGCCACTGCGAGAAGTTATTTTTTCATAAATTTTCTAAAAAAGAATCAAACGCAGTAGTAATTTCTTTTTTTGAATTTAACTATCATTATAAAATTTTAATCATAATGGATTGCCCCTTATACCGACCGTTTTGCGAATAAGTTTATGAAGAACACTCTGAGGTGTAACGTTACACTTCATGTAATAAATAAGTTTAATAACCTAGTTTTCACCCCTGTCGTCCGAATCAAATAGATCCCATTCACAGCTGTTCAACCCGAAGTATTAAACTGTTTTCCTGCTCAGAAAAACTCGTCCTTTACATAATACATGTTTTAACTCTAATAATTAGCTTATTAATATTCCAAACGCGCTGAACGGCAGAACCCGCGGCAACTGTTTTGGCGCCAAGGCGTTAACGGCGCCAAACCGTAACTTCGCCACTGGAACGGATACTCGCAGAGAAGAGAGAGGCTGCAACATTCCTATATTCTGGGAGTGGAGGGTGAAAAGAGGCAGCTTGTTTCCTTGTGATGGTGAGCCGGTCAACTTGTGAATCGCTGTTCCAAATTTGGAGGAGACAGAGAAAGACCGAACACGTGATATTTGTTTTCAAGGCCTAAACTGTTATTCTCACCTGGTCTCAGATCACAAACACATGATTCATTTCTGGACTTGTGAATGATTTCCGAACTTGGAGCTTCTGCTATGGCTCAGAAGCTAAAGTAAACAAATAATCTATTTTGATAGTGGCATCAGGTAAATATCCATTTTTTAAATTTAAAATTTAATTGAACAAACTTGTTTGCAGCTGTAAAATTTAAATTTGTGTGCAATATAGAATGCAACATGGTTTTAAATTGATAAAAAAATAATAAGGAAGTTTATTTTTAATTTGTAAGGGGGTGCCGTGGTGTCTTCATCCTACTGTTACTAGTAGTTAGTAAATTCAGATTGTATTAGTTTCAGTGTGTGAAAACAAAAAGAATATTTGCAAATGGTTTTATTTAAGTTGTTTAAAACTGGAGAGGATTTTCAGATGATTTTTATTCGGTCGCTGATACAAAATAACTTGAGAGAAAAAACCCACGAAACATTCATTTTATTTTTATGAATTTTTCCTTTTCACATTTTTTTTTTCTAAAATAATTTTTAATAGTCCGTTTACACTGATAAATAGCTTAATAACCTTCCTTTTAATAATAAATTTGTATAATGTTTTTTACCCTTCTTTTTTGAGCTATTATGCTTTTTTAAAATTTGGGTTGTTCATTATTCTCCGAAAGTCGGTTTCGAAGTTTTATGTAAGCGAAAGGGTGTCTCTTTTCAAACTAAAAAAGTTATCTTATCTCTTCTTCAGTAGATATAGATAAGTTAGGGTGGGATATATCAAACATTTTATTTCGTCTTTGTAAATGTTAATCTTATCTACCTATAACTACTTTTGCTCTTGCTTGTTCTTTTCTCACATGTATAATTACGTTTTATTTCTCTTGAATGAAAGACTTGAAATAAATAAAAATCTACTCTCTTTTAAAAAGAAAAAAGAAGAAGAAACAGAACCTTCTATTTCTTATATTACAAACCACTAATGGGGTTGTAAATGAAATTTTTATTTCCTACTTCATTATTGATAAAATATAGGTTAGTAATACCTTTAACCAACTCTTATTTTGAATGTTCCTCGGTGCCTGCCCAATAAATAAAACCGGAAGGTTCTTATCCAATGTGTTCAATTGGATAAGAACATGCAACAAAGTGTGATGTGGCTTTATGGAAATGACAAGACAAAAAAAATATCTTTTACGATTCTTTACTCTCTCTCAACCTAAGCTAGGGAGTAAATTGGGTCACCTGCGCGGATTTTGCATTTATTCCGCGTTCTTTTTCCTTTCCTACCTATATATAAAACTTCTTTTCTTTATGATAATCAGCTGACATTATAAATGGATTTCGGAGGTTTATTGATTCAAAATTGCCGATTTACTTAAGTTTAAGTTTTAAAGCTTTTGATTGAAGCGTTTACTGTTATTTTGCTTCGTTTTAAATTGCTATGTATTTTTAGGATAATTACGTAAACCGTAATAGTATAATTAACATAATAATTAACTACCTAAAAAAATATTTGAAAATTGTTTCAAAGCTGCTAACGAAGCACTAGTAGTAGTTACTCAGAATTTCATTAATTTTACCCGACTCTTTAGGAAATAAACTAGAGGCTAGTAAATTCCAAACACAAATTTTTCCGCGCAAGTACACGGATTGGAAACTTAGGATTGAAGCAATTAAAAGTGGAATGGATGAGCATAAGAGAAATTATTTTATGAGGGAGGAAAAGTTTGGGGCATCTCTTACAACGTTTAGTCCATTTCCATAACTGCTTTACGAATAAATGAATAGTTAAAGGCTTACACCCCCGCATTCATTTACTAAATGCATGGAAAAGGCATAGAGGGAAAAATGATGTTGCCATTGTGTCATGCTCTTATGATGTCCAGCAAACGATATCTAAATAATAAATCGGAACATAACAGAGGGAGGGAGAGAGAAACCGGTTGCAAGGGTATAAACAAAAGAAGTTGTCTACGTTCTCACTTCAACGCAACATCCGTTCTTTAGCCAAACCTTTTTGAAATTTGCAGCTCTCTTACTTAAATACAAAGCTTAAATGGACGAAACAATACATTTTTTAATAGAGTGAATAGTACCTTTGTTACCCAACCGGTAATTTGGAAACCTCCAAGGGTTCGTTAGGTGTTTAAAATGGGATCGCAAAACTATTAGTTACTGAACACTGCACAGTGATAACTTGATTAAAATATTAAAAAATGAATTTACTACGTAAATTTAGAGCATTTTTAATAATTCGAAGATATTAATGAAAACCTGTCATCAATGTTTTAAATTCACTATGGGTTTTCTAATTTCTCCCACATTCATTTTAAAAGAGATTTAACCTCTTGGAAAAGGTAGGTAACTACTGCTTTAGAGCTTAGAGAACATAACTACATTTATTTAATCCTCTATTGAAAAAACATTACGTTTTTATCTTTTTTCCCCAAGATTATTTATCTACTTCATACAAATTTTGTGGTAACAACTGATACAATATTTATTTGAATTCGAATATTCACTTTAGCAAAACTTTTTTATAGTTTAATATATTTTTATTGTTTCTCTACCCTCTGTTCCTATTACTCTTTTCCATACTTTTCTTAATTAATATTGAGTCTTTTCGTTATTGAATTCTTTGACTTAATTTATATTTTAACTTGGTGCAGTAGTCTTACAACGTATGAAAACTATTTTTCACTCCTTGTTTTTAACTTGATACCTTTCTTTCTTTAAGCCTACAAACTGGCAGTATTTAATAAGTAGGGGATGTATTTACGTAAACATTCATTTTACGTTTCTCATGAAACGCATTTTGATGTTGTATAAGTTTTATTTTTATTTTATCTTCGATTGTTTTTCCTATCATGTTTTTAAAATGAAAGTGATATTTAATTCCTTTTGATTCAAAGGCATCGTATGATCTCATTAAAGATAAAAACATAGTTTTTTGTTTGAAAATATAAAGATAAAAAATAGATTCAGAGGTATGACTTTTTTAAATGCTTTTCCACGTTTAAGAAAAACGTCACTGTGCTCGTATTGCCTCATAAAAATTAAATAAAAGTACCATATCATTTACAGTCGTCATTGTAATTCTCCATCGTGTCTAAAGTAAGCAATATTTGTTGAATCGATTTTGTACTTTATCCAGTAATGTTGCTTTTATATACTGTTCTTGCTCTGTGAACACATTCATTCTTTTCACGTACATGAGAAATATTTAAATTTTCCTTTCTTTGTATTATGGGTATATTTTTCATTGATGCGGTAATAGAAGTTTGTCGAATGATGTTGATGTTGAGTTAAAATAGTCCCATAATAATACAGTTGAAAGAGAGAATAGTTAAAGAGAATATCAAGCCTAAATATACGCATTTCAAGATTTTCGTCACGTTTTGAGGCTATAAATTTTAGAAGAATAGTTATATCAACCATTGCTGTCAAAAATTCTCCAAATTAACGGCCATATGTTAATGGAATACGAAGTAATTCACTTGTTGAACTTTATATCTTTTAAATCAGTTATCGCAATGTGAAAAACCGGTTTTTTTTTTTGAGTAATTATATCTTGAGAAAATATCCTGGGTGTTGTATAAAATTGCGTATTTCGTATTTGTGTGGGCTTTTATAGATTTTAATTAAATTTCTACATTACCAATTTTTTTAAAGCAATCTATGCTTTTTGATAATTTTAAGTTATATGTTTGAAAAGGGAATAAAAATAATAAGTAGAGTTTTCATAATTCGATGTTACCTTTAAAATCCGTCAAAAAGTATTGATAAGTCAAGTGTAGTAAGACTTTTATGCAGATTTTCTCAAACATAAATGAGTGGGCTAAAAGCAAAGAGTAAGTAAAATATGCGGAATCAGAGTAAAGAATTCTAGTAGAGTAAAGAATCTAGATATTTGTTAAATTAATTTTTTTATTAATATCATTACTAAAAAACTTATCCATTAGTTCTATTACAGTAGTCCACTGAAAATAGAGTTGAACCTCGAACAAATTGCAATAAAAGGTTTCTCAACGGTTTTCACTTAGGAATGACCCCAATAATAACATACTAAAAATCGGACAAAATCGGACCATGGAAAATTTAATTTTTTTTTAATTTTTAAAAAATGGCCGGAAAAAAAATTTCGAAAAAAAAAATACACAAATACAGACATGTGATACATGTTTATAGGTTATTTTTGAGTGCTGAAACCGAGTACAGCCTTTAGTTTTGAAAAAAAATTGAAATTTCAATTTTTTAAATTAATTTGAATAATTAGCTATATGAAAACAATAACACACCCCTAAAAACCTAACTAAAAGGTCAAAAGAGATAAATCCAACGGTTTTCATTTAGATATGACCTAAGTATTAACATACTAAAATTTGAAAATTTTAATAAATTTTAATATTACTATATAAACTTGTAACACATGTTTATAGGTCAATTTTTAAATGTGATGCCGAAAAATGTAATGTTTTTACAATAAAAATTGAAACAGAGTTTAAAATTTAAAATTTTTGAAATTTTTTTTAATTATGTAAAACTAGTCCCTACACCTGTAACAAATTGCAATAAAAGCTTTATCAACGGTTTTCACTTAAAAGTAGCCTAAATAACAACATACTAAAAATTGGACAAAATCGGACTATGGGAAATTTAATTTTTTAACTTTTTTTTATAAAAACAGCCATTATAAAGCAAAATATTTAATTTTTTTCGTAAAGATATGTAATGCCTGTTTATAGGTTAATTTTCTATCAGGATGCTGAAAAATTAAATATTTTTGCCATAAAAATTGAAAGATAGTTGAAAATTTTAAAATTTTTTATTTTTTTTATTATGTTAAAAACTAGTCCCTACACGTGGAATATATTGCAATAAAAGCTTTTTCAACGATTTTCACCTAGGAATGGTCTAAATAACTACATATTTAAAATCGGAAAAAATCGGACTATTTTAAGAACTAAGAAATTTAGTTTTAAAATTTTAAAATCTTAGTTAAAAATTTAAAATGTTTATCTCTTTTTTAAATTTTATTGCAGGAATATGATGTTTTTCTGAATCATAATCGAAAAGTAACCTATAAACATGTATTACATGTCTTTTCGAAAAAAAAATTTTTTTATTTCATAATGCCTGTTTTTATAAAAAATTAAAAATTACATTTCTAACAGTCCGATTTTGTCCGATTTTTAGTATGTTGTTATTTAGGCTATTTCTAAGTGAAAACCATTGAAAAAGCTTTTATTGCAATTTATTCCACATGTAGGGGCTAGTTTTTAACATAATAAAAAAAATTTAAAAATTTAAAAATTTTAAACTCTCTTTCAATTTTTATGGATAAAATATTTAATTTTTCAGCATCCTGATAGAAAATTAACCTATAAACATGCATTACATACCTTAACGAAAAAAATTAAATTTTTTGCTTTATATAAAGGCTGTTTTTATAAAAAAAAATTAAAAATTAAATTTACCATAGTCCGATTTTGTCCGATTTTTAGTATGTTGTTATTTAGGCTACTTCTAAGTGAAAACCGTTGTAAAAGCTTTTATTGCAATTTGTTACAGGTGTAGGGACTAGTTTTACATAATTAAAAAAAATTTCAAAAATTTTAAATTTTAAACTCTAATTCAATTTTTATTGTAAAAACATTACATTTTTCGCCATCACATTTAAAAATTGACCTATAAACATGTGTTACAAGTTTATATAGTAATATTAAAATTTATTAAAATTTTAAATTTATAAAATTTTTGAATTTTTTAAAAAATTGAAATTTTTTGAAAAGGTTTTGCTTTTAATAGTATTTAATTGTTATTTCAAAAATTTTTGATAGAAGTATGCCAAAGTATCACCTGTTTTTAATTGTTTGGAAGTTAGACCTACATTTCACCAATTTCAATTTATGAAATTAATTACTTAACTAATTAGTTAAAAGTAAATTCCACCGGTTTTCCATTATATAACTATCTGTGGACAATATCCACTGAAAAATGACCTTTTCAAAAGCCTCAAAAGTTTATGGCACCATTTTGAAAAAAAAATGCATTTTTCGAAAAAACAAATTGAAATTTAAAAAAAAAATTAACTTTTTTCACTCGTAAAATTTTCAAATTTTAGTATGTTAATACTTAGGTCATATCTAAATGAAAACCGTTGGATTTATCTCTTTTGACCTTTTAGTTAGGGTTTTAGGGGTGTTTTAATGTTTTCATATAGCTAATTATTCAAATTAATTTAAAAAATTGAAACTTCAATTTTTTTTCAAAACTAAAGGCTGTATTCGGTTTCAGCACTCAAAAATAACCTATAAACATGTATCACATGTCTGTATTTGTGTATTGGTTTTTTTCGAAATTTTTTTTCGGCCATATTTTAAAAATTTAAAAAAAATTAAATTTCCCATGGTCCGATTTTGTCCGATTTTTAGTATGTTATTATTGGGGTAATTCCTAAGTGAAAACCGTTGAGAAACCTTTTATTGCAATTTGTTTGAGGTTCGGCCCTTTTTTTCTCTATTTTCAGTGGACTACAGTTAGTATAACCCAAGAGATATTACGCTTTTATGTTTATTCACCGCTCATCGTAAACTTATCTATTTTCTCTTTTTCTTGTACATTAAAATTTAATTAACAGATGTTATTAAAAAGCAAAAAAATGTAATTTATTATTTAAAGTTAGTTTGGGTGGGAAAGTCAAGGAGTCTACAAACATTGTAGACCCCTTGAATTTCCCACCAAAACAAAATATTATCGTTATAGTACCAGTGAGTGGGAGAAATATGTTCTTTAAATAATAAATTATTTTTTTTGCTTTTTAATAATATTTGTTGATTAAGATTTTTCAGAAAATATGAAATAACAGTTAGTTATGTAGAAAGTATCACTTCTCAATTTTTGTTTTCGTTTTGAAAATATCATAATATAATATTGCTGTATGTGACCTTATTTTTTTAAATATACCTTTTCTATAAAACGCAATTAACTTGTTTACAGAAGAAAAACAATGACTTAATATTTGGAAGTGTTTAACAAATGAAATATAACTGTTAGGTACATTTTTTGCTTCTTAGAAACAGGGTGGGTTAATACTTATTTAACTCTTATTTTCCATCCCCTCTGTTAGTTAAATTATAAGTAAGTTACAATTGATTAATGTATACTGGATAAATTAATCTACACATATACCTATCACTTTGTGCCTTATTACTGCGTTTCTTGTGTTCAAAATTAAAGATTTTTTCTATGAAATGAATTTTTAATCAACTACTTGAACCGTCTTTTTTTGGAATAAGATTGACTATACATTGTTATTCCAACACTCAGTACATCAGAAAAACTATTATACAGCACCAAAGAGTAATTTTTAGTATAGGGCTTGTGTAAATAGCGAATTTTTGCCATTCTTCGCAGTATGTAGCAAGAGGAATTTTTAGTTTTTAAGAATGAATAAAAATCCATGTAGCCAACCCCAACCTAAAGCCTTGCTCTTCCGAAATATTTAATGCTACATCACGAACTATACAAAAATCTTAACTCCCTTTGCATTATCTGCTATGTAACAATCTCGTTGCTATACAGAGCTTTCATATTTTACAAAGGGATACGCAATCCACATGGGTGTATTAGATTAAAGTCATTCCTTTTTGCTTGCTTTCCAATATGATTCTCAAGCATTATTTGTTTGCTCCTGCATCACATGTTTGCCAGGGAAATTAAAAAATATCCCTCCGCAAACGCAATGATAGGAAATGTGCTCCTTCCTGATCCAATTATTGTCATAATTGGCCGAATTTCGTTTACTTCTAGTTGAAGTTACGTAAACTTGACATATTTGATATGAGCTGTGCTACTGGGGAAGCTAATTCCAATGTAGAGCTGTTGGAATTCGCTCGTTTTGGCTGCCAAGCACCTCAAATTCTTCCCATCTTTTCAATGAGTGAGGCAGTGGTACCTGTATTGCTCAGCTGCGTCCAATTTCGTAATCGAACCACTCTGTATCTGTACCGTATGGGGTCGGGGAGTCACGTGCTCACGTTCCTTCGGGAATCGCCCCCTATCGTCTCATTAATCTTGAAACTTTTTGGGGTACCATCATTCTCTGATGGGAAGAGGCGCATATGGAATTCGGCACTTGAGAAATGAGTTTCGCGCTACGAGCAGAAACGTGGAATTTTAGTTTTCCCAAGTTTAAAACATCATGGGATACTTGCCTGTTGAACTAGGGGGTTTGAATCTACAGGGTTGTACCGGAAGGGACAATTTTTTTTTGAAAGTCAGATTACATAATACGTGTGTTATCCTAAAATTTAGAGCTGATACAGCCGCGGAACTTCATGAGTTAAAGAATTTGTGTATGCGTCCATGTTCATTTTAACTCATTGCACCACCGAGCGGCAGTCTCTTATCCCAACTGTTTCATCGTCATCACCACACTGATTTCTAGAGGTCTTTAACCCTTAATAAATGGTTAGAGGTTAAATGACGACGAAACTATTATAATTGAAGTTGAGTGCACTTATCCCAAGCGTTTTACCTAGGATCCATTGAAGCAATTCGTTAACCCGCAATAGGGGTCTAATGCATAGATTCAAAGCTATCATTCGAACTTAAAAGTCGAAAATACCTGGAAGACTGACGCAAATTACAAGTAGCGAATCAAATGAAGAGAAAGTTTAATTAATTTTCCTTAAACTAACCTGCAAATCTAGAAGACACTCAACAGCTATTTTAAATATCAAATAGATTTTATCAGTTTAACATATTTTAAAATCTCGTAGGATCTTTAACTTATTTAGGTTGGTTGGTTGGGTTTTACATATATTTTCCGGTATGTGTGCTTGATCTTACGGATCCGCTTATACACCTTCGTCAAGTAAGACAGACACAACAGAATTTTTACTGACACAAAGAAGGAAATTACACCCAGGGGCGAGGTAAGAATCGAACTTACGACGGAGTGAAGGCAGAGAGCAAACCCAACGGGCCATCCGTCCCCCCTTTAACTTATTTATTTTTAAAATTGCTGTTCCACCAACCAACCAAGGAAAATATATTTCAATAGTATTTATCTTTGTTTCGTCACAGAAATTACCAAAGCAAGACATTTTATTGCTTGATGGCGTTGTAAGTTTGACTAATGCGATGTTTGTTCAATGCAACGCTAAGATGAGTTGTAAGTTTAATACCTTTTGGCATTGGTAGTGAAATTTCTACTTGGGAACTGAGCTGAAAAGCTGTTAATCTAAAGTTTTAATCGATGTATCGTGGATGTTATCTGGTAAGAACAAATAGATAAGTTTTCTATGATAATTATGTAACACCTGAAAGTACCATAATTATAATGAATATATCTTGTAAAAATTGCATTCGATTGTTTAATTGATAATAATTGTTTAATTGATTTTGATGGGAAGGGGATGAACTAATATTTTATGCATAATCTTGTAACATGTGTAAAATTTTAAGTAATAGTTGATTGTTTTAACTCAAGTTGTTCTTGATGGTGTTTCATTTGCACCTTGCATAATCTTGCGTTTTCAGTTGTCACATAAGGATAAAACCATTGACTGTTAATTCAATTTTTATTTATTTTCTCACGCTTGTGAATGTTATGTTTCAATAAAAAAAGTCCAAATTGGAGCACTATAAAGCATCGAGCTGGTTTTCCCCATTCATCACGTATCTATATCTATTGACGAGGCCCACAAGATCTATATTCCACGTACACATTCTGCTTATCTGATCTTATTTGCTTTTATTTCAATGTCTCTGCGGTGGATCTTCCGATGATCTTGCGGGGTAGCTGTAGCGAAATCTCTTTCGATATCCCGTGTCAGTGGCTATTTGGAGCTATCGCCGACCGTCTTATCACGTTTGAAGTCACTGTCACGTGTCGATAAAGTAAACAATGGAGAGAAAATTACGTATAGGGATCTGCATTTCCCGGAACCTGATTTGTGACCCGTTTTTTGCGGCCTTTCTCTCCCGTAACGCCCTTGCTACGAGTCGCGTTTCTTGGTGTCGCTATGGAGATGCCCGAATTCTTAGCTCGACAATCTGTTTTCGTTTCTTAATTTGAAGTGTGTTATGGCCCCCACCTAGTTACTGACATTTCTTGGATTTTCTTACATTTTTTTTAATGCAATCGAGCTCATGGTCCGAGTTAATAATGGCTTTTGGGATTTACTTTATTGACCCTTAACGTGTATTTATACTTATTAAAAAGAAGATTATTAGTTATAATTGCTGAACATTCTGCCGAGGAACTTCATAATATTCTAAAGCAGAGGTTATCCAGAGTACAAATCGTAGCACCCTTTATAATATTAATAACAGCTTGTCTTATAGTACAGGGTTACTAGTGCAAACGTATATCCGCAAGCCATTGGTACTCTTGTGATAAAAAAAAACAACAAAAAGATAGTACGAAGTTGCTAAAATATCTAATTGAAACAATAAGGGTCCTTTTAAGAATATCAAATGCTTTTTATAGTAATTCTTAATTGGGGGATCTTGCCATCTGGAGAAAATTGGGTTACATCGAATTTGTTCTTTTCCAAGGACGAAATTGGAAAAAGGCTATATTTGACTCTTTTTTACGTTACAAGTCGACTATCTAGTTTTACTTCGAGTGTCGCATTGTTTAGCTTAACTTCCTTCTTCAGCCATAACAGTCAGCGAACGGGATGCGATGCCCATTGTGTTTTGAAAGCACCCTATGCGATTATGGTATCAACATCAGGGTTTGTTTTTCTGTGCTTTCACTTTTGCACTTCAATTGTTTCAGAACAGGCCTCCGGACTGAATGACCACCTTAAATCACGGTAAGAACTGAAGTATTGGGTATGCAACAGCATTAAGCGTTTGTTCATTTGTTTAGGCTTATGATTATTTTTGTTACTCTATGTACAGTCAGTTATCCTCTAAAGGAGCGGAATAATTTCATGGATATTTTAAACCCGATTTATAATTTGGCAGTTATAGTATAAACCGATTAGAGAAGCTACGTTTTGATTTCTAAGAAAAATCTAATTTATATAGCATTAAGTAAAGAGTAAATATGACCTTTCCATCCTCAACTTTAAGATTTAGATTTTTGAGAACTTTTTCCACTTATATAAAGACTTGACCAAAAGGAGTAATACATTTAGCGTATATTTTCCCCCTAAGTTAAACGTATTTCTGGGAAGAACATTTAAAACTTTATAAATTCCGAGTGCATTTGGCAAGTTTTTAATGTTCAAGACATCCTTCATAGAAACATAATCCGTAGTTGAAATCGTAAATGCTTTTAATAAAATCCAAATAATTCACTCACTTCAGACAAAGCTGTTTAAAACTGTGTGTTTTTTTTTTCAATCCTATTATTTTATTTTTAAAGAATTATCAATGACCAATGGGTATATTTCACAACACCCTTCAGATAACTTGGATAAAATATAAAAATCGAACAGAATTCCTATTGAGAAATATTAAGTTTATAATCTTTAGGGAGTTTATAAAAACTACTCTCAGAAAAGATGATTGGGGTAAAAGGAGAGGGAGAAACGTCAATCAGCTGTTGTACATTATAAGGTAAGGGACTTTCTCTATTAGGATAAAAGGGATTATATAATCCAAAGCGAATAGTAAAAATAAAAGGTGGGATTTGGCTGATAAGATGCTCAGGATCATCTTTCAGGATTTTTCGCTCCATTCAGCCCTTATAGAGTTAAATCTGTCACATTTCTGTGTGAAAAACACAAAGGTGAGAAGTGTAAAAATAAATATCCTCAGCATGAATATCGTTGACTGAGATTCATGAAAGGCCGCAAATGAGAGTGACAGAAAATTTCATACAATCCCTCGAAAATATTTTTTTCCTTGACCTTCGTTTTTCCATTGACAACTATCCAGAAACCTCACCCAGCCAGGAGCTCAAATAGGTCTTTGGACACTTGATATTGACTGTAATATTATACTGATTGAGTGAATTTTAATTCTATTCCAAACCAGAACGTCTTTGGTATCCGTATAAGGGACCTCAGATTTCTAACCAAGACCGCGTTCTCGACGTTAATGACCCCCATCTGGCGTATCTTTAGAACCGCTATTCATCATATCATACTCCCCCTTCTCCGGCAAACAGCCAAAAATAATTGTTCCGAGTTTACGAGATCCATTGTCGGTGCCAGAGGTGAGCTCCTCTCTTCTTGTTACATAGAAAAATTAATTTTACCGGACACCATGAATTGGGTCATTTTAATATGGTATTATAGTATACTCTTGATTAACTGGGGAATCGGATTAAAGCCAGGATAGCGTTCGTGTGTAAAATTTTAAAATTAATATTTCTTCTTTTTTAAATTAAAACTCTTTGGGTAAGTTTTAAGGGAAAATTTAAAACAACCGCAATGATAATTAATCTGTATTACCGTGAGGCTAAAATTCTTGTCTTCAGTTTAAATAAAGGAAGCTTCAAAATACCTGCTTTAATAAATCATCCACAAACCTTTTTAAACCTCGAAGCTACCAATCTTTAAATTAAAATTATCTTCGCCTAATCAAGCGAGTCAAGAAAGTTTCAAACCAATTTCTTTCTTCCTGAAAACTTCATTAAACTTACCAACTCCTTCAAAAGTAATGCGCATAGCAACGCCTCTTAAACGAAGTTAAAAAGTCCTCTTCCAGTGACGTAATTGACCAAACAAAGGGGAACCCTAATTTAATAAGAGGACAACTTAACACGCGCGCGAACCGGCGACGCGTCCCATTCACAAAGGTATACAAACTCCTCTCGTCGTCGGAAGAGGGGAAAAATCGAAGCATCTCCCTGCTCCCGCGCCTCTCCCAATCAATAGGGAAGCATCATCCGGAGAAAGGGAGAAAAGTCGTCTTTTTCCCGAATATGGATGGCCGGCCCGCCAAAGAAACTTGCCCCCGCGAATTAGCGGGATTGAGGTAATTCATTAATTCCTTTATCGCTGGAGTGGAAAGGGAGTAGTTAAGCTGATTGGATTCGGTCCAAGAAATAGATGTTGATGCCACGTGGTGGGATGGAAAATGTTTGTTTTTTTGGGGATCGTTTGGATTTGGGTGGGAAGGGAGGGAGAGGGATGGTTTGTTTTTGGGGTGGTTTTCGTCTGTGTGGCGGTCTGGGAAGGCGGTTTGAGTCTAGACGTGCGTGCGCGCTGATGTAAGCATGCGCAGTGCGGTTTGTGGTGTTTTGAAATTTCTGTCTGGATGTTTTGGTGGTTGGAGGCAGAGCGATGATGTTTTGATTCAAGCAAAAGATTGCTTTGATTCTGGAAACATCGAATGCTCATTGGATTTCATACATTCTTATTCACGTGTGCTCACATGATCTTAAGAGAAATTCCTGGTTCATAGAAATTAAATTGTTTGTTTATTATTTTAGTGTATTGTTCTTGAAAAATTAATGCCGCCTTTGGTATCTAAGTGGTTTTATTCCTATGCTAGTTCAGATAGATTTTTAAAACCATACAAAACATTTTTAATAAATATGAGATGTTTTTCTCAAAAAAGCTATTATCTGCTTCACTAAACATATTAAATTTTAATAATTAAGTTACAAGAAAACGCTTTTTAATGAAAACTATCTCCAATCTTTCAGATAGGGAATGATGCTTGAATTAAATGAAAAAATACTTCATAAAGATTACTTTAAAAAAAATCATGATTTTAAGATTAATTTGCGAATTTTGCTACATCAATACAAATATTTTAGCGTTTAAGGGGTTAGCAATCAGTGTTTTCGTTGAACTTTCACTTAGAAGTAAATTTTTAATTTTTTAAAAATAAGTAAATAACTATCAACATTGGAAAATTGCACTGCTTAAGAAACCAACGTCTCAAATATAAATTACTCCAATTTTATTTTTTTTAAAACCATTGAATTGAAACCCTCATATGCTCAACAAGTACCATGCCATTTCTGTTGCGGCCTTGGATTATGTCTGCAATTTCTGCTTAATATTCCTATCGAGAAATGGTTCGGCCTTGAAGCTTTCTGCTCATAAAAAGGACGTTTTAATGGACTTCGAGAGGATAGAGGATGCATGAATTTTTCCCGAGATCTTATTTAATGTCACCGTTTGTAGAAATATCGCACAGCTCACGTGATATCCAATTGAACTCTTGATATATACTCGGCAAAGGATATAAATTTGATTTCTAAGATTGGGCTCAGTCAAATTATTAGTTTTAATCTGTTTTGGATTTTAATAAATTTCTACCTTTTCTTCGTTCATAGGCGTAACGAGGGGGAGGGGTTATTGGGGTTGTAACCCCCCCCCATTACATCGACGGTTTCTGAAACATGGAAAACTGAAAAATTTTCCCTTCACAAGGAAGGCGGTTCACAAGGAACTGTTCTAAAAGGGTATAGCAAAGGAACTAACCCAAAGGGCCTCAAAATGAATTTAAACACTACATTGAGAGACTAATTTTTAAAAGATTTCTGGGGGAGTACCTCCAAACCCACCTCTAAAATTTTTACCTCTGTTATACTGTGTTTTTCCCCTTGAATGTGTTTTTCCCTCTTAGATGAAGTTTTCCCTTCGGAAGTTTTGCAAAAAAAAATTATTTATATTATACCTATATTATGAAAATACCTGGGGGGTGGCACTCTGGAAAGTGCCCCCCTTGGACCCAAAAAATCACTCATAAGTACGAAAAAAAAAGTCCCAAAAAGTACTCAAAATGAGTTAAAACCCTACTTTTACAGGTCAAATTTCAAAATTTTTTCTGGGGGAGAACCCTTATACCCCCAGCGGTACCAAAAGGGGATCTTGAGTAATAGTTTTTAGAAAATCTCCAACATTTTGACATTTTTCTCAAAAGGTAAAGGTGATGATCTGGAAAAGTGCCCCCCCTTGCCGCGCCTGATTATAAGACACTTTTCAAAAGGAAGTAATATATTGGAGGGGTTGACTGGTCGGAGAAACACCCCCATGGGTCATCTCTAGTTACGCCACTGTCTTCGTTTCAAGTATTTAAGAATGTTGAATTTAAACGTCAATAGGGTTTTCAGATATCTTTGAAGCGTCTTAAGTCTTAAAAGAAGTTTCTATTCACTGTGGTTAAATAAAAGCGGTTTCCCGTTTATGAAAAACCAAATAGCAGATACGAACTAAGAGACTATTAAGATTTTGAGAAAATGTATGGGGTTCTTCTAATTGCTTCAATCGCTTCAATCTTATATTGGTGATTTGTAACCAGTTATTCGTGTCGGCTACGTCTATTCCCCATCACTCGCAAATGAAAAGGTCAGGGTAAACTCTTAGTGAAGGAATATGTGAATAAATAAAATAAAACGCTTCAAAACTTTCACGGGAACGAATTTATTCAAAATAATTATGTAATAAATTTACATTATTTCTAAATGTTATGAAATAGCTTGCATAGTCAATTCAGACTGTCTCAAAAGACCCAAACTAAAAATGTTTGCAAGATTCATATCTCGATGTTTTATCACTCATATCTCTATGTCATACCTGTTTTTTTCCCCTTTTTATATAACTATTTATTGTTCAACACAACAATTTCATAAACATAAGTCACTCATCTATTTTTATACTTTAAGTGATTTCACTTCCAGTTAAATTTCCAATTTATCCACTTAAATATCTAAAACTGCAACTCATACAGTTTCACTTTCGTCAACAGAGATCCTCACACACCTCTCAATTAATTACTCTCTCTTTCCCATGAATAAACCTTTGTTCTCTATGAAGGTAGAACGAAACGACCCCAGCACCAAAACAAGCAGACGGTAAAATAATGGAGGCACTACTAATACTATCTATAAGTGCTAATGTTCGTGACTCCATGTTATCTGGAGATGGAGTTCTTATCTATGCCAATAAGGCCTCTTCAGGGAATGCATAGAAGAACTATAATGACGTCGTCATCAGCGGCTTGAGAATAAAACTTCATTGTTGAAGGGGCCTCCAACAAGCTTTGACGAACAGAATTCGAAGTGGAAAAACCGGCGACAAGGGTCGATGCTCTTGCCACATTGACCAAGTCGAGTTTATTTTCGTGTCAAGGGAACACAATCGAGAGTAGTTGGTGTTTTGTTGGTGACTTTTCACTTTTCACTCGCTTCACGTAAACTTTTCATTTTGCAGCGTGGTCTGATTTATGATGAGTTTGTCTAGTGTTTTTAATGGAAAGTTGTTGGCTTCCATTTCACTTATTTTCTCTTTGTTAAGATATAGGACCGGGTTTGGTTTCTCGTGACCTAAAAAACCTTTTGGAGATGTGTGAATGCATGTACTGACCCAGAAACGCAAAACATTGTGCAATGAATAAAAAAGAAAAAAATTCGTGTATCCCTTTGAAAAGTTACACTCGTTAAAATGTTTAAATAAATATTAAGCCGAACTGAAGTCAAGATTAATTTTAACAACACAGACTAAAACTATGTGATTTAGTTAGGTGTCAAAATATTTCAATGGTGCAGTATGATCCTTGCTTCATACAATAACTGAACAAAAATATTTCAAAGCTCATATTAGTATTTTTATTTTGGTTTGGTCATTAAGTTTACGGTTAGAATTTATTTACCAAATTGTTTCCAGTGCGAAAGGGTTTATTTTATATTATAGTTATTTCTCCTTGCTATCTAATTATATTTGAATTTAAATCTGTAAGAAATAATTTAGAAAGTAAACCAAAACCTATTACTATTACGTATTAAACTTTTCCCATTCGATTTATTCATAATGAATCCTGTCGTGCAGAATTAAAAGTTAGTTTAATAGAGTTATAATTACGAAAATAATATGTCTTGATAATGCATGATTAAGACATATTATTCATAGATATTCATGAATATAAATAGTTTTCAGGGGAAACCTGGTTAATCAAAATTGGAAATCTAAATAACTGATTTAGACATTCACATTCCTACTCATATTAAATTAATACGATGCCAAAAACTTACACTAATAACTTAACTATTGCTTGATTCAGAATTAAAATCGCATTTAATTCCCCTTATCAGAAACTATCACTCATTTATAAAGCGTCATTTATATTAAAATAGGTTTCGTTTAGATGATTCATCTCATTCTTTGAAGAAAACTTTAAGTAACCATAATAGAGAGGTTAATGATTCCTCCTTTCCCTCAACCATTAAGCTTTAATACAATTCTCCATTTGGACGTAATATTCGCAATAAAAAAAGAGGAAATAGTTCTTTCTTTTCCAAAAGCTATCGGAATACCTCCGGGGTCACTCACGACAATTGACTTTAATTCTCCCATTTTCTCTGCTTTACGATTCTGATATGCGAGAGGTGGCGAAGTGTGTAAAAGTTATATCTGTTGACTTTCCCGTCGTCAAGGGAACTGTGAGCAGTGATTACTTGTGACGGTTCGGCCCCGCGGACAGAACACACGCGACCGTAGTCCACCGACCGAAAGCGTAGGATTGGACGGAATGGGGGGAGCGTTCACTCTCGTTTATCATTGAAATTACTGCCTAACCCTTCCCTGGGTGGATGATAAAACCTTTGAAAACCTACAGAAAGTATGGTAAAATTGCAAGTTTTTTGAAATATTTAGTCTCTCCTTTAAAGAAAAATGCTTAGATTTTAGTTACATGAAAAAAAGCTAACTTTTTTTTCCCTTCCACTTCTTTTTTTAAGAGCCCATAATAGATGAAAACTGGTTAATTCTGTATAAATTTCCCTTTTCATTGGAAGGAACTATATGAGAAGGATATTCAGGGAAGGAGCGATCAGGATTTGGCTGAAGACTATAAACATAATATCAAAGTTCAATTACTAAAACCCAAGAAAAATAAAACTTAAAAACTGCTTTTAATTCATCTCAAACTAACTTGTAGATAGAGAAAAATTTCTTACGCTATTATTATCCTTCATCTATACTGACTCGTTCTACCTCCCATCAGATCGTTATTATTGATAGTGAAAGAGCAAATTTTTCTACCCTTGTAATCCTTCCTTCTATGGAATTTTGTTATCAATTTCCTTTTGCCACTTTCCGTACGGGACTGCAGGTTTGCAATGGATGCGCTCTCTATCAACTCTGTACTTATGGCCGAAATAGTCTCAATATGAATATTTGAGAAGGTAACTGTTACTGTCGGGAGAGGTTATAACTTGTTACTCCACCTTCCAAAGATAAAAAAGGGTTAATTTACTTTTCCTTGTTATCGGGTCTTTTAACCTTAAATTTTAGGGTTATTTTTGCGTTATGTGTGTAGCAGATAATTTTTCCCGGTTCTAGAAGAGCTTTGGCATTTGAAGGGACTTATTTTTAGCAGGGAGATTTGCTGATTATATATAGGAGGGCTTTTTCCAAACAGCTGTGGCTGTTTTAGACATCGTTTTGAACATTGGAAAGAGAGCTGATGATCTGTGGGTGAAGTATGGCGTCAGTGAAAGCTTGCTGATAGAACTCTTTGGTTTATTTTCATTTTCCTCCTTCTTGTTGTGGTTTCTTCTCAAGGCATTTACTTTGAACTTGAGGAAGACTAAAAATAACACTTCTACTTTATGTACGAAAAGTGATGCGCGAAATACAGGCTTTGGTTCTAGGGGGAAAAAATTGCAACAAACCCATGTCTTGACTTTTGTAAACTTGATACGTTTATGATAAAGGCATTTAAATATAGAAAATATCCGAAAGATAACTTTAAATAGAAATTCGTCAAATTTGAGTATCAATTGATATCAAATAGCAATCTAGTTAGCAGGGCCGTATCCAAGGGGGGGGTTTTTAGGGGTTCAAACCCCCCCCCCGAAATTTTGACATCAATTTTTATACTGCTATTTTTCTTGAAAATTATGTCTCACAAGGAGCGATATCCTCTTCGCGTATAACCCAAAGGGTCTCAAAATGAGTCAAAACCCTACTTTTAAGGGTAAAATTTCCAAAATTTTTTGGGGGGAGGACCCCCAAACCCCCTCGAAATTTTGAAATCTATTAAGTATACGGTTTTTCCTTCAAACTTGTGTGATTTACAAGGATTGGTCCTCTTTAATGTTACCTAATATGTCTCAAAATGAGTTAAAATGCCACTATTAGGGGAAAAATTCAAAAACTTTTCTGGAGTAGGAACCTAAAATCCCCCTTAACATTTCGCCATTTATTACAATATACCTTCTTTTTACCTTGAAAATTCGGCCGCTTACAATGAGTGGTGCTCTATGGGTGTAATCTAAAGGGTCTCAGAAATGAGCTAAAACACTCTTTTGAGGGGCAAATTTCCAAAAATTTTCTGGGGGAGGACCCCCAAACCCCCCTTTTACTTCGAATTCATATTGTTTAAACAATTTTGAAATGTAGTGCATCAAAATTTCAATCCAGTGTTGTCACCTAAAACTTAACATAAAAGTACCCGTAAGGAGGTACCTCAGAAAATATTTGAGTCAAAACCCCCCCCGAAACAAAAGTCTGGTTACGGCCCTGCTAGTTAGACCCATAAGTACTGAAACTTTAATTTGTTTTTTTTAAATCTGTTCTCCTTGTTCTTTCATCAATCCTCTCTCTCTGAATATCCCTCTTTCTTTTTCGCTGTCATTCCTACATTCCTCTATCCTACTTCATTTTCTGTTCGTCTGTCTATACTCAATATATTCTACATTTTTTTCTCCCCTACCACTCTTCCCTCCTTCCCCTACTCTCTCTGAGCTATTCCCTCACCTTTTTTCTTCCTCTCTCTTGATTCTTAATTAAGATGCAAATAGGTTAAGAGAAGAAATATGCAAGTTTTATGAGCGGTAAAACTACCAGTAGTTAGTAATTTACTTAGCATTGCAAGTCATCCCAATTTAAACTGCGAATCCTTCCAAAATCATCTGAACTGAATAGCAGTTGCTTCCTGAAAAATAAATTCTCACATCACTGAATATGGAGTATGCCTATCAAAGGTTTCTGATCCCATGAAACTTTCAATTCCTTCTCCTTCAATCTTTTGTTGATGGACTCCTTCTTGCATTGGAGTCAGGTAGGCAGAGTCGCTTTTCGTAGTCTACACTCTACACGACCGCATGGCAGCAAGGTGACTACACATCCCTTTCCTAGCCCCTGGCACAGATTCAAGTCGTGGGGATGCAGCAAAAAAAAAAGAACAACTGTTGCGTCAGAGATCACGCGCTGGGTCGCGCTGAGAGACTTTTTTCTGGTCACGTGATTGCTTTCACGTGATGCGCGCGATGTTAAGGTTAAAGCCTTGGCGGGGACTGTTTTGTTTAATTTTTGGTTTTTCGGCCTTCAGGTTTCTCCAGCGGAGGCTTTTTAAATTGGGTGACGTAAGTCCTATTAATTCACGAGGAGGACGGTCGTTGTTCACTATATGAGCTGCTGTTATTACGACGGCCGTGTTTGCGAGTCTGCTGCTGGCTAATTGGGGAAACAACGAATGGTTGGGATGGTTTTCGAGCTGTTTGTTCAGCTTCTTTCTTCTCTTTGTGATGTTGCGGCTAATGCTGCCTCGATTGCGGATGATATCGCTGGTTAAAAAAATTACTGACACGAGAGAGAAATAGAGAAATGAAAAACAAAATATGAGGTTCGGTTTTGGGATTACAAAGTTCAATATATCAAGCTATGCAGTACTTTAATATGCTGAAGTTATGTCTGTCATTAAAGTATAGTTGCAAAAAAAAAAGCATTAGATTTTTGAAAAAATATTTGTGCCAGTTTTTAGATACGTAAAGACGTATTAAAATCTAGTATGTGATATATGTTAATCATTATTTGATAAACTTCTTTCACGAACATGTTTTGGTTTACGTTTCATTAATATTTACCTTAAGTTAAACAATTTCCATTTCCAAGCGTACTTATGACCTTTATTTAAATTTTATACATGCTTTTCCGGTTATTCGTGTTGTTAAACCGCATAGTAGAAGAAGGCTTTGTGCTTTTTTTGTAAATCGTGTGTCTTCTAGAATATTTCAAAACTTGCGTAAGGTACAGTACTCTTTTTAAAACATCTCATGGCAAACAACAGTACGAGATCACCCTTTGTAAAAGGCAAAAGTTGATGTAAAAATTGGACAGATTTGTAACTGTCGGTAAGTTTCTATTGATATATAATCAAAAGTATATTTGAAATTTTTGACATCGGCTTTCACACAGTAGAAATTTAGGATAACTTAATTTACCAACTTCAAAAAGTTTTTATTTTATGTCTGATATTTTGTTTGTTGTTAATGATCGTCCATTAGAAATTAGAACAACTCGAGATTGCCTCGAGATAGGCATCTCTGCCCATGGTAATATTTGATTTGGCCTCGCCTTGGACACGACATCATCATTATCATTAGAACAACTCTAATAATTTAATATTTTGTGTGTGCTAGGTGTTCCAAATTATGTACCTTGAGCTTATTTTGGGTGAAACGAACTTCTATTCATAAAAATAGAATGGATTCATCTGCAAATGTTCTTTCTGTTGCAATTTTTTGTGAAGTAGGAACCATTCCAAAATCCAGATTTAAAGACAAAGAAAAAACGTAATGATCCCATGCTTCTTTAAATATCTTTTACTCAATTAATGCAAAAGTTCACGTGAGAGCAGCTAGCTTATAAATGTGAAAACCATCTTTGAATGGAGTAATTATTTTTCTGCCAACTTTCTTTGCCAACATCGCACAATGTGAAGGAAGTCGTTTTTTTTCCAAGGAGAAATTCGGAGTTGATTTGGCTGCTTTATGATGCCTTGCATTGAATTTCACCCATAAAGGAAAGGTTTTAAAACCTGTTTTGATCATTTTGGATAGAGGAAAGAGATATAGGGTAAAACGGGGCAATTCGGTACAATGGGCATATTAATACACTTTCAATATCTCAAAAACTATCAAGGTTATTTTGGTCGTGTTTTTACGAAAAGTTGTGTCTATATGCCTAAGCATAACATATGAAAACATTAAGCTCTGTAATAAGTCTATAAAATTTGGTGAAAGAAACGAAAATTATTTCATCAAAAATTTCCAAAATTAATTTTTAAGTAAAATGTAAAATTTTCCTGAAGCTATTCTACTTGGAATACAGAGATCTGTAAATTTGAAAAGCAAGTTCACTCTTGTTGTCAATAGGGGAAATGCTTAAATTTTAAATAAACTTTGCCAATTTTTTTAATTAAAGGTTTCTGTTCAGAAACAACAGATGGGGAAATTTGATACACTTAGATGTGGGGTACTTTGATACACTACAGTTCTATTAAGTGCAATAGATGGCACAAACCATTAGTACCTTATTTACTTTCTACATGATTTTGGGTGGATACCTTCGAATATTATTTGACTTGATCACGGGAAAACTATCCCATCAAAACAGTTTGTTATTTCTTTAATTAGAGATTTTTTTTTAAAAAAATGACCATTTGTCAAATTCTTTAATTATTTTTATTTCTAAATGTTTAATGGAAAAATGATTTTTTATACTTGAAAAAAGGTGTTAAAAATGTGCTGCAGACACATGTCAATAAAAGTATATTTGTTATTTTTCAAAACTTTTGTTATTAATTACTATTTTTGAGCAAATTAATCACTGTACTAAAATACCCCAAGCGATGTATCGAAATACCCCACTGGTGGGGCATTTTGGTACAAAATTGATTTTTTACAAAGGTTGTTATATTTTAATTTTCATTAAACTTATATTTTTTTCTAATTGGTTTTATAAAATTGAGTCATTCTTAGATATTTTTAGAAAAAAAACTATCCGAATAAGTCATTTTTTCCACTCAAAAAATGGATTTGAATTTTGCTGTATTAAACTGCCCCGTTTTCCCCTACTCTACAGTAATTTTTTAAAAGTCTAATTTAAATTTAATAAAATTAATTAAAATTTAATGTTATTACTTTAAATTAAAATTAAAAGTAATTTACAAAAGGTGATACACAATTTTAATACGTCAATTTAAAAAAGGTTATACTCTTTCATCTCTAAAACGTTTGATAAAAATGAACCACTATGTATCTCTACGTTATCATAAGATTCACAGTGAATCTACAGATTTAATTTTATTACTAATGTTTCTTATTTTGTTCATTGCTCACATTACAAATTTATGACGTCAAGCTTCTAAAATCAGATTTTTCTTTATTGGCCAAAGCATAGAAACATATTCTAAATTAATTCAGCTTTCATTTTCGATAGTGATAGAATCGAGTGATAGAATTTGTTTCTATTGTATATCAAAACATCAGGTTCTTTGAATGGTTATCAAGTAGGAATCATAAAATTTTTAATATTTTTTAATTGGGAAAAGGAATGATTGAACCGATGACTGGAAAAACCGTACATGTCCAAAATTAGCTTTTCGAGATAATCGCATTAAAACTTTTGGTTATCTTCTAAAACGCTTTTAATGTATATGAACAATTTATCAAATATCACACATTCAGGTTCCATCAGCATTATCAGCTGCTTTTTTGAGTTTAAAAAGAACTTCATGTGTACAAAAATTCAAAAAGTAAGTTAATTGCTTGATATGTACTGTTTTTCACCTCAACGAAAAAATGATAAAAATGATAAAAATGAACCACTATGTATCTCTACGTTATCATAAGATTCACAGTGAATCTACAGATTTAATTTTATTACTAATTCTATTTTATTAGTATAAATGTTTCTTATTTTGTTCATTGCTCACATTACAAATTTATGACGTCAAGCTTCTAAAATCAGATTTTTCTGCTACATTATATTTATTGGCCAAAGCATAGAAACATATTCTAAATTAATTCAGCTTTCATTTTCTTTAGTTATCACCAAAGAGGGTCTTGGCGTAGAAATAAAAATGAAAACTAAAGTAGTTCTTTGTCCGACTTTTATGTGACTAAAATCCCTTCTTTTTTTCGAAGAAGGAAAGTAACAGGAATAAAAGATTACTGTGTGAATCTAAGCCATTGCGACTGGTTTATATAAACCAGCGGATGATATTGCAGAATAATATGGTTTCATTTTGACATTCCCCCACTGTTTCGCTTGTGTTGCGTTTTTGTATCTTTTTCGTTTTGCATGGAAATCGACAGGAAGATGCAATTGTTGCGTCGCGAGAACACGCGGGCTATTTTTAAAGGTTTCCGCTTCGTCGTTCTTTTTTTTATCAGCTTTCAGTTTTCTTTCCCGCAACTTCGAAGAAAAGGAACAGATGTCGGTGTGGCAGTTAAAGAGTGCGTTAACTTTCAGGTGGATCTCTAGTAAAATATTTTGCGAGAAAGTTTTTAAACAATGGGTTATCTTAGACGATGTTATGATGCTTCACTCTCTCACTATTTGATCTAGAGGGGTAGTGATGAGCACGGTGAGTAAATAAAGCGGGCCTTTCCCTGGAAATGTTTGTTAATATTTGGAAAATTTAAAATGCAATTTTGTAAGAATTTCAAAATTTTCTCTCTCTCTCTTTTAAAGCACGATCTATTATCATCGACTCTGTCAAGATGTTTTCTTTGACCCATAATTTTTTTTCACCAATTATTTTTGTATTTATATAAGTTTACCCTTTAGTTATTCTAAAAGACTAGAAAAAACTCTTTTAAACTAATATCATTTTAAAATAAATCTGATAAAGAATTAGTTTCATTTGAAGGTATTTCGATGAAGTGTTTCAATAAACGAACATTTCATTAAAGATGAACTTATATGAATATTTTTTTCCTTGGGTTTCATGGTTTCATTCATAGCTAGCAACTTTAAATAAAACAATATGCAAAGCAACTTTTTTCTCTTTGAAAATGCATTTTTCCGGAAATAAATGTTTTTATCCCTAAAAAAAATGTGAAGAAAATGAGCAACTAATTTGTATAAAAATCATGATAAGCAATAAATTGATTTTCAATTGAAGGAAAATTTTGAAACATTGATTACATGTATTGCTCGTGAACATTGATGATTTGTATCTTTTTCTTTTTTTAACTGTTTCACGACACCAATTGTGTCATAAATAAGTACAATAGTCCTTTCCCTTGTTTCATAAAAGTTGCATCGTTTGGAAGGGAAACAAGAGACACTTATTCCATTAAAATGCAATTTAAGGTCATTCAAACTAAATGCATGATTTCATAATATTTTCTAGACCTACTTTTTGTTATTCACGAAGAAGATAAAGAACATTACTTTAATCTTTTCAGCAGAGAACGTTAGAAGATCGTTAGTTTATTGTTATTAGATTGATAATCTAATTTCACCATTCTAATTCACCATATTCATAATTTCACCATTTCACCATAAAATTATCGGTCGAATAAATTAGTAAAATGATAGAATATAATTCATCATTACGTTCATCTATATTTATAACGCGGTGCATAGAATTTTTTTCCTCGGCGGACCCAACATTTTCGATTAAAACTTTGAAATTATTTAAGACTCACACACAAAAGTTAAAAATATGAAGTTAAAATGAGGATGTATCTTCGAAAGGTAAAATCTTTATAAGGATACCATTTTTATTAATATTCAATTTTTATGATGTTCGAGAATGTAAAATTTTTATTCAGGTATGTGTTTACTTAACACAACTGAATGTACTAGTAAAAATTTCAAGATTTTTCGAGATGGGTATCCATTTTTTTGCCCCTTTACACAATTTAAGAATGACTACCGAAAGAGAAGAAACATTCACCTCAATTATTCACCTGTCAAAAACATAGTTGCTATTTTTGGTGTAGATGTCATTCGTGGTAGGAAAGAAAGATAAAACCCCCGTCGCTCGTACATCATGCACAGATTTTCAGGACTGAGCCCATGTCTAAATATAACGGCTTGACCGCTGGGAAATGATTTATCAACAATGGGATGAAGTGTTCTTTTTCCTGCTCTTCTGCGATAACACTCTGTAAAGAAAAAACTCGTCTCATAATTTACGTGAATTGAGATGCTGCGTGACTGCTCACGTGAGTTGGTGGAGAGGGGAAGCAGAATCAAATTGCTATTGCTTGCGAGAAGGACATTCAATATTAGAGCCATCAAAACAACTACACATGGGTCCCAATAAATCCTACATTCATTGGTTAGTTGCTTTTCTGAAAGGCACAGATGGTTTTTTTTAAAGTTAGTATTTTTAAACCTATTTGTTTACATAAATTTCATATTTAATAAATATCTAATTATTTACATAAGTTTCACTTAAAATTTAATAATCAATTGATAAATTTACTCAAAAGTTCCCTTAATTAATTGATAAAACTGAATTATACTACTCAATGTAGTTTTTCTACCAGTACTGTTTTTCCCAGTCAAGCTGACTAAAATAACATCCTAACAAAGTAAACATTTAAAAAGTAAATATTAAATATCTTTATCTTCGAAGAAATATTATACTCTTTCCAAAATGTTTCTTTTAAGATAAATGTTCAATGTTACACAACAGGCCATTCTGATGTTTAATTTATTGAAGTGCTTTATCGATTTTGTAACAAAATTGAATTTTAAGTTTGAATAACATTTGTCTTACACAAGTTGTGCATCTTTTGATCGATTCTTACTTTCCTTTTTGTGTCGCAATATGAAATATTATCCTCTCTTCTTTTACTGCCATTTTCTACTGAATAACTCTGTAAAATAATTTGATTGGTTTTTTTTGTCTGGGTTCTTGGCTTTTTCGCTTATTCAGTTAAAATAATGAATCTTTGGAGTTTTGTGACTGCAGAATTGTTTTTTTTTCTGTTGTTTACGAGTTAAAGTGAGAAATTCATTTGAACAGGGAGGGACCAGGAGTTCTTCGATATATTCAAGTGTGTGTGATACCTAAAATATAAAGACTTTTTAATTTCTTGAAATATCGATATTAATTCAAATTTTCGAAACCTTTTGAAGATACGCATTTACTATTTTTTAATTTTGTGTATGTATTCTTTCTATTCCCGTTTATTATCTTAATAGAATATCCCCCTGGAAGGGGGTATAAGGAGAACGTCTCGTGCATCAAATTTCTTTCGTACGATGTATAATACTACCTTATTTAGGGGGGTCTGGGGGCCCTTCTTCATAGAGTTTTTGGAAGTTCGCCCCTATATAACTCATTTTCTGACAGCTCAAGAGGAACCACTTCTTCAGTGCCCTCCCTTAGATTCACGCCTTATTCTAAGATCCATCCCCACATGAATAAAATGAGTTGAACAATTTTTAAGAGTCAAAATTTCAAAATGTCTGAGAAAGACCCCCTTTTTGGCGTGAAATTTTGTGTTTCCCTCAAATTAAAATAAGCCAAAGTTAAAATTCTACCTCATTACATTTAGAAGCTAAATTTAACCTCATACTTGTGCATGAGATTAATGTAAGAAAAGTTCTTGGGGCTAATCTAACCATACCCCACGGAGTCTTTAGTTACGGCCCTGTCGACATCTAAAGCTGCACCAGCTTCTATGAAGATCTCCTTCAACCTTCATGTGGCATGTCATCGATACATCCCTTTAGGAACCCCTGGCTTATGTGATGCGGATGGTGAAGGGAGAAAATTCGTTTTAGGGTTGACTAGACACTTCCTTCCCATATCTTAATCGGACTGCAAAATAAATTGTTGAGAATACTACAAAAATGTAACACAGTGTAAACATCTATGACCTATTGGGGATTCGAACCCCCAGATGCCCGGCTTCATAGTAAGATACTCCTAATCTAATCACTATCATAAAACCGAGGAGGTCAAGAAGAAGTTTTTTTTGGATTTATTAAGTTTGAAACATATAGGCTTGAAGGAAAAATTTGGAAGCTAATATTCAAGACTGTTTGGTTAAGGCTCATTTAGACTTTCCACTTTCGGTCATCATTTTGGAGGAATCATACAAAATGACAAGTGTAAAGTGTCACTTCACTCTTCCAATTTCCAATGGTTAATTTAAATTCTCTGGGAGAATCACTCATGATGAACATTGAAAGTGAAACCGTGTAAATGAGCCTAAAAAGATGCAAAGGTCGAAGTACACCTTCCTTATAGACTTCTCTATCAAGATGATAGTTGAACGAGCAAATCATTTCCTTTTATTTTTTAAGATCCACAATAGGTTAAAATGTAAATTTTGTAGCTCGTTAAACTCTATTATCCGCCAAAAATTTATTTGAGCATTGACCTGAGAGGTTAATAAGTTCGTTCTCGTAAACACTGTTATCTGGAGCCTTTCTCAATGAATCAGTAAGACGACCGTATCGTACACGTATCTTTCATTGCTTCTTGCTATCGGCCGGCCCGACCTTTCACTCCTGATACCAGCAGGCATTGCCTTCACTGTTCAATGCACTGGTCATTTGGGGATCTTTCACCAACTCCAGCGATGTTGTGGACCTCTTTCCTTGCCGAGCGAATGTGGCGAAAAGTTCGCAGCCGCGTTTGGTTCGTGGTGAGTTGGCAGCTCCCATCAGAGAGATTTTTTTTCTTTTTTTGTTCTTTTATTTATTCTCTTTTTGTGAGAGAAGAGACGTCACACTGGGTTCTGCCTCCTCCCTTGTTTATGGCAATTGTGTGCCTTGAGAGGAACGCTCTTTTTCGGTGAAGAGAGATTCTGACTGTCGAGAAGTGGCTCTTCTCGGACTTCCGAGTCGAAAGAGAGCTTAGTCGTGCCATATTGTTGGATAGAAACTCAGCGGATTTGTGGGCTTAGTGGATATTTTGCTTTTCTTTGGATATTTGATATTGTGCTGGTGGTGCGAGATGCGAGAATTCTCTTCGGAGGTGGATATTGCTTAGCTGTGTTATGCTGTATTTAGAAGCTTTAGTAGATTTGTGAGTGGAGTAGATCTAATCAAGGCTGAAATGGTGAGATTATGTGTGTTTTTTTGTTCTTATTGTGAAGGAATTAGGAATTTGGTAAACCAAAGTTTATTATAGTTATGGATGGCTTTACCTGTGATAGAATTTGTTTCTATTGTATATCAAAACATCAGGTTCTTTGAATGGTTGTCAAGTAGGAATGATGAAATTTTTAATATTTTTTAATTGGGAAAAGGAATGATTGAACCGTTGTCTGGAAAAACCGTACATGTCCAAAATTAGCTTTTCGAGATAATCGCATTAAAACTTTTGGTTATCTTCTAAAACGCTTTTAATGTATATGAACAATTTATCAAATATCATGTATTCAGGTCACACGTTATCAAGCATTTAAGTTCTTAACTCTATTGGATTTCTGTTTTATAAATACTGTTGTAATTTCAGAAGTTAGCCAATTTTTTTTTGTTTTTTCTCCAATTTTTATCAGAAATTGTGTGGTTTTTTATTTCCTCTTACATAATTTTGAATACTAAATAAATTTCGTTACCTGTAAATTTTTTTTTTATATATTATAATCTGAATCTAAAAAGATTAAAAATAATAGGACCGAAAAGCTCCTTTCGATTAACTTGATAAAAACCTATTATCCTCTTGACTGAATTTGTGGCTTCCATTACTTTAAATCAGATGACAGAATCCTTACTATTGATATCTCAATGAACAAAGCACCTAGTCTGAAAAAGTTGGTAATGGATTTTGTCTGAAAAAAAAATAAATTTAATCAATATATCTGTAAAAGGCCCCACAAAATCTATTTTATTACCTCATTCTCTTGCCACCTGTCCATCAAAACGGGTGAGTACGAATTTAGAATAAATGAATGAAAATAATGCATATTAGTAGTTAAATAAAAAATTACTACATTTTTAGATAGTAAACTATCGATTTTGTGTAGTTTGTTACCCTTGCTAATATCATTTATAAATAATCGGTTTAAAAAAAATCTGAACAACAATAATTTTGACAATAACCATCATAGTGACTGATGTTTAATGGCTTGGCTAACATAGTAACATAGACGTTAAGTACGCAAGTATGGAATATGTTATCTTTATGCTAAAACTGTAAATTATTGCGGCTTTACAGTTATTTAGTTGGTTTATACAATTTTAAATGACACTTTTGCACTGTTTATTATTCTAGTTTTAATAATTGATTCCTTCTGACGAATGAAATTAAAGATTGGTCGCAACGCTTGATGTGTTACACCTTGTTGACACGCGTCAATGAGTCTGGGCTAGTGTCACAATGTCAGGGTTACAACTTTCAATGAGCCGTCCAACCGAGCGAATCCGAACGTAATTGTTATTAATAGGTTCTTTTTTTTTCATCTCTTGGAAAGACGATTGGCTAAGCCAATTCTCTATACAAGCTGAAGGTGAAAAATAAAAACTCAAGAGATTGTGTCATGGCTAATAACTTTGATATTCACGTGTTGGATTGGTGGATGGATTGGCCACATATATTCTCTGGCTTGTGTGCTTGATCTCAAGGTTCCGCTTTTAAACCTTCGTCAAGTAAGACAGACACAAACAGAATTTTTACTGGCACACAGAGAGAGAAAAAACACCCAGGGCAAGACCGAGAATCGAACTTGACGACAAGTATAGTGCGCAGACTGCTAGGGTAGTGGGAAGCTCATAATCTCACTAAGCCACCCCGTCTCCTTTTCACGTGATGTGGTTTATTCATGGCTCAGTGTCACACGACTAAATAGAAAAATAATTTTTAAAAATGAAAATATGAATATGTAATTTTTGTATTTGCTTCAATTAGTTTACTTTTAAATTTTGTATTTTGCGTATCAAGCGACTATAGGTTTGCGTGACTAAATTCTGCCTTGTAGTAATCCATACTACCACTTTGTCAACAAGATTTCGTATCGAGCTATCGGTAATCTGTCTCTTTGTACTTTGAAGTTTGTACTTTGGAGAAGTTACTTATAGGTTTTCTGCAAGTTCATTTGTGCTAAATTTAATTCTGACGGCAAATAATAGAATGTTTGTTCCATGAAATTTCGTGACAGTGAAGCTTCTTTTAATGTTAGTTTCAGTTTGAGTATATGTTGGATATGAAAAGTCTCATCGATCATTATTTTCCATGAAAATGTCTGTCAAGACAAAAGTAAACAATATCATGTGTGTGATCTATTTATTCGATCATTCACTTTTAAGACTCTATTCTTCTGAGAAATGTCCTATTGTTTAATGACTCCTTAAAGTAATGGTTTATAAAATTTACGTTAAAATTTTTTATGTTATAGTTCTATGTATCAAATCCTTTTTAAATGTTTACAATTTGTATACTTTCCTAAATCAGTTTCATTATTCGACGTTTCAACTTGTCAAAAAGATGTTAGAGTTAAGTTGAGGCCCGGTCTGCAACCAGACCAGTTCAGTCGTTGAACCTCATTCTTCTCAAGTCATGGGAGCAACATGACAAATGGCATTGTGACACCTGCAAAATCAAGCAGCGCAGAGTTGTCCAAAATTGTGCAGTAGGTCTACCAGGTATAGCGATTAAATGTCCTAGGCAGGATATCAAAGGATCTTTGTAACACAGGACCTTAGAAATATGAATTGCATCATTGCATGGTTTCAAAAATACTTATTTGTTGGTTGTTAAGGGCAGTTTCCAATTTTGCGTTTGGTTGCGGCACGGCAATCCGGATTTAACAAATGATGAATCCCATGCAGACAAAAATAGACGCGCAGATATTGCCACAGAACTATACTAGACACCAACGTTTCCTGACCCTATAACGTCACTACGTGAAATGAAATACTGTGTAAACAGAAAGCCTGTTGGGTTGCTACGAGGAGTTTCGGTACGCAAATCGTGATACAAAGACGCTATTGGTTTAACAAACTAATCTTATTTTTAAATTGACGTTCTTAATTTCACTCAAAATTCAGACACCGAGGCCGAGCTGGGAATTACTTTGTTAGTGACGTCATAGGGTCAGGAAACGTTGCTGTCGAGTATAGTGAACTAATTAATTTATTGTTGTATTTTAGTAGTTTCTTTTGGTAATGATGGATTTTTAAGTTTGGAAGGTTCCAGAAGACAAGAGCATTCTAGTGTGTAGAATTTTCATGCTTATAATATTGTTTAAACTTAATTTTCTTGTTTTTACTTGTGTTTTCTTGACCGGTGAAGAAAACGAAGATGGGCATCGTAGGACTTGGCCCACTATAGGGCTGTTGCGCCGATGAGTTTTTTTTTTTACTTGTGTAATAAATATTTCTATAATTTAATTCTGTGAATTTACGTAACAATATTACGTCGACTTAGGTACTTTTAGGTCCTAACCGGAACCAAACGCGTAAGTGGAAATGCTCCTGTGTATTATAATGGCGTTGGTTTGCTATTTTCGATGTTATATTTCCAATCTGGGACTATCCATAAATGATGTCTCGTTTGGAGGGGAGGGGTTTCATCAATCTGTGACACTTCTTGACAAAAAGGGGGTTTCAAGAAATGTGACATCACACATTTCATTTTTGAAATTATATGGTGGAGTACACTTAATAATGAATAAAAGTATTGTGTCCCAGATTCTTGTCATCCTTGTTCTAAACATCGTAGGTAAGACATCGTGACGTATGACAAAGGGGGTATGGTCAATGGCCATCTAGATACATAAGGCCAGAGAAGCTCGAAATCTTGAGTGACGTTCTGCCTACTATTTCACGTCATCGTCGCTTTTTAGACAACAGCGCAACTCCAGTCTGATAAGGGAGCGTGTAAGATTTCAGACTGGAGTTGCGGTGTTGTCTAAAAAGCGATGATGACGCGAAATAGTAGGCAGAAGGTTGTTCAAGTTATCGAGCTTCTCCGGCCTTAAGTGTCTAGATGGCTATGGTATGGTGAAGTGTGACCCTTTGTGACATAGAGGAGGGAGGGGGTCGAAAATGTTGAAAAAAAGTTTGCCACATAATTAATGAACGACCCTTCTCTCTCTGCCATCCAAAATAAACTTTTAGTGGGACGAATAACGTTAAGCAGCAACATTTCTAACAGCAACTCTTTCTCTCCTCGCAGTACAAGATCCGCATCTGGGAGCTCGACCACCGCCGTAGGAACATGGCGGCGCTGTACGAGAACAAGGCGACGGTGGTGATGGTGAGCGCTCTGCTGCTCTACTTCCTGTGGATGGACATCGCGCTCTTCTACCACGTCAACAGCCAGTCGCTGTCCCGGTCGGCCACCCCCGCCGCACCGGCCTCCACCCCCGTCAGCGTCCCCCAGCTCATCTCCCCCTTCACAGGGCTCTCCGTCAAGATGATGATGATGGACCCCGTCAATAACTACATCTTCACTCCTGCCGCCCAGATATTCAACGAGGTAAGCATCATGCTGAATGATGGGAATCGATACTCTTGGGTATTCAATATAGTATTAGTATCGATCGATTTCTATAAGGTGACGAGTGATTTATGTAGTTAGTAGGGTTTCTGTCCATGGGCGTAGCCAGGGGGATGCAGGGAGGGGCAGCTGCCCCCCCTGAATTCTCAGTTTGTTGAAATTTTTTGAGAAACTTTATTAAAGCAATAGTACAAAATTTTCCTTGAAAATTATGTGGCTTACAAGAAGCGGTTCAGTTCGGCCAACAGAGTCTCAAAATGAGCTAAAACACTACTTTGAGGGGCGAATTTTAAACAATTTTCTGGGGGAGGACCCCCAGACCCCCCTCTTTTTAGGCTCACATTAATTAACCATATTTTACGTTAGTTGTGCAAAAGTTCAAATCCTTTGAATAAGTACTGTAAAATTTAGCATGTGAAAGTATTCGCCATGGGGTATGGAGGGGCCTGGGAAATAATGTTGAGTCAACCCCTAGTCACTAGTATTCCCAACATCAAGAGCATAGGTCCTTGCCCCCCCCAACATGAAATCTGGCTGGTTTCTGTCAACCTATACTGATAATTATAGAATGCCTCGCTCTGCTCATTTTAGTTGATATTTGTGGTCCTGGTGCAACCGGTTAATTTTTTAACCAATTACTAAATTTAAAACCAATAAATTCTTCTCTTCTTGTTCTTATAATCATAGCTGCCAAGTCTTCCAATTTAGCTTGAAGTTGAAGATTTCTGTTATTAACAAATCATTTACCTTTTGATAAACCAACCAACCAACCGTTTATCTTTTGTGTTTTAATCATATCTTCCGATTGTCCGATTCTGCTGTTTCAAATTTAAGATTCTTTAACTCGGTCACTATTGGAAAATTTTATAAGAAAATGGAAATCTTACGACTAAATCGGAAGAAATTGCAGCTTTGTTATAATTGCTCTGAAACCCTCTTCCCCCTAAAAATAGCGTTATAGTTGTAACTCACTGTTAGATATTTGTGGCACTTTGTGTACCTCCAAAGGTGGGTCACCTCCTTTTTATTTTTTCACCATAGAAAACGACTAAAACTACTCCATAACATAAGCTCTAGGCAAACGGGGAATCGAATTTTTCTTAAATTTTAGCATGGGGGAAAAAGTGTTCCTAAACTAATTTAGAGGATATGAAAGTTTAAATTGATATTTTGGCCCGCAAAGATTGCCCCCATGATCTATATTTTACCCCCGAAAAGTTAAGATGACAAATTTTAGCCCTCAACGCAATAGAAGTTGTGCAGGCCTGATCTGGATGATATTTGCTTCTAATGTATGTTCCCATGTAATGTATATTCCCGTGTAAAAAATTTAATTGAACAATAGTTATAAAACATCCTGTTTAAATTATAGTACCGCTTCTCCTCTTTCTTCAACCTTTTTTACTCCCATTAATTTTAACACTTAATAATACCATTGCCTCTTTGTGACGGTATTATTGTACTACTCGATGCTTCCCAAAAAAGTACATAAACAAGAAAAGTGGAACATAAAAAATGCATGAAATATTTTCATTTTAACACTCAAATAATTGTTACTTTAGCGTTCTTTTCATATCTTCGGCTATCGTATAATGGATGGATGGAGTTACCAATAACAGAACAAATTCTGCATTCAAAAAGTGTTATTGATTTACCTGGGCAGTTTTTCTCATATTGATATTTCCTAAATAGTTTGAGAAATACATCAATTTTTTATTCAACATTTAATAACATGTAATTTATTTCTCGTTGACACGTGCCTTAAAGCCGAAATAACTTAGCCAATTTTTTGCAACAGCAAAAATACTAAAAATAAAATAAAAAATATTACTCCCATAGTTTTTCTACCGATTGCTTGTAACCCTAGTAAATTACACCAGAACTGTCTCGCAAATACGTGATTTGCAATGCCTAAAAATGAACATAAATAATGAAGATAAGTAGTCCTAAGAAGCATTTATTAACATATAGATAGCCTTTGCAGAGAATCAATACGTCCCACAATTAGTGATCATTGACGAAGGCGGGCGAACAAGGTAAAGAACATGTCTAAAGCTAACACAAAAATACTCTAGTGGGAGAAAAAAGGAAATTATAAGCACGAACCCCTATTCACCCATACATCATCTCCTGTTTCGGGTCGATTGTTTCGGTGCACATAGGAAAGATGCCAAAGAGTAGTATTTTTGAATACGAATCTCGTATTAAGTATTTGATTGGCAAGCGCACTATTATTTTGGGTGCTTGGAACACTCGAATCTAATTAGAACTGGAGGGATACACCCCACCCTTTTGTACCGAGAAAATTTAATTTGGCTGAAGTGCAATTCAAAACGAAAGGGGACGGTGATGAAGGGACTCGGCTGAAGTTATTGTTGGATTTGAAGTTGGGAATGGAAATTGGCGTTTCTGTCTCGAAAATAAAGTGGGAAGTCCTTGGAGAAGGACTGTCATTTGTGTCTAATCTTCTATATAGGGGGTGGTAATTTATTGCAGTGGAAAAACTTTTCTGATATCAGGGATTTGGATAGGAAAGAATTGTTCCTCAATTCAATTATTTGGTTCAGATTTACTTTGCAATTTAAATTGTATAGACTAAATTAGTAGATTTTGTAGTAATCCTAACTACTTTGATTGCTTTTTTCCCCCTTAATCTCCTTGATTATTTCGGAACGAAATAGAAGGTGAATAGAAGAAATAGAAGGTGAATGGAAGAAAAATAGACAAAAAAAAACATGCGGGAGAAATGGGAAAATAAAAGACGAAAAATTTATGTATAGAGAGGGAAAGAGAGAAAGATTTATGAAAAAGTGAAGAGAATAACGGGAATGAGAATTTGAGGTAACTGTGAGAGTAATGGGTTAAGATAAATAAAAATGAGGAAATGAGGGAGAATGAAACAGCGATATAAAGAAGGAAAACTTATGCTTAGAAAAGGGGGTAAAAATGGATAGGAAAAAAAAAACTAAATAACTTCTGGTGCTTGTATAACTGTTTGTTAGACAGTGTCTAACCACTTGTCCTCGGACTTCACAGTTCAACCTTCAACAATTTCTCATCGTAATAAATGGAGGTCCCCCCAAAAGACATTTGACACTTTCAGTTTCTGAAACTGAAAAGCAAACACTTGAAAGTGATGAATTCTGATGGGATCTTGCTAATGGAGTTGTAACTCAACTGTTGTGAAATGAAAGCTGTGTTTCGCAACCAATGTAAGTTATTGAAAAGGCAATTGCTTGTGGTACCCGACTCTTTTTGAGATTTCGCTTACTTAAATTTGATCTATTTCAATACAAAGATGAACAATGTTTCTTTCTAGAGACGTTCGTCACATGACTAACTTTCAGTTTCAACTTCGTGTTGAATAACATGTTTGACGTTCAATTATACGAACTTGTCAAGTGTTCTTAACCAAATATATCTCCAATCGGAGTTCCTTCCTTTACAACTATTTCCTTTTCTTTCACCAATTCCAAATTGTTTTTGAAGTTAATATAAAAATTTTTACATACAATGTCAGTGTATAAAGAAGGAAAATATGCATAATATTTGAATAGTCTTATGAAAGGAGGAAACTTACGGATAAATATTTGTTACTACATTGATTCTTGCTCATGATTATGCGATGATTGTCTGGTGTTTCTGTCTGGCTGTGTTTCTTTAAACTTAAAATTTTCTAAATGGTTTTAATCTATTCAAAATTAAAAATATAGTGTGATAAAGTTTAGCTTGCTTCTGAAATTAAGTAGAGCCATCGAACTATCATTTGTTTGCTGTTCATAATTTTTTTCCCTAAATCTTCACTGGATCATCATTTGTTGTTTTTAAAAGGAAGTGTTTTTTACCTCAGTCATTTTAGTGAGAGTCTAAACTAAACCACCAAGATAGGGGATTGCAATCGTATCTATCTACAAATTAGATTCCATCAAAGATTTTTTATTTACAAAAAAAAAAGTACAGATCTCGTGAGCTTCTCAGAATGTCGATGACCTAAATCCACCGCATTTAGTTTTTGAGTAAACGGCGCGGCGGCTGTGTTTCTGTAGAGATGGGCATTTTTAAGGCTGCTTTCTCACAGGCTAACTGTTGGACTTTTGACTTAGGAAACTGCAACACTAAATGAAAGATCAGAAAAAAAACCGGCTTCGACAAATCTATTACCCAACATGCCCTGGCATGTAAAAATTCAACTAGGGCATAGCAGTGGTTATCGACTTGTATAGGCTTTGTATGATAACGGACGTTGCCAGTCACGTCTAAGGATTTTTTAGAGGTTTTTATTTTGGTATCTTGGGCAATATTGTGCGGTGGAAGTCCCTAGAGCCCAAAGCTCTGGATCGCATTCAATATTTTTTCTTCTGTTGCTAACGAAGCCTTCTTCGAGAAGTGGTACAGCTAGTCTTTTTTTTTCGAAAGGCGGTTAGTGCAACTCTAAAACGTGCCTTCCACACTACAAGATTCCCCAGTTCTCAGCTGCCTTCCGAAGAAAGACAAGCTTTACGTGCTTTCAGGATCACACGTTTTTTAAACTTTATATAGCTTAATGTCTTTCTTCGGAAGGCCTGTGTTGCATTTTGGACGAAAATAATCTGCAGTGTATTTAAATTGTAGTGAAGAATGTGTGGCCCATGTTGACTGTTGTCCCTCTGTTTCAGCTGACCAAGTTCAGCACGGTGTTCTACTTCATCACGCCCAACATGGTGAGCTTCACGGGGGTGCTGTTCGCCCTGGGAGCCGCCAAGCTGATGTCGCTGGAGGCGCGGATCTACCACTGCGCCGCCATCTTCCTCTTCCAGATGCGCACCTTCTGCGACGCGCTGGACGGCATCGTGGCGCGGCACCGCATCGGCATGGTGCAGCACGTCTCGCTGCGCAACACCAGCGGCTACGTCGTGGACGGCGTGGCGGACGCCCTCGGATTCGCCGCCTTCTGCATAGGTAGGAAAGAGACGAGCTTTGCATATCATTACTTTTTAGTTTCAATGACAGGGGGGCAGAACAGTATCACCATAGAGTAGACATAGTGGTGAAGAGAGCAATGGTAACCCTACTAAAGAATGGTTACGATAATTTCCAGAAAGACCATCGTCACGTGATGTCGGTCTTGTTGGAAATTGATTTCACTGCCGAACTTCTGTGTCGTGCAGTGCTGCTAATGCGTGCATTGTGGAGTAACGTTTTGTCGCCATATGTAAGCATACTTGAATAACATAGACGCACACAATGCACGCCAAGCGCTGAAAATCCTTCTAAATAATTTAAGTTTTTGATAAATAAATTGATTTTTTCTAACTGCTGTAGTTTAAGAGGCATTATCACTGTAACTAGGTAAATAATGTAACTGTAACTGTGCAAAAAGTCACAATTTAAAGGACTTGAGGCCCTTATTTAATCCGCAGAAAATATTTAAAGAAAATTTTGTGTGTGGAAAGTTTTTTGTTACTCTACGCTGCGCCGCATCTTATCCAGTATAGGAAGTGTAAATGTGCCTGCAGGCATCAGGGTTTAGGTTAGAAGACAAATTCTTTTCAAAAAGGCTAAAATGGGGGAAAAAGCTTCAGGAAAATGGGGAAATTAACAAATTAGTAAGTAGTTTTTTTAGAAGAAAAATTTTCATTAATAGAAACTGCGCAAAAAGAAAAAAAACTTCATACTAAATATTCCTTGAACGTCGTTCTTTAAAGCAGTAACGTTTTAATGTTATTTTAATAATTATCTTAATGTACGCAAGTGATTCAACTGTCTTTTAAGGATATTTTTTAGAAACTCAATATTTAAGGATTGCGAATTTTAAGTGTTGGTGTAGATATGAGTTTGAAAATTTTTAATGGAAAAAATGCGTTTTATTTAAGCTAATCTGGTTATGTCGGACTGTTTAAAAAAGTATATCGCTGTTTTATCACTTATTTACTCTTAAAAGTTATCTTATTTACTTCATATACAGCTGCTTTTTTTATCCTTTTGAACTCTTTGTAACTCTGGAAAACCTCAGGAACAACATTTGATTATAAGTTTTATCTAATCAGTCGCTTTAAGCCTGCCTAGAAGTGCCCTTTTCTCCCTTTCGTAAGAATTGCCAAAGAAATTTAGTCTACATCAAAGGATTTTATGTTTGTGAAATGCCAAATTAATCAATCATATTTGCTCAGCATGGTGGTATTTTTTTAATCCCATTGTAGAACCTCTATGGGTAGGGCAGAACAGTAATGACCGAAGTCATTGTCCCATGGTGGGAATTTAAAAGATAGGTAATTTTTTCAGACTGGAATTGTTAATATATTAGTTTATGGGGCAAATAATCTTGCAGATTTTAATCTCTTTCCTTTCGGTCACAGGTTATTACAGATTATTAGATTCCCATTTTATGTTTCCCATTTATTTAATGTGTAAATCCGTATTTGTGATTGAATTAAGAAATATTTTATTTGAATATGTAAACCTTATTAATAAGAAAATCTATAAAATAAATGTTACTTTTATTATAGTACTTGGTACAGTAGAATTTCCCTCCAGGCCATATGAGACGGGAAATAAGCCGGTTAAGCAAAATTCCGGATAAAATGGAGAATAAAAATATTGCGTAGTTGTTGAAAATGCCACTTTTTATAGTTAAAAGAAAGATGCTTTTATTTAGTTTTTATTACATTTGGTTAATGATAATTTTTTAGTGATCGATATTTTTTGCGGTGAGTGTTGTTGCAGTTCATGTCCTCAGGAGTGCAGAAAATGTTTTATGTTTTAGGGTCCAACATTTCCCAGAACACAATTTGTTTTGGTCCAAAATTTCCCCAAATTAAACTAAATTTAAAAGCAAGAACATTGATATGATTAAAAAAAGAATGTGATTTTTAGAGAAAATCACCGATCCTGTCACGGATACGTTGTTTTTTCTGCATATCAATCAAAATGCAAGGAAAAGCGAACTTCCAGGTATTTACAAAGGAAACTTTATTTTTCGGCGTATATCCGTAGTTTTGCCCACTACATCCGTAACTCCGCAGTTTTTACCAAATTTCCGTATTAGTCAGATTGTCACTCACTAAACAAAAAAAAATTTACCCCTAAATTCTCATTCGGGCGTTTGGACATATTTTGCACCCCTGCCTGCCCCTACGTTTATTCAATTTATACAACTTTCAAAACTAGTTTGGAGGAAACTGCGAGGGATTTTATATTTGTGTGTTTCTTCTCGCTGGAAGTTTTAAAATCCTTTTTCTTGACCTCCATGAATAATGGATTATTGGATTGAAAACTTGCCTGAATTGCTTAGAAAATGAGATTCTTGGTGCTACTTTTAGATATTACTTCCATCGAAATGAATTTCAGATGACCATGAGCCCATAAACTATTTTGAACTGAATCAACGTCCTATCTTAAAATAAGTTTTCCAGGTTTTCTTGGCTATATTCCTGACCGAGATATTGCTGCAGTGCATGTTTTTATTTCATATGGTGAAAATTTTAGTTTTAAGTTCTTTTTCTCCTAACGAAACTTCAGGGGTGTTGGAACCCTCTTTACGTCAACGCAGCTTTCCACACATTAAAAGTATCTTTTCTCAGGATCTATTATAGATACCAGCTTGTAATTTTTAACATACCTTAATTACATCTATTTCATTACACTGAAGTGAAAATGTGGCAAAAAAAATATTTTTTTTTACGTTTTTTAATGTTTTTACTTATTATCAAAAACCATAAAACACCATTTTTTCGATTTTCTTTTTCTCAGAAACTGCTGTTTCTATTGATCTAATTTTTTCACTGATTCTTCCTTATGTTGTCTAGTTTATACTGATGTGAAAAATTTCCAAAAAAAATCACTAATTTTTTTTAATTTAAATATATTGTGGGGAACATGCACTGAATTTCACTTTTTTATGTAATTTACTGACATTTTTTTTCAAAAATTAAAAATTTAGCAAATGGTTAACCTCAATATAATTTCACATATATAATTAACTTATATTCAAAGTTTCAAATCTATATGTATTATAGATTTGGAGAAAAAGAAAATAGAAAAAACGGTGTTTTATGGTTTTTGATAATAAGTAAAAATATTAAAAAACGTAAAAAAAAATTTTTTTTTGCCAAATTTTCACTTCAGTATAATGAAATAGATGTAATTAAGGTATGTTATAAATTACAAGCTGGTATCTTTAATAGATCCAGAGAAAAGGTACTTTTAATGTGTGGAAAGCTGCGTTGACGTAAAGAGGGTTCCAACACCCCTTCAATGTTTTGTTGAAAAAGAATGCCCTACTAGCAGTTTCCAAGATAATTTTTTAAATTTAAGAACAAAAAAGGATAATTGCGTACTTTGAGGACGTTACATTTTATCGTTCATTTTATGTAACATATAAAGTAAATAATCGTAAAATTATCTCTCCATACCCATTCCTTGTGTAATCACACTTCTCCTTACCTTTCTCTATGACGCGTTCCGTGCATTGTTTAAGTGGTATTACGGCTTTAGTTATTCACTTTCGTTGTCTCGTATATTTAAGTAGTTATGCATAAAGACAAATTGTGACCCTTCTATTTTCCTGGCGCAGTTGTGTAGCAAAAAAAAAATGATTGATATGTTGTTATCTTGTATGGGGTAATTTTAATTGCTTCCTATAGTTCAAAAGAAAAATAATAAATTGGGAAGGCATCCAGAATTTTGATAACCCTATTCTTAAAACCGTAATGCATGTAATTAAGTTGAAAACTTCATGTAAAACTACCATCGTTATCCAAAACCGTATTATTGTTAGAAAACACTCATTGGGTCAACCTATTTATTTAGATTGTCCTAGAACGTTAGACGAGTCTAACGAATTACAATGTGGCCAATTTGGTATTCGTAACACTTGGATTTGGGAAGCCAAATATTTTGAATATTGCCTATATTTTATAAGAGGTTACCCTAACCCAAAATAAACCAATTATGGTTTTAGGTTATTGTCTGTATTTCCTCGCTAGGAGATTAGTGTAACCCCAAGCGAGGGAGGCCATTCACTCCCTAGGCTTGAGGATGTTTTCTAGATATAGAGAAACTGGTTATATCTCGCCAGTAAACTACCCCACCTCCAAGAAGAAGGTCCTTAAGTGGCCAAAGCTATCCAAATTTCCAAATTCCTATTCCAAAATCCAATTTCCAAATTTCCATACTCGAACTTGCATTTCCCCTGTTCCCAACCGCCTAGCGAAGAAAGACAGACAAATTTTGAGTTGCTGTTACAGCTATTACTTCTACAATTTCCTTGTTGGAAAAAAAAACATTCCTCCTTGACGTGTCTTGCTTCTGTTGCAGGCGTCTTCCACTTTCTGCGCATCTCCATGCCCAAGCACAAGTACTACCTCCCGGTGAGCACGAGCGACGCGTGCAAGGAGTGCAAGGACGGAGGCCCCCCCAACTCGCTCGGGGGTCTCTTCTCAACGGCCTGCACGCAGCGCAGGGTCTTCACGGTCGTGCTCTGCTTCGGCCTGCAGATGGCGGTGGGTGCCTTCTTCTGGGACCACTACATCAACGCCTACCACAACCTGCTGGAGACCAACGCGCCCACGCAGTTGCAGACGGTGAGTCTACCGCCCCCTAGAACTCCTAATTGTCAGAGTACTTCTTCAATGACGTTGCTGGAGCAAAACTCCAGATCGCTAAGTCACGGCTTACTAGATACTTATACAGGCTAGCCGAGTACGGAAATCATTGCAAATCCAGATGGCAATACTGGACAAACTGGCAAAGCATATCCACAGTGTTGAAGGCGGTGGGTGATATAGGTAGGTCTTGTAGCGCTCCAATCGGGAAAAGTTGTCAAATGGTTTTCATTGTTTAAAACTCGGCTAGCCTGTATAAGTATCTAGTAAGCCGTGGCTAAGTTCAAAGAAAAAGTTACAGGCCTTTTGTACTTCGACCATTGGATCGCTGTAAGCCATGGCCATCTAGACTCATAAGGTCATAGAAGCTCGAAATCGTGACGCGAAATAGTAGACAAGACGTCACTTTTCAACAGCGCTAAGTACAAGATTTCAGACTGGAGTTGCGCTGTTGCGCCAAAAAAGCTGTGAAGAGGGAAGTCTTGCTTACTATTTCACATCACAATTTCGAGCTTCTCGGGCCTTATGAGTCTAACAGTCATATTCACAGTCATCAGCGTCGGTGTTAAATCCCAAGTCAAAAAAGAATTCCACCAATCAGAGTCAGCGAAAAGCTAATTTTTCGTTCTTTAGCTGCCTGTTAACACCGACGCTGATGGCTGTGAATATGGCTGTTAGTGGCCATGTGTTAACCCTCTTTATGGATTCATGATATATTCACTTATTTATATGTACGCCTCACTCCCATGACCCTAAGAGACGTTGTTTCAAAATACAGCCTAGAAACGGACTGTTGAAATACCGTCTATAGCCCCTAAAGAGCGTTGTCGGATCACTTAGACCTCCGTAAAACTCATTATGAAGGAGCGATGTAGCAAACCCCCCTTAATAAGTTTTAGTATTTGAGACTAATATGGTGTCTCGTGATCTTCATAAATATAATAAACGAAGCTGCATAAAATCAGAAATAAAATTTTCTGTATTTGTAGAGCCTTATAAAAAACTTAGATTCCATATTTTTTTATTTTTGAAATTACTCTTTGGCATTGATCATATACATAAATTCATGCTCTGCTCCTAAATATGAAATTTCGTACGTGCCGTGAATTCGTGTATGCATTATTAATTCTTTCATTGTTTTGACTGCAAAAAAAGCGTGAATTTAGGTATTGGGATACAAATTTATTTAGATTACCAAGCATTTCTGAATAATTCAAAATTCAAGCACTGTTCTCCCTTCAGCTCTTATAGTATTGATCCCTGTGACTCTCCATTACTTGTGCCTCCCCCTCAAACATCTCATTCATTGTTCATGTTCTGCGCTACCGAGAGTTGGCGTGATCGAGCACATTGCGAACACACGCGCGCGGAAAAATATAATCCAGAGATTTCGCTGCATCTATATATCACCCAGCTATTTGAAAATGTGTCTAAATTGGAAAATACGAGTGCCGATACACACACGCTTTTGACGCACGTTCTTAGTGCTGGTTTGAAATTGCGTGTTAATGTGAATGCCGTGTTGTTGTTCAGCATACGAGCTTTCCTTTTTGAGAGAAAGAGATATATTTTTTTTCCGCATTCAAAGCCCGTCATAAAGTGTACGTTTCGATTGGGGTATTTTTTTAACGATTTGTATGTAGCAGATGTAAGGTGTTTTTGTACGTTGACAGGATATTTGAATAATTTGCATACATTTTTTGATTGCTTGTATATCTACACAACAATATACAGCTTAAATAAAGTTGGTTATTTTACCGTTCTCTTTGGACCTTTTGAGCGAGGGATCTCGGATAAAGAGTTCAGCAATATTTTGAAGAATAAAAGTGATTTAAAGAGCTATAAATTTTCTGCATTTGAAAGGGGTTCCCTATCATTTAGACTAAAGAGGCGGGTAAAAAAAAGGCACAATGAGATGGGCTATATGAGAATAAGTTATATGGGGGCAAACCCAAAATAAGATCAGGAGGCTTATTTTAATCCTAGAAAATTTTTAAAAAATGATGCAAAAACAAATTCTTCATTAAAAAAAAAAAAAACTAACACGCACATTATTTGAAAAATAAGTGATTTTTGGATTTTTAGATGGTTGTAATTATGATAAGGCTGTAATTATGCTATATTAAAGATTTCAAACTTACATCGCAACGGCAACAGTAGAATAATTAAAGGCTTTCAAAAAGTTACATTTGTATGTTACTTCATTGATAAAAACAATTAAAATAAACTAGTTGACTCGAACTCGTGTAATGAGACGTTCTAATATTTTCGTCTTTTTAGATTTAGACATACTTATTAAGTATCTAAAAAGTGCTACTTTATCGTATATATAAATTACACAGTAATCTAAATCATTAATTTTTTTTTCAGGAAGCACAAGGCGATGTTCTGCGTTCCTCCATAACATGGATCCTCATGTGGTTTTGGAGACTGTCCAACGGCCATACTTTTATACAGTTTTTGTTATTTGCAATATATATTAATAAATTATGGGTAAGACTAATTTATGGCTTCGTTAAAAATTGACGTAGGCTTCCTTTTCAATGAATTAATTTTCTGCACGCTTTCAATCATGGAAACCATGTTATGCTTCCATATGGCCTCCATTCATTAATAAGGCTTCAGACCTGGAAAATTTTCTAGCTAGTTTCGTGATTAATATTATTGGAAGGAAAATGACAGAATGTATAAAAACTATATAATTTTTGATGAATTGGTCAATTTATAATCTTTGACTTCACAGTTTCAAATTTATACATATCTTTTAACCAGGAGTGCCGAAAATGTTCCAGGGCCCAATATTGCCCCAGAACACAATAAACTTTGTTCAAAATTTCCCCCAAAATGTCCCCACATTTTCATTCTGGTTTATGTTATTACCAAAGTACAGATGTTTTTTTATTGTAAAATATAGTTTCTTAGCTGAACTTCTGTAAAGTTCAATAATTACCAAATAATCCATAAGTTTTAATTTATATGGACTTAATACCTCTTTTAATATTCTTTCTTAAGTACATGACACCTTAGCTCAAAAATGTATCTATAGTCTTAAAATATGAATTATAAACTGTTTTTTTATCAAACTTTAGTTACAGTAAAACTATCTTCTTAAACTTAATAAACTTTAAAAATTAAACTTTATAAGTAAAAAGCATCGTTGTGATTAAACAATAACGCAATTTTTAGTGAAATCACCATTTTTGTCACGGATATGCTGTTTTTCCTGCATATCAATCGAAACACAAGGAAAACCAACTTTCAGGTATTCACCAAGGAAACTCGTTTTTTCTGTGTAGATCCGTAGTTTTCACCTAATTTCCATAGAATTTGGAGGGTATGATATTGTTACCAGCCAAAATATTTGACACTAATGACAACTTGGATTTGTAGAAGTTTTCTTCTTTATAAACTTAGGCAAAAACCATGTTCGGGCGTTCATACATTATTCTTCACCCCTGCATTTAACATTTACAAATGCGTTTTGAGCCAACAATGGGTTATATAACTGGAGAGCCATTAACTTTACTCTTTAAAAGTAATGTTCTATTAACTAGTTCTTTTATGTTTATATTCAATTCATTTATGAATAAACTAGCTTTTGCCAACTGAATTGCTTTTTAAAATATGTATGTGCTCTTTCAGGAGTTTTTAACGTGGATCCAGTTTGTAGGATTCGCTCAAATTTTCACATTAGCATTCTTCACAGAGATGCATCTATCCACGGTATGTATAGATTTTTAAATGTTTATCGTTATTTCGTAGATGATTGATTTCGTCGATTTTTCCATAAAATGGGATATGATTTGTATTACTAGTTGTATATGATTTTGTGACTGGACTTTTAAAAAGTTGATTCTTTATTACAAGAATTGAACTTTATTGAACTTGAAATGAAAAATGTAATCTTTATAAATATATAGGAGTTTTATCGTTTACATTAATCCCGTCTACCTTTACTTTGCAATCAGTTTCTTTTAACATAAAAGAGTGTGTTTTCACATAACAAATAAACTTGCGTTTTTTAATTCTAATTTTTGCAAATAACTTTTACTTTTATCTAAAACTTTTTTTGGAAAGCATAGGATATTTGAATCTGGGAGAAGATTTTTGAACACTCTACAAGGCTTCAAAACTTATTGGTTAACCCATCAAAATAGACATTGTGCAGTGAAGCCTAAAGCCCTGGATGAAGCTACGTTACTACTGGATTTAGTGAAGCCAGACTACCACATTTTATTTAATACGAACCAACGATACTCTTGCACTTTATCAAACAATCAACCAACTGTCGACCAACACCTTACAAACCAATTGTGTAACCAAAATCCAATTAACTAAAAAGTGGTAGACCGCAACCTAGAGATGGCTCTTGACGTTAATACTACACACTCTGTTGCAATGCTTAATAAACCTATACTGTAGTTAAGAGCCATGACTTTCAAAAGAATAGCTTATGACGAGATAGAAATCCGAAAATTCTTGTTACGGATTTATATCTTGCATTAAAATATAATAGATATTTTATAAAAGATCTGACAACTGATATAAAGTTTCCTATTAACGGATTCTACTTGAATAAGGAGGAATTTGCTAAGTGAATATTGAAATGATGAGGCATAAAAGTGAAAAATGAATATTACATCTTCGTTTCTTTGAAGCTTTTTAGTTCGGAGTTCGGTTCGAAATTGGCAATTTGGTACTGCCCTTTTCGGGTTACCAAAAGCAAAAGGACTCCAGAAAAGTTGTATTCAATCGATTCATTGTCATTTTATCGATGTGGAGTATCTTTTCTTCAGGTCTCCTATAACATCTTTTAAAAGACAACCTACTATATCTCTTTTGTTTCTCTTAAAAGCGGACAGATATTTCTGTTGTTGATTCGACAAACTATCGATTTTTATTGTTCGCGGATAGAAACCTTTGTCTTAAAAGCAAAAAAGCAACTACCATACCACATTTTGAAAAGTTGTTTTTAAAAGGTACTGAACAAACACCTATTATATGTTTATCTAATGGATGTGATGGTGGGATCTGTTCTTAAGAAAAAAAATATTTCCGTCCAACCAAAAGCCAAATGCAATTGCTGTCTTAGCAAAGAACCATAACAATCAATTTAATTGCTCAATTTATGGATGAAACTTTGACGTCACTGATTTATTTGATGTTATCTGGATGAAGGACCCCATCAATGCAAGAGCTTTCTTTTTTAATACAACTTTTACCAAGATTCTCTCTACCTAAAAAAAAAATATTGATTACTGGTCTTCAAATAATACACATGGACGGATTTATGGGGGGGTCATAGGGTATAATGCACTCCTGTTTATTGAGAAAATTCTATTTTCTTAACGGTAAATGTTTGCAGAACCATCAAGGTTCTCTTGCTCCCCCAGGGTTCCCCTTTTAAATCCACCTGTGGATATTCAGTTTATCTGGAGGTGTTTGTTTAAATACTCTCCTACCTCCAAAATTCATTATTTCATTACTAATTTAGTTTTACACCGACCGACAAGCTCGTTTGCTCTTGAGAGATATCTCCCCCAGAAAGTCAGAAATTTTCCGCTTTTGACAATAGTAAGTGATTAAGTTACTAAGTATCCCTAATCCTCTCCTAATCCTAAAAGCACCTTGAAAAGGCTTTTGAGTCAAGTTTTGATAATGGATTTTTCAAACGTAATAGGTCTGCGAGACGTAGTTTTTGAAGTCTCTCTAGCTCTTAAGGTCATTGCCAATAAAATTCCTCCGGCATTTCAATTACAATTTTATCAATCTCTGTTATATTTCGAAGTTAATCTTTACCTTTCAGTTTCAAACATTTACGGCGTTGATACTATAGTGCTCGGCAACTTGTGGTAAAAAAATAGTTAACTACCAACTACTAACTAGTCTGGGAAATTGTAGTTGTAACTAGTAGTTAATTATTTTTTACTGTGACTAGTTGCAACTAGTAGTTAATTATTTCCCAAAGTAGTTAACTACTAGTTAATTAGTCTATTTAATTTCATAACATACTTTTTGGCAAAATTCTAATACATCTTTCTTATCTATATCACAAAAAAACATTCATACTTCGCGCTAAAATGGTCTTTATTTCTGGTTATGATATTTGAAGTACTCTACCTTTGATAAAAATTTTGAATATCTTTTTAAATTTTAAATAATTTTTTTTTCAAGTAGGTAGTTAAAAATTTGAAAGTAGCCTAGTAGTTAATTAAAAAAGTAGTTAAACTAATAGTTGAACTACTTTAAACTAAAAGTAGTTAAACTAATAGTTGAACTACTTTAAACTAAAAGTAGTTAAACTACTAGTTAACTACTAGTTGATCGGTAGTTAGCTACTAGTTGCAACTAGTTAACTAGTGCCGAAACCTATTGATACACACCATCCTATGGTATGGTATTAATAATACCGTTATTGCATGAAAAATATTTGTTAAGGAGTGACAATCTTTCAATTATCGTTTACACAACCTCATGTTCTCCACCCGGCGGCACCTTTGTCGGCATCCCACGTCGAACACAACGGGCTCGCGTGGGCACTGCACCCCCTCGTGCGAATTCCCGCCGGAAGCCCTGACAGGAAGATCGATAAGTGGCACGAACGATCGGGTTGCCGGTTTTTGCCCCAGGTGCCATAAAAGGCCCCGGCCGGGAGCTAATTTTCAGGGGGGGGTGGAACAAAGGGATTGTTGGTTTTTCCCGGCGATCAATTGGTCGGTGATTTTTTTAATATTCTATTAGATATGTGGGTTGTTTTTCCCATGTGGGGGGTAATTGAGGGATTTGACCTTGTCGTGTTTTTTGTTTGAGTTATGTGCTTGTGGGTGATGTGAGAGGTTTGGGGAGAACTTCATCAATTATTTCATTTTGTTGATTAGGTACTATGTAAAAAAATGGGGAACCGAAAAAAATAAGAGGTAAGAGTCTGAATAAAAGGGGTAGGGTACAGGGTCGTATATCCAAGAGGGGGGATTAACCCCCCGGAAATTTTGGCAACTTTATACGCTGCATTTTTCCCTGAAAACTCTGCAGCTTACAAAAACAGTCCTTAGGTGTCACTCGGTCCCCAATGTTCAAAAATGAGCTAACACTACACTACTTTTAGGAGTCAAATATCAGAAAATGTTATGGGGGAGAACGTCAGGCCCCCTATTTTTGCTTGGGAATCAGTATTATGCACAAAATCTTAACATTATGTACAAAAAGTTTCAAATCCTACTTGTAGATATCCTAATAAGAAGCTACATTTAACTTACGATGTCCTAGTAGAAATAAGGTATAGTGTAGTAGTAAGGGGAGAACGAGTTAGGATTGAGGCTGTTAGAATGAATATGAATGGGAAAATAAGAGAGAATGAATAAGTTAGACGTTAGATTCAATGAGTAAGAAAGAATGAGTGAGATTTAAGAGAGAAGAGTGTAGGTAGTAGATAAGAATGGTGAACGGAAAAGAAGGGATGAGTAGATGAGGAACTTTAATTTCCGTTCCGGCTCTACAATACACTCAGCAGTCATAGTCAACAAAGCGTTTTTCAACATAGAACTTTCTAAGAAGCTCTCTATTGCTTTTCCGACGGACATTGTAAAACTTTTGTTGAACTTTCAGTCATTCAAATCAAAACATCTTTTTTCTTACCATACTCTTTTAAAAGGATTCCGCTGTGTTTTTTTTTTTTTCGGAAAATGCGAAAGAAACCCCTCAGAATGCTAAAGTAGTTTAGACCATTTTCGTGAAAATTCCTAAGAAAAACTGGAACGTTATAAATACTTGAAGTTGCTGAAATATAATACTATTATAATAAAGATTTCGAAGAAATATTTAGCATTGAGTTTGTTCTTTCTACAGTTAAAGCAGTTTTTTCCTAGCTTAAACCTTGTTTGAAAGTCTTTGGTACTCTTCTCTGGGAAGTGACTTTCTATCTGTTTGGGAGATTGCATCATGAGTGAATTCGATGTTCCTCGAGGGAAAATCGAAAATAAAAAGGAATCGTCTCGAGAATTTATCGCGAAGTAAGCTACACAAAGGAAATGTACCGGAAAATCCTCTCACATGTTTTTCGTTATGTGAAACGTGTAGACTGTATGACAGTACAGTTGAATGAATTTTTCTCTGCGTTATAAAATCTCCACAATGAAAGCCGACGAGTTTTCCGTCCTCTCTCCTTTCAATATATCTGAAAACCTTCACCCTTTGCCTCTACCAGATGTCACTCACTCGAAATATTTCAATAGCAGATGTTCGCACGTGTTATTATTATTCTGTGGATCAAGCAAGCAGCTCTTCTTGGAGAGAATGAGTTTGCCTATATCGAGGGAATTCTCTTCAAATGAGAGATACCCTCTATCTAACCCTCTAACCCATTACTAAAGTGATGATGAAACCTCTCATGGTATTATTTATCATCCATACTCTACAGCTCCACCGTGGTTTACAAACTAGAGATAAAAATCACTCTTTTCTTACCTTTAATGTACCTGATATAAACTCACAAGGCCTTTGATACCCTATGAAATCTTCTACCTTCTAAACTCATGAACAGGAATAAATAAAGTTATAAGTAATTCCTCATAAGTCCTCATTAAAATTCGATGGAAATTGACTTATTCCCTTTTTCAAACTGATGAAATTTCAGCTGAAAAAAAAATCTTAAAAACCACTTAAATCGAAAAATAAATTTTATTTCTGCTTAGTTCACAGCATAAAAAGGGGAAATAGAAAGACTAAAAAGAAAAAATTATATTTTTTATGAAGTTTTCATCAATGAAGTCAAACATTCACTGGATAAAAATGGGTATAAAAACACTTTCAAATTAAAATAATTATTTTGGCTGAGTTTACAACACAAAAAATAAGAAAAGAAAGGCAAAATTAACTTAAATTTCAAATCTAATAAAAAGTTACAATGAAGGGACATTGATATCACCAAATTGAATGGGCTATATCTGCCTATAGGGGAAGTTATTTTTTCCCCTCTTTCTACTCATGTGTAGAGCAAAGCTTGGAGATTTTTTTTGCAGAAAAAGTCAATGCGATATTATTTTGACTTATTCCCCTTTTTAAACTGGTGATTCATTTGTTTTAATGCTATTTCAACGTAGTCTGAATTTTTGTACATTTTGGAACTTATTGTGGGACAGATTAGTTTAGTTACTATTGGTCATCATATTATACAATGCCGCATTCTTCTATTTATACAGCCTAATGTCATATAATGTTATACCCTAGATTCGTTTATAAAGTTTAGCATAAGAGGATGCTTGTGGTTATAACACGCTATCTAAAGGGGTAATACCGTTTAAGCATGGGTGTTTTTTTTTTTTTTTTGCCTTCATTCCTTTTTGCTTTTATGTTATTCTATGGAAATTTGTTTTTCAAGCTTTTTATATTACGGCGTTGTTCCTATACAAATAAACAGTTCAGAATGAGTTTCCATGCAAACAGAAGGATATATTTGTTTATTCCTTGAAAACCCTTTGGGCTATTCCCAAGGTGTTTTTTTTTTATGATTGGAATGTAAACATTATAAAGAAACATCTTTATGCGTTTCTTCTTAACATGCAACTTTGACTGCCTCGCAACGGTTGCTAAAATAAATAAATACGTGATATCAAAATATTTATTTTTCCTCCTTTTGAGATGTTTGTGACTAATTTTTATAATGGTATCCAAAGGTCAGTCCTGAAAAATATTTGCGTATACCTATTCGCAATCAGTGTTTCTGTTTGAAAATATTTTATATCTAATAGGAACGCTTCTAATGGTTCAAAGGTTTCTCTTATTATAATGCTTGGTTAGTTTATAAGAGTAGGTGTCGAATAAATTATTAGGGTTTCAATTCATGGTAATTTTCTCATCACTTCCCTTACTTCTTATTTGCACCTTTGGAATTAAAATGAGAGAGAAATCTGAATAATTTCTGAAACTCCGCCCAAATTTCGTCCGGCCTTATTAAATATCTATCTACCCTGGCCTGCACAACTTTATCAGTGATAAGGGCCAAAATATGCCCTTATAACTTGTCAGGGGGAAAAAGTTTCTTCAAACCAATATTGCGGGCCAAAAGATCAATTGAAATTCACTTCAATATTGCTACCACATATGACTAGAGAGGCAACCATCAGTTTGCTGACAGTTATAAGGCTCGTATGTCCCTCACTGATAGTTCGAACTCAGAAGAGTGCATTAGAAGCCAGAACTCGTAGAGTTTATGTCACTCTACTGAGCCACACTTACTAGATTCTTCCTTTAAGTCTCATCAGGGTTCGTGGGGAAAGAAAACCCTGACTCCCAGTTAGTTATTTTGTGACAAAATGCTTAAAATTTGGTATACTTTCTAATGTTTGCTGTCTTCTCTTTCCAGGTTCGCAACTACATAATGAGTTTCTCATGATTTTCCGACTTGCGCGTTCGTCCGTCCGTTTCTCGAGAAAGGTTTCTCCGCTCATCCCGAACAATAAAAACAAATGGTGCAATGAAGAGGACACTTACTCAAACCAAAAGTGACTTCATAAGTTATACAAAAGAGCTGGATGAAGCGAATGAAACGCAGACCAGTTGAATACCTGTGGCCATGGGCGTCATTTAGGGGGGGCAGGGGGGGGCAATTGCCCCCCCCAAGGTTTCCACTCTTAAGTGAAAAATTGCTGAGAGTCCCTGGAAAATTTTGTAACTTCCACAAGGAGCAACAGATTTAACTCAAAACATCCCAAAAGCAGTTAAAGCACTACTTTTGAGGGTCTAATTTCAAAATTTTCTGGGGATGAACCCCCAATCCTCCTCCTGACCTTTGATGTCTGTTATACAATTTGTCTCCCTTGAAAATTCTGCCGCTTACAAGAAGCAGTTCCCTTTGGGAACCAAAGAGTTTGAAGCCCCTAGGAGTCTGGTTTAAAGGGGAATTTTCAAAAATTTTTACAAGGGGAGGATCTCCGCCCCCCCTTGAAAATTTTACGTTTATTTATAACTTTTTTCCCCTAGAAAATTCTATGCTTTACAAGGAACTGTTCTTTTTGAATGTAACCCAAAGGACCTCAAAATGAGCTGAAACACTACTTTAAAGCTGGCAAATTTCAAAAAATTTTATGGGGGAGGACCCCCAGACCCCCCTTTAAAACTTTTTAAACATATATTATGTTATACAGTATATTTTCCTTGAAAATTCTGCCCCTCACAACAAGCAGTTCCCTCTGGGTGCTCCCCAACGAGATTGCAAGGGGGATAAAACCCTAGTTTAAAGGGAAATTTTCAAAAAATATTCTGAGGGAGGACCTCCGGCTCCCCTTGAAACTTTGACGTTTATTTGTAACTTTTTTCTCTAGAAATGAAGTGGTTTACAAGGGGCTGTTCTCTACGGATGTAACTCAAATGTTGTAAAAATGAAGCAAAATTTAAAAATTTTTCTGGGGGTGACCCCCAGACCCCCCATTTTTACTTAGAACTTATGATGTTGAGTCACCCCCCCCCCAAAAAAAAACATCTGGTTACGGCGTGGCTCAGCCCCCCTTAAAAAAATCCTTGCCCCCCCCAACCAAAAACTGAAATGACGCCCCTGCCTGTGGCTAACACACACACAACGATTTCAATACGCAGCTGACCCAACTCGAATGCGTCGATTTTTATATACTGCGTCTGAAATGTGATTGTACAATATTGATAATTCGAGGAGTGCCTTTCAAAGATGCATGTGAAACTTGTTCATATTGTGATGCTTTGTGTTTTTGTGTACAATAAAATGAACCCCAACATTCAATTGAAGGTTTTCCTTTCTTCTCTTCTTGTTTTTTCCCATTGAATTTTTTTAAAAAATATTTATTGGAGATACTTAAATTAGAAAGCATGTATTCTTTTGTACAGATTGCCATACCTTGTTTATTTCTCGTTCGTGCCAAAGTCATTCGTTTTATGAGTGAGTCATTTATTAAGAGCACAAAGAATTAGATTGAAATTTGAATAGTTCATTTGGTATTTTTTTCGTTTCATTTTAACGTTTTGTTATAAATTTATCGAAAGAAGTATTTTTAAATTAAGTTGTATAATTTATAGATAAAATACTGAGCCTTATATCTTAATTTTTTAAAGTAATTTTTTTATAATTTGTATCATCAAAAGTATTTTTAATACTTAAATTACGCATTTTCAGGTGAATATGTCTTACTGCAATTAAAGTACTTATGTTTATAAATGAGAAAAATAATTTTGTTTTTCCAGATTTTTACTTTTTAATTTCTTCATCTAGCATAACCATTTTTAGTTCATATTCTTAGTTCAGAAGTAATAATTTTTCCTTGTTGAAAATTATTGAGAACCCATTAAATTTAACTTAATTGTGAAATTTTATGGTGTTGTTCGTTGCAAAAAAATTCAAGGATTACAAATTTTATCAACCATGTTCTTATTTTTGAAGATAAATAACTTAAGAGTTTGATTTCAACGGCCTTGTTTTTTGTTTCCGGTGAAATTGAGATTCAGTTCCTGAATATTCAATTGAATGTTGTACGTTGTTTATGAAATCAAATTTGAAATTAAGTGCTTGAATAAATTGAATATGGAGAGCATGTCCTTCATATTTCAACATACCTATGTACTAAAATCACTTGCTTGTTGATGATAATCTTTTGAATTTGTACTGCATTGTCTTTTTATACTGGTTTATCAGAAGAATGATTTAATAAAACATCTTACAAGAACTTTTCTATACTGCATGACAACGCGCTCGTTTTAATTCTGTCGTTTTGTGATAGTCACAGTTTGGCTTTATATTTCTGTGAGCACTCAGTCTTCCATGTTTATATTGATACCAAAATGTATGAGTGAGTTCGAGTTGTACAGTGTAATTTTTAGATGAGCTTCTTTGATATTTGCATCGATATATGCAGTAGAGAAGTGTTCTATGTTTGTAAAGTGTTTTTTGTTCAAACAGCACGTGCCTCTAAATTTGGTATTTTAGAAACTGTGATTTTGGTTCCTGGATTAAGGAACTTAGAAACAATAGAACCTGTATATTTTAAGTGCTTAATAGAGGTTATAAAATTATTTACCTCCTTTTTAATACTTTCCTTCTTTAAAAAAAAAATCACAATATGTCTCATAAGAAAAATCACAAACAAGTTAGGATAAATAGTGCGTATTGGGATATTTATTTTAGAACAGTCCCATCACCTGTATGTTATTTTTAAAGAAATTTAATTCAGAAAAATAAACTCGTGTTTCTCAAAGTAAAATAGCGATTGCTCTTATGATTTTTCAAAATTCTTAAAAATAAAAAACAATAAGGTGTGTCAAGAATCTATCTCTATGTACAAATAATCACAGTTCCTAATCATGGAGTTGTTTCGATGTTTAATTTTTTGAAATTAAAAAGAAATAAAATCGATATCTATAATAATTGTTATTATTTTGTATGTGTATATTTGAAAATAAATTCTTTTGTTAAGTGTTGAAATTTGCTTGATAATCTAGTTTTTTTCCAGGGAAAACCTGGAAAGCCAACATGACGTGATTTTTGCTGAATTTTCGAGGATTCATTGCTTATATACTGCACACTTACAAATTTTCACAGATTCTCTATAACTTTACAGACACACACACATTGACTTTGATTTATGATTCGATTTTCATACTCCGTTACATGTTGTGGTATTCGATAATCTTAATGATGTATTTGATAACAACTGTCTTTTTACAGTCTTTATCTTTGCAATTCCTGTTGTTCTTGATTCTATTTATATTGTAATTTATTTTAAATAGCCTTGATATTTTTTTTCAAGCGATTTTGTAATTTAATAGGTCACCAGGCTGATAACACACTAGATTTATTTTTATGATGTTTTGAATTCTAGAGAAGTTCCAATTTCAAGATTCGTTTACATAACTTTTTAGTTGGTTGGTTGATTGGTTATTTTTCCTCTGGTCTCTGCACGAGCTTCGCCCTTGCTTTTACCAGGTTTCCTTTCTGTCATAACTTTTTATTCACTAGAATATATTTTATTTAAAACTAGTTTTTGAACTAGCAACAATCAATGAACATCCAGGTTATTTGGTAGGTAAAACAAAATTAAAATGGTTTGATAGGTTTGATTAGTGCAATACAACTAGGACTGGTATTTTTTTTTCTTTAAAGCTTCAAAAATAATTAAATTCTTACTTAGGTTTTTGGGGTGTGGATTGGATTTGGACATTTCATAAAATGCATGAAATGCATTGAAATTGCATTTTATGAGCTGTTTAGATCCAAATGCAAACTGTTCTATCAAATAGAAAATATTCTGAAGCGTTTCAATTATGAATTATTTTTGGTCTGTCATTTATAAATATCAAAGGATGTGGTTCAGAGGAAGAATTCGAATCTTGAGTAACAACTTAAAATCAACCAATAGATAAATAAACTAATGAAATCTTAACTCAACATAATGTAATAGTAATTATCATTTCAGACTCTTATAATTAAATCAGAAAGTTTTAATAATTTTTGGAAAACTCTTATATTCCAAACTGTGACATTGGAGATGATGCTCTCCAAGAACACCCCCAAGTTCGATTTTCTTCAGTTCCTGTTGAAATTAAGGGAAAGATATCAACTATGATGAATGAATTCATCGATTTTCGAGTTTCCTTTTTTTGATCTTTTATTAGAGATACGAAAGGCTCTTCACATGGTTCTTTCATCTCCATTTCACTTATTCTGCAAAACCTCATCCAGAATTTCACACTGCACAATACCATTAGTTTCATTCCTGCTTCTGTGGATGGAAACTCCTCTTTTCTAGTTCCTAAAAGTGATTCATCATATTTCTTTTTGACACATAATGATGGTGCATCACTGCTGATTCTTATAAAAATATATGCCACTTTCTTTTCATGGAATAATAAAAAAAAAGAAACTGTCTTAGACTTATTTTTAGATCTTGGAAGCAAGACGCAAGTTTTAAGAACTTGCATCAGAGATTGTTTAACTGCTAGAATTTTTCAATTGATAAAAACTTAATATCTAACTTAATTGTAACTATGTAATTAATCAGAACTGCTGCATAGACCACAAAGTCGTTCTCCCAACACGTGTCAGTGGTGCTAAACTGCATCATTCAAACTTTTTCATTGAAAATAACATAATAGTACTAAGGACCTCTTAAAAGTTAAAACTTTATTTTATTGATACACTATGAAATTTTAATTGAGAGGAGATGGTATCGAAGATATATTAATTATTAGTATAGGTTATACGAAAAAAAAACGGTCAACAAAAAACAAATTTATAACAGGGGTAAAGCTATAAAATTATTTTTTTTTGAACGGATGTTATACTGACCGATTTTTACATTGATCGGAAAATTCGTGACACCAATAGAATAATATATAGCTTCAATTATTATTAATCATTACTCATTTTCCCCTCATGGTTCCTTGTTTCTCTTACTTTATTGCAATCAAAGTACATATTATTATGAATTTGCTTAATCTTTCTAGAATATTTAAATAAAGTTATATTTTCCAACCTAAAAAGATATCCGTAGCTCTTCTTTACAAAGGAATCCCGACGTTCCCCCATTCACAGATTGAAGAATCGCAGTAACTAGAATGCTTTGAAAGGATTCCACAAACAAAAGGTAATTAGACCCCAGTTGCACAGGATGCCTCCGAGTTCCACGGAAATGGAATTTCTCCCCCTCTTAACAACAAAAACCGTGTCTTTCCAGACCTACAGGCACCAGGGAGTGTTGGATGGAATAAAAAATAGCCTTATCACTGCCGGCAACGCACATCCGTTATGCTGCAAGATGACTCATCCAGGGTTTCCCTGTGTCTGTGTTTCCAATAACTCGGTGTTACGTAGGGCTTCTAGAATTCAGATTACAGGGTTGCGGAATTTTTTTGACTTGAAATAATCTACTTTATTTTTTGTAACCTTTGTAACACTTTTCTTAAACTACCTAGAAAAAAAAAAAAGAAAATTGTGCGTTCATTAGAGGCCAAAGGAATAAAAATGGAGATAATTTTTTTAAATAAAAAAACTCTTATTAAAGCAATATTTTGGGGTTTTATTTAAAACAAAGTTCTGTTCTGTCATTTATTTAAAAGTGTTTAAACTAATGATCAACCAACTTAATATTTTAAGTCGCTGCATTTTCATTAAATATTTTTCAATCTTAGAAATTTTAGAAAATACTACGCATTTAAAATTAGATTAAAATTCTTTGCCAAATTATAATAAAGCATAAAAAATATACTTTTAATATTAAGGGAAAATCAAGGGAATATTAGATGGCAGCAGCACAAACAGTTTGTTAGGAGACGGTTTACTAAAGAGCTTGTTTAGTGAAATTAATGTACTATTTACAATTTTGGAAGGTATGCTGTGCAAAGTTTTGTTCTCTTTCCCTAAACTCTATTATTTCTAGTACGGTATTCGCGTATTCGGAAGAACACACTCCGAAAATATAGGAAAAACAAAGGAACCGATTACTTATATTAGCAACATTAGATGGCAGCACCAACAAATTGGGAGGAGACGTTTTATAAAGAGCTATTATTCAAGAGTGCTACTTTTCTGTAGCTACGTCGAGTCACGTTTACACACGGCTGTAGAAAAAAATTCCAGACCGTTCTGCCTTATCCGTTCATCGGGCGCATCGAAGGTTATGTGATAAAAATACCTTCAGAACAATAAATATGTTTTTAAAATCCGGATTTTGGAGCATTCCGGAATTTGGGATTCCGGATAAAAGGTCCATTACTCTAATAGTTTTTTTTATCGGATTTTTAGTTAAGTCAGTAGCACTCCTGACTATTTTATTAGTTATTCGAAAGAATACATTCAAAAAATGTGAAAAAAAATTATATTTATCGAAAATTTTCGGAAATTTTAGCATCCAATTAATGTTACAAACCCTCAAATATGATTTTTTTTTGTTCAACCCGAAAAAATTTCGTATAATATGATGGAAAATTTTATGTAAAAAATACCATGAGCTGATTGACAGTTGTGGTGATGGGTAAGTCACATTAAAAGAAACACCTTTTTATTTATTAAATCAAAACCGTGGTCACTTCACTTCTAAAAAATTAGAGGTGATCAGGAGAAATTATGATACCCTTCCGAATACAAGACAGTAATTCATAACTATAAATAAAAGTGATTCAGAGGGCATCGGGGTCTAAAATCCGAAAATGATGAAGACCAGAGAGAGGGTCAGGAGCAAAGAGTTGCTAAAAGATCAAAAGAATGATCAAGAGCAGAGAGATGCTGTGGAGTTGAAGAGCAAAGATAAGCTGTAAAACAGCGAGGTGCCAAAGAGATAAAAAATGCTGAAAAGCAAAAAAGTGAGTGGGAGCAAATAGATACTCGACAGTGAAGAAAGGCCCAAGATAGAAAAAAAAATACTGAAGAGCAAATGGATGTTTAGGGTAAAATTATGTGGAAGAGCTGTGTTAAGAGAAAAGTGATGCTTAGGAGGAAAGGATGCTTAAGAGAAAAGGGATGATCAAGAACAAAGAGATGCTTAAGAGCAAAGAGATTCCAAAGGGTAATAAGAGAATTTTGCAGTAAACGGCAGGGAGTTGATAAAATCAGTTCTGATGATTATCTCAGCAGTTTTTCAGCTTGCATTTCTTTTTGGGTTGAAAAATAATTTTACAAAGCAAAATATTTCACTATCTATTGACAAAATTAAAATAGATTTTTAAAAATAATTGTAATAAAAAATTACCAAGTTTTCTTAAAATATTTAAACACGGTAAATAAATTGCCGTCTTTGAATTTTGTCACTGTGAATGGTTTCAAGCGATACAGGGTAAGGGATGATCTAGGAATGATGCTATTCCTAAGCGGTCCGCTATCTTCATCGAGCTGGGAACAATTAACTCCTTTAAATAAACCAAAAATCTAGATTTTTTTTTAACTCGTTCAAATGTTTTATAAATTGTCAGTCACATTAAGACAGCCTAGCACTCTGTGGCCTAGCCAGTGGCGGCTCGTCCTAGGAGCACAGGAGCACGTGAACACCCACAGAAAAAGTAGAACAAAACTCGAATATAAAGATAAATAAATAACAATGGAAATATATTTTCAATTTTTTTTTTAAACTCAGAATTATGTTTCCCCCTCCCTTCTCTACTCAATAAGAAAAATTTACTACCGGAAACGCGAAAGAAATCGAAAAAAGAATGAACTCTTATTTTTCTTTCCTTATCCGCACGTGTGAGCGTAAAAAATATGAGATTCCGAAGAAACCCCGACTGCTTGCCGAGAGAATATTGAGCTTACGTCCTCGCTTTTTAGATTCCCATACGCACAGATTTCGTGTGCCGAGGCCTTCACTTTTGAGGCACAGCTTTCCTTTTTTTGAGTTCTGGAATTGATTTTTTCGGCTAATTGAAAAGTACGAGTTTGAGCACTTTTTCCATATAATTTAAATCTTTTCATTAAAAAAATTTTAATACTTTTGTTATTAATTAGGATGCTTTTTTTAGGATGTAATGGCGTTAAGTATAATTTCCATGTTTGAAATAAAGCATCTTCATTTCTCCCAATTGCCGCTGGAAAAAAGTTAAAATAAAGAGCTCAAGACCAACACCTCATCTCACCATTGTGCAAATTACGAAAGGAAAAGATACGGACTTTAAAAGATAATTTAAAGATGACATTTTTATGGCAAATATAAATGCATATTTTTTTTAAAATAAAAGTGCATGCAGTGAATAACTGAATAATTTAGGTTTTCAAAATTATTTCCAAGAAAGAGATGTTTCTACTAAAAGAAGTTAGATTTATGTATATTGATCCACCATCCCTTCTCTTTCTAGATATTTTGTAAATTTTAATTTTTATATAATAGGTGTGAACACCCTATTAATTAACTCACGAGCCGCCACTGGGCCTAGCATTAATTGAAAACAGCCCTCACATTCATCTCTTACAATTAGGTGAAAAACCACTTCATTGTAGAAAAGCAAGAAAGATGATGAATAGAAATTGTTTCCTGTACATTGTACATGTGTTTCATATTACCAGATTACATTTATTACAGAGAAGCCGAATGTAGGAGATTTCAGTGGTCCTTGTTAGTCTTTTGTATAAACAAGCGCTAAGAGTTTTACGGTGGTTTTTTTTTAATACAATGGATATTAATCTCAACCAAATCTACATACCACAGTTATATGCAGAAGCACCAGGTGCATGAGAACTATAGTTAATAGTGAGAATATATGAGAACTATAGTTAATAGTGAGAATATATGAGAACTATAGTTAATAGTGAGAATATATGAGAACTATAGTTAATAGTGAGAATATATGAGAACTATAGTTAATAGTGAGAATATATGAGAACTATAGTTAATAGTGAGAATATATGAGAACTATAGTTAATAGTGAGAATATATGAGAACTATAGTTAATAGTTAGTTTTTTCTCCGAAGATTTTTCTTGGGTCTGAATTAAGCTTACCTCTGAAAAAATTTATTATTAGTATTTTTATATGTCAGGAATTTTCTAGAAGAATATTCCAAACCATAAAAGAGCCAGGCATTCGCGTTCTTTTCTTAAACCGCAATTCAATCTAGAAAACACCTGAAGCACCGAATGTTTCCAGCGTTCTTTCTTATTTGGAAAACAAACATTCTTTTAATGAAATGTCTACACAATCGATTCTATGCATGTAATAAGAGACACGAGGTAGAACATATCTCGAGCAGTGAGTGTTGTACCAGCTATCTCTGAAGCAAATATTATCTTCAACCTGGAGGGGTGGTTCTTGAACCAGTAATTGAACAAAGGAACTGAAAACACGTGCTTTCCATGGAATGGAACAAAATACTGTTTTCGTGTGTTTTTCTTTGAAGTAGCATGCAACCTATGAATGCATCTGCATGTATTTGAAATGAATATAAAAATTGATTCTGAGTCGCTCGTCTTTTATATCTTTGTCTTTGTTCATAAATTAAATTTAATATTGATAGGACACTATTGTTTGGTCTATGAGTTCAATATACCCGTCCTTATATTTGTTGGGAATAGAGTAGAAAATGTTGAATTTAAAAATATTAACCGTTAAACCTAAAAATATACTTGGTAAATTGTTCCAAAGTTTAAAAAATGATGGGTTGAAAACATCTCTCCACTTATTCTGGAATAAGTGGAGAGATGTTTTCAACCCATTTTTTTTACCCAACCCAAGTTTAGAGAGATTTTTTTAAACTTATTCTAACTTATTTTGGTCCATTATAATTATCAACTATGTAATGAATGCATTAATATCAACCAGTAATACCAATAACAGCGAATCCAGGGAGAGGGGCTACACTGTAAAAAATTCCCGTGAAATTTATGGTTTTAAACTGGCAGCTGGGTTGGTTGTGGAAAACAGTAAAAATTACAAAGTAAATCCGTAAAAACGACGGCGTTTTACCATTTTAATCCATGTTTTCTGTTTTACAAGGTAAAGCACCATTGTTTTTACTGATTTACTTCGCAATTTTTACGGTTTTCCACAACCGACCCAGCTGCCAGTTTAAAACCGTAAATTTCACGGGAATTTATTTTACAGTGTATGGGGCTGCAGCCCCCTAGAATTAATTTATTTTCCAATTTCAGTACAAATTCCTTCAATAATTTAAATTTTCACCTCTTTTTTTCATAAAAACAGGTAGTAATACGGAATTTTTGATGTTTATTAAGAGAAATTCTTTAAAATTTGAAAATTAAATCCTTGAAAACGAGAAAGTCATGATAAATACCCGTTTTAGGTACCTCAGCTACCCTAGACAAAAATCTTGGATTCGCTACTGAGTAATACTGATAAGAAATGAGAAAAATGTTTCATACGAGTTTTGAATTGGCAAATTGAATAATGCTTTTAATTGTATGACTTTATAGCTTATTTAATGTCGATTTTATGTCTCCAGCTGTAGAAGAGACGTTCAGAAACTAATTAATTCCTCATTACAGCTTTTGCTTCGTCATACAAGAAACTAAGATGTTCTTACAAAAGTTACAGTTTCAGATGTAGATATTTCAATAGAATAAATGATGAAAAAATAATGGATCAGTTTCATATTCCTGCATCTCTATGCGTAATTAATTGCATAGTTACATCATTCAATAATGCATTATGAATTTTAGGAAATTATTAGACTAAAAAGGTGGTATATGTTTTTATAGCATGACTTTATTTTTTAGGATCCCTATTTTATCCAAGACTACAAAATCTAGCTAATTAAATATTTGTATTGGGATGAAAACAATTTATACCTAACAAGATATTTCGATAGCACAATTATTAATGGTAATACTAAATATTAAGATCTAAACAAAAAGAAGGATAGAATGATTTAATCTTTGAAAAATCATACTTTAATACTATCGTATAAAATTGTTTAAAATCATCAAATATTTTTAATGATTGAGTTTTAAACTTTATTTGAAAGTAGAAAGATTCAAAAGAAGTTTTTGAAAGTAAATAAGTAATTTTTTTTTCTCTCTCACTATCTTTCCCTCTCCCCCTTCTTTCCTTCCCACTCCCTCTCTCCGCTTTATTTCAGACAACCGAAGAGAAACTAAAGACTCCGAAATAAAATTTCAGCACCTTTCATCCATCTTTAAAGAAACATGATTTATGAAACATGCCGTTGATATTTTTTTAATCATACGATTGATTTAATTCCATAAACAACATTTCTGTTAAACATTTATTCTGTAAATTTAAACAAAAGATACTTATAAACACCATTATTTCTGAGAAACCTTTGAATTTTCTGACTAAACAAACGAGAAAATTTTTCCAAGGTGTTTGAATTTTCACAATCCTAACTTTTGAGGTAAGATTACACGGTATTTCATAGCGAACAGAATGGCCATTACATAGGTAATGGAGAATTGTTTCACGTTGACAGGAAACAGCTGCGCATAATTGCGGCACGGGCGGTATAGGTAAATATATCCTAATCCTCATTAAGACGATGATGTCGAGGCTGAGTCACTCAGCCTCGACATCATCGACATCAGCCTCGACATCATCATTCTGCCATATCACTCAGCCTGAGTGATATGGCAGAAAACAGTACATAAAACGAAGCATGCTTGAAGTATGATAAATTGCTGAATGATCCACAGTCGAACCTGTAATAATGGAATTCTGTGATTGGTGAACCAAAAGTGTCGGTTTCGACCCCTTGAGGAAGAAAATCCCCTTTTAAGTGTAAGGGGCCGTCCATAAATGACGTCACGCTCAGAGGGGGGGAGGGGGTTAATCAATTTGTGACAAGGGGGAGGGGGGGGGGGTTCAAAAGTTGTGACATCACATCCTCCAAAACTGAAAATCAACCAAAAATAAAAACAGAATTTTTTTCTAAGACTTTTTATCTAAAAAAATTAAATTTAGTTGCTTCTAGGAGAATATTCTACAAAAAATTATTACCGAGAATTTTACAACTCTCGATTGAAAGCGTGACATGTGACATAGGGGGGGGGGAGGGGGTTTGGGGAAGTGTGACAGTTTGTGACATAGGGGGGGAGGGGGTCAAAAATGGGCAAAAAAAGTGTGACATCATTTATGGACGGCCCCTAATTTCGGATCTTGTTTATGAAGAATTGAAAATTTCTTCAATGGCTGCAAGAAAGATGATAAAAGAATATTCAATCCATAAACTAACCACCAGTATTAAACAAAATGCAAAGAAAAAACCCCATTGAAAATTAACGGATCGATCAACTGTGAAACTATGCACATCCTCTCTCTAATCCAGTACAACGTCCCGTATCCAAAACCTTTTACAACTGAATTATTAGAAGGTTTTTTTTTTTTCAAATCTAACTCCGAATCTAAATTTTTATTAGAGTGTGTTGGTTATTCTCTCGTTTTAAAACTGTCGGATTTTTTTTTAAAAATTCACTTTACTCTCAAAATTAGAGGACATTCTCTTGCATATATAACGCTACGGTTTAGCTCTCTTCTAAAAAAAAATTGTAATATTCGATAATAATTTATGTAAGATTAACGGATATATGACAATGCATAAATTGTTAATGATTTTAAAGTTAAAACATAAGTTTGTTATTTGCAGATAGACAATGGGTTTGAAAGAGGAGAAGTTGGGAACCATTAAAAAGTTAATGAGCGTGGTTTTCTCTGAGCTTTCTTATTTCTGTACTTTTTATAACTTAACAAAGCCTTATAAAATATTTCTCTAATCCCATATGTTTCAACGTAAGTTCACTGACGTAGTTTTGTTGATGATTCTTTCCGTTTCGGATAACGAAAGCCATTCAGTTAGTAAAAAAGGTAACAGAGGATATAGAGAAAGGCGCCAAAGCCACAGACTTGATCTGCTGATACCTTCCTTAAAGCTTAAACCACTCAGTTTACGACTTCTATTTTTTAATATTATTTGCGCAGGATGGAATATTGTTCTAGAAGGTGACAAAACAGCTGGAATGCTCAGTAAAAATAATTTGACCAGGTTGAGAGTGGCAAAGTTTCTCCTGTTAATCATATTTTTATTTATAAATGCATGATATTGTACCATCATGTTTTACAATTGAAATGTTTCAAATGCTTCAAAAATGTAAAAAGGGGTTATTCAAAAATTTATTACAAACCATGCAGTAGGGACAAATTTTATGACAGTATGAGAAATAGGAGAAATTTGGGAAGTAGTATATAACTTGAACACTTGATTTAAAAAAAAAAAAAATTTGATAAGCATGCCAAATAAGTTGTTCTTTAAGTATTGAAATAAATATTAAATAAATTTAAATAAATAAATTTATGTATTAAATAAATAAATAAATAAACTTTTACGTGGTGTGGTTTTATACAACTTTGTAACTGAATTAAGACACCACTTTAACAGGCTCATCATTAAGATGGGGCAATGAATATTTTCACCCTAGGCCACCAGCAATAAAATACTTCTATGGGTTGTAATAATAATAAAACACATGAGTAGTGGTGTATGCTCACTTCTGGCATAAAATCTTAACATGTAAGCACTCTTAACAGTTAAGAAACCTAAACCCTCAATAGGTCTTACTAGGTTCTTATAGCTCACTAGTTGTGTACACTTTAAGTATGCTCACTTCTAGCATAAAATCTTAACATGTAAGCACTCTTAACAGTTAAGAAACCTAAACCCTCAATAGGTCTTACTAGGTTCTTATATGATATAGGCTATGATTTTATGTCAAAAGTGAACAGCCACTATTTGTGTACACTTTAAGTATACATTCATTATCCTAAAAATGAGCTTTATCTCATTGCAAAGAAATGTAGCAATGTTTCTGAATGTAGCAAAGAACCTTTGCATCTCTACACTAGCTATTGATTGTGGTTTAAAAGTGTGGTTAATAGAGAATCGGGGACAAGAACAACGACTTGAAAAGAATAATAATTTTATTTAATCATATTTCATGGGGTTATAATATATCACATAATAATGTATAGAAAACACTTAAACAGAATGGTATAACATTAAGTAGGTTATATAAAATTGGATTATAATGTATTATATAAGTATACAAAAACATAAATAGAATGGTATAAAATTAGACAAGAGATTGAAAACATTTTTTTTGCAGAGTTTTAAATCAGTGAAGGAGAGTCTCTGTTTGAATCTATTGATGATGGAGGTGAAACTTCAACCGCCAAGTGTAGGTAACCAGTTTGCGTGGAAGCATTCGCTGTATTATTTATTTAAAATTTAATAAGAATCTTCATCATCATCATCATTACTATTTTTTAACTTATTATGACCATATGATACACAATCTATTCCATTACTTAACACAAACTTTTTATCATAATAACTACACAGAGATACTTTGTTGATGTTAACTGTTGTTAAATCATGATTTTTACTTCTGATTTGACTTTGATCACATCTCATTAATGATTGGTTTTTGAGACAGTCAACGAAATTACTGTGTTGCAAATTTTGTAGAACACTAGATTTAACTCCTTTGGCGTTTTTTTTATTACAGTCGCCATACACATAACTATACATTTTCGGTTTGAGCCCCACAAAGGATGAAATGGGTTGACCCCCCGTCTCATCCTTCAGAAGACCTAATTTCATAAAATTATGAGTGCTATATAGAAAGTGTGATTGATCATAATTGGAAAAATCAAAAATATTGGGTAATTTATTTTTAAAATCATTATATATAGAGATCTTCGGTTTTTATTTCTAAAGTAAGACTATCTGTATCGGTGTACAGGAGAGTTACATTATCACCGTAAACATTTTTGAATACATCGTAGTAAATTTTCATCATATGAAGTTTGGATAGGTCTAATACTGTGAAACCGATATAAATCGGTTTATTCAATAATAATTTGGACCTCTTTTTTTTAAATAAAACACATTCATTATTAATTGGTTGAAAGTATTCAACAGTGGATGATTTAAGGTGTTTAGAGCATTCTTTTTGACTCGTAGCAATAGCAATGTTTCGCAGTTTTCGGACATTCAATAGTGTTCTACCAAAGAAACTATTGTTCATCAATTTATAAAAATTTTTGTAAAAATTTTCATTAGTTTTTTTTCTTTCGGAATTATTTAATCGGATATAGGGTTCTAGCCAGGGGGATTGGTGAAAAGAAATTGCTCTGTGAATTTTTTTTAAAATAAGTCCGTTTTTTAGATAGTATTTTAAGTTAAGATAATGCACAATGTAATTACGTTTATCATTTAAATTTGGTGTCAATTTTCTTGATTTAGTAAATTTTAAATTTAATTTTTTCAACATGTTTTTTTGATGGGAAGACAATTGTTCATATTCGACTGTAAAATGTTCAGGAGCCATGGGGTATGACTCGTGCAAATCATGCTTATTTTCAGGGTAGCCGATATCTACCTCAAAAATGTAACCTACTTCACTGGTAGGGGACATATTCAAAATATCTAACTCCTCAATTTCTTTTTGGGTAAGCCATTTAAAGTTTGAAATAGGTAGATATTGAGACATAACATAACCATAAAGGTTAGTTACGTCTAAAGAAATAATAAATTTTTTTTCTTCATCTTTGTCAAAGTTTTTTAAGTATTTGTTGTTTGCTTTACTATAACGTTTACCAACCAAGCACACTCCACCTCGTATTCCATTTTCGAGGAGTAAATACATATCGATATCTCTCAATAATTCGAGAGTCACATTAGTGAATTTTAAACCAGCAGACCAAGTCAAATCGGCTGCTGAGATAAATTGCAGAGCTTCTAGCTCGTAAATTTTCATGGTGATGTCTCTGAAAGCTTCAAAGACTTCGCTCAATAAGAGACAATCAGTAAATAAGTATAATTTTAGATAGTCCTCAAAATTATTGCACCGAAATTTTTTAAATACCATCTGGGCGAATTCGTATTCCTCATTGCTCACATGTTCGTTAGTGAGATTATTAAAAAAATATTTTTTAGCTGGTAATTTTTTATCATACAAAACAGTTTCGGAATTGAGATAGGAATAAGGAAAAATTCCTTTTCTCCTTAGTAACTGATATTTTGTTTTACAACCGAAAAATTCTTTGAAAATAGGGAAATCATGTTTAGATGTATTCAATGAATCGACTAACTTTGACAAAGACGAAGTTAGAAAATGAAAACTGTCCAAAAACTTTATTCCGTCTATCGTAAATGTAGTGTATTTTTCGGAAGAAAGGGGGATTACTCTAATGGTTTTAGCAAATTTATGAGATATTCGTTTGAAAATCAAGTGGCTATCATATCCCGACAAATTATGAAGCACGACCGGAATAAATTTACTGATTTGTAAATTTAAATTACATGGCGAGGAATGACACTCACCCCTGAACTGACCACTAATATGACAGTGGTCTTTTACGATTTTATCATTTTGTTTAAATTTTTGTTTACAGATATAGCAATGCGAACTTTTAGGAAAAGTTACCCCAATCATAGGCTCATTTTTTTTTAGGAAATTATATATTACTTTTTTTATGTTGCTTAGGGTTTTCAAAAAATTATCAACACAATCAAGTCCTCTGTAGTACTTATGATAAATAATTTTTTTGTTATCAGATATAATGAACAGAGCATAGCATATTGGCTTATGATATTGCGTAACTGTTGTGTGACTACTTTTATTTGAAGGTAATACTGTTTCTACGGGTTCTATAATGCTTTCAAAGTCGCTGTAAATCACAAAATTTGTTTTTAATAATTTTTGAAATGATGAAAATTTCATGAAATTTTCTCCCTCCTCAGGCATGACCACGTGTTCGGGTTTATTTTTTAAACAAAACGATTGATGTGAATTTAATGTGGTTTTTCTGTTGAAAGATGTTAAACAATTTTTACAATAATGGTGCATACCATTCCTTTTGCATAAGAGTCTCTCAAAGTTTGAAATTAAAAAGAAGTGCTTTTTATAAAGTATAATAGATCGATTTCTTTAACAAATTTATTTTTGCTAATTTAAATTGGAAATACATTAATTTCATAACTATAAACATTTATAGTTATGTTGTTTCTCTTCTCAAATTGAGGGATTTGTTTAATTTCAACGGGGAATTTAAGGAAACCGAATTTCAAATATTTAATATATTTTTTATAGGACTGGACTTTTTCCTTGTTATTGATAAAAGGGAAAATCCCTGCTAATATCGCGTAGATAAAACACTTATTATCAGAGTTTTTTATGTGTATTAAACATTTCTTTGTTTTAAGAATTTTGGGTAAAGTTAAAAATCCGCACCCCCCATTAGGTTCTTTGTATTCACCGAGATGCACTTCGATAAAATTTATTTTGTTAACACTCCATCCGCTACCTAATTGTATGAAATTTTCAATGGAATCTAAGATTTTTTTAAAGGCAGATTCAATTTTTTCGTCAATTTGAAATTGTGATAAGACTCTTTCACAAAATGAAGAAAAGTAAAAGCTGTGTTTTTTTTTCATTTGTATCGTTTGTATTTGTATATTCAAATTTTATAAATTCCACACACATACATATCAAAAAACGAAAGCGTAAAGAGATTTGATTATTTCGTATTAAGTTAAAAATATTAGCTTTATTCTCTACTAATGCTGCTAATGGATCTATATAATTTTCTAAATCAGCACGGAATGTTTGCACATAATTATTGAAAGCTTGTTCCTTTAAATAAAACATCTCAACAGTTACGCAATATATCCGAATACAAAATTATTAAAATTGGGATCACACAATAAAACTCAAAAAGTATCACCTTTTTATATAAGGTTTAAAAAAGAATAATTCAGTATACCTCAACCTAAGTTTAAAATACCACCACCGTCTGTTCGACTTTCATCAGAATTGAGGTCTCAACCTATGTCTAAAACCAGGCACTAGCTGTTTAACTTTCCAAAGATTTGAGATGGGCATTTACTAGTTTTATGCCTTTACTCACATTTTCTAACATCGCAAGGGGGAAATTAAATCGATTCTTTACAACGTTATTGAATTCGCGTGAAAAGCAGAGGTAATTCTGCTTTCTAAATTGCTTAACAAGTAACGAAAATCCGTTGCCCAAATAAATGCCGTAATCGGCAATGAGGTTGGGATGAACGGTATCCTTACCCAGGATCACGTTGTACTTGGGTGCTGGTGGAGGTGGAGGAAGTATGCTAGCCGAAGACGTTCCTGCAGGGGCCTCGTGATCCACTGTTATGATCGATGGTTGAACAGGTGCTCGATTTCGTCTCACTGCTTTCGATTGATGCTGAACTTCCTCCTCATCACGTTGATGATGTTCACGTTTACGTTCTAAAATAAAATAATTTCAAAATCAAACCAGTGTTGAGTATTTGTATCTAATATTAAATATTTATTGTTTTACGACATTTACCTTCTCTTATTGAATTAAGCACGAATTCTTCTTCCAACGTTGATCTCTTCCTCTTTAAATTCTTCTTTTCATCATCCTGTGTTAACGATCTCTTCTGAGAAGCACCAGTTTTTGTATATGATTTAAGACGGTTTTGATGTGGACTAAGATCTAAAATAAGTGATTATATAAGTAACAAAATGAGAAAGTCTATAAAAAACACAGAATTTTTACATTTCTCAAAACTGTAACTCTCAAACGCATAATATAACACACCACCTCATTCTGATTTGCTTAGCCTTCACTCACACAATGAATGCGAAAACTCATTACGCCTCTCGCTTATATTACCTTCACACTGTTTCCCCCTCTCCTAGACCTTCAGATAAATGGAAGCGCGCGATCTCAAACGAATGCAAACCAGCTCGGTAATTATTCGGTTCAGCCCATACCTCGACCTCAATTTCACAAAGATAAAGGCTAATGATAGGGTAGTAATGATTCAATACGGTGGAGTAAAACCATCTTTGATAAATGATTGCACGAACTCGGGAGGAGTATATAAGACAGTGGCTTAACTCTTAAGAGTGGTTACATGTTAAGATTTTATGCCAGAAGTGAGCATACTTAAAGTGTACACAACTAGTGAGCTATAAGAACCTAGTAAGACCTATTGAGGGTTTAGGTTTCTTAACTGTTAAGAGTGCTTACATGTTAAGATTTTATTCCAGAAGTGAGCATACACCACTACTCACATGTCGTGATCATATTCAAGCGTTATCGTTATTTCTTTTCAATTTCAAAATTAAAAAAGCATTCTCTTTGTAGGTGTAAAGATTGAGGAGTTTACCAATTATATTTTAAGTAATTATATTAATGTTTAAAATGTTAAATGCATTCTTAGATTTTCAAAAAGTGGAATTGTATTTTTTGTCTTTAATAGGTTATGAGAGCAAATTGTCGTAAACGCCCACTCATGAATAATGATCTCTGGAAATAATTTAAATATTTAGATTTTAGGGGATGAATTGATTTACTTTTCCATTAAAACTCTATTTTCTCATCCCATTCCTCATTCGGAAGAAAATGTGTTCTCATTCCTTCCTCTTAATCACCTGGTTTCTGTATTTTGTAGGACACACGCAATCTTTACTTCATAAATGTGTCGTTTACAAATTTTACATCACTTGGTTATCAAGGATTTTACACCCTACGTCACAAATTTTCAACTTTTAATGACCCTTCCTCTATTTTGATGTTACACCTTTTAAATTTCAAAACAAAAGAAAAATTTTTACAAGCAATTAAAGAAAAATTATTTTACTACTAGCTGATATGCCTGGCCTTGCACGAATGGAGTTAGAGATGTTTCTTAAAAAAATTTAATACATTTCAGCGGGGAAAACCTCCTTTAGTTATGTGCCTTCCATCACCACATTGGTTAAACAAACGTATTTTAGTGTCATTTACTATATTCCACAAAATTAAATAAATGCAACACCACTTAGAAAATATGTTTGACATGATCATTGATCATAAATTATTACTTCTCCTCTCCTAACAACTTCACATAATGATTGTCACTCTTCTTTCTCAAACCATCTCATCTTCGCCAAAATACATCGTGGCGACGTAACTCCCCGCCAATTCCCGGCAACCCCCGCGCACGCTCACACGATCTCAGAAAACAGCATGGAGGCTCCGGAGCTCAATCTCAGATCGAGACGCCGATTAATGAAACTCGAAAGCGCATGGAGACTCGTGCACCCGTGTGGATTCTCGCGTGGGTCTTGATCCTCTTCTCTGTGGAGGGGATGGCTGCGAAGAGGGACTTTGATGCTAGTGACGTCACGTGGGCGCATGCTGTCAACAGTAAAGAGATGTTGGAAAAGGAGCTCAGTGGTGAGTTTTAATTTCATTAGTAGGTTAATTCATGTATGGGTATCATCCTCTTTCTCTCTCTTTATTGTTTGACCTCTATTTAGTCTCATTCTTCGTCTACTTCATTTTGTTAGTATGCCTATTTCTCTACAGATTATTTCTGTTTTGTCGTATGTATTCCTTTCATCTTAATTTTACTTACTTGTAATTTTAACCATTGACTTTATTTTTTCGATATTTTTATTTTCATTCTTAAATAAAGTTCTTGAAGAGTGCAGAAGACAGTAAAAAGGAAAACAGCATTAAAAAAATAGCTCTAAGGTGATATAATTTGTAAGAAATTGTCCAAAAAAATCCTTGAACTTAATAGATGCGCTACCAGAGATATTTTTAAATAAAAATAAAGGCTATTTTATTTAAATTGTCTATTTTAAAAATGAAATAAAACCAAAACTGGGAAAAATTACATTCAGGCTCTATAAACTCTTTTACTTATGAGCTAAGAAGTGAAATGAAATTTGAGGAAGATTTGGAGATATAATTTTTATGTGAAGATATAATATTATAGTTTAAAAATTATAAAATTTTATTTATTGATACTCTTTTTTTATATTTTCTTGGTGTTAGATAATTATGTAAATATGAGAATTTTATCCGAATTTACAAGTACAAAAGTTATTTTCATGAAACCAGTAAAAAAACGTCTATAAAAACGTTTAGTGACTATCGAAGGTAAAGTATGTAAATATGAACTTAAATGACAATTAAAAAAGCCTTACATATCCTTTCCTCTACTTAAACAATTTTCTTTACAAATTAAACACTTAAAAGTGTCCGATAATTTTTCAAATGGACAAGTTTTAAGCATTAAAAAATTACAAAATTATTACTACACAAATATACATACTCAAATTACTAAAACCAAAAGGTTAAGGGGAAGTAGTGCTTGTTTCAAACAGTTGGTGGCTTTTAAGTATCGGAATTTTTTGGCTTAAAAATTTGTGAAAAATAAGCTAAAAACAAAGGTATGTAGTGCAGGTTGAATAGCTTGTTTGTGTGTTTATAATTGTTTGTGAAAATGGATGCAACCTGAAAATTAGCAAACCATGTATTGAAGCATAAATTCGAGAAGTCTATGAAATATATTTTTAAAAATAAATTAATCATACTGTGATAACTTTTGTAAAACTTTTATAGAGTATATCTTATTTTAAAAGACTTTAGAAGTATCTTCGTTATTAAAGGTTTCTTTTATTTTAAGTTAAGGCTACCTAATGATTAAAACTTTTGGATAATTGTTATCACACCCAGCCAATTAACATTTAAAATATTCGTTCATTAATACATTTTATTACAGTTTTATAAAAACTTTTCACTTTTTCAATTTTGAAAGATTTTTTTAAATTTTTTTCTTTTTGTTTCGGTTATTGGTCTTGATTCTTTACTTTTATAACGTTTTCAAAGGAATAAGTAGAATATTTTTATTTGAGTATAGGTCTTTCACTTCCCAAATTTCAGCCAGAAAAATCCTTACTGTGTTTTCAATGGGCTTTATGGGTTTTTTTCGCCATCCCAAGCAAAGTATTGTGTTTTGATGACTCACTAAATCGTGTTGTTGATAGTAGTTTGTATAATTTTGAAAGACAAAAAGAGAAAATGATGAAATCAAAACATTACTAAGAAATCTGAGCCAAATTGATAAGATAAAAAGCAGTTTTAAGGTTGCGTCCCATTAAACTACAAAGGTATTTTAAAGTGTAACATTTCTTTTGTATGTTTCTGTAGTATGCATTTAATATTTAATACGTACATAGCAATGTGATAATTTTCTTTAAAGATTTAAATGTAAGATTTCTGCAATTTAAGACCTCGGGGATAAAAATTAATACCCAACATCTTATAAAAAAGCTACTTCTTTACTATATAATTTTATCCAACGAAAGCTTTTATCCTACTCAAGTTGGAAGAGGATATTTTGTACAATAAATATTTAGCAAGAATTTTTTTCTTGTTGAATACCGTACAAGTCAATTCAATATAAAACGGAAATATTAATGAATTAAAATGTAATCAGAAATGAAAATATAATTATGTTTACCTCAAAAAATAAAATTATGCGGTTTATCACTTTTTAACTCCGAGGTTTTTAAATAATGTCAGAAAAAAACTTTGCTTGTAGGATACTTATAAATGTAATGATATATTCGATTTTAAAAAGGCATTTTATTCTTACTAGTACTAATTTCGTATATATGTAGCCTAAATATAATTAAATTATCTATTAAATCTGTCAAAGGGAAACTTAGATTTTTAAATTTTAAACTCTCTTAAAAAAGAAATAAAATTATCTTTTTACTAAGGTAGTTTGGGTACTTAAAATGATTATTATTATTTTTTGAAAAAGTATTATTTTTATTGAGTATAAATTATTTTTCTAACGTTTAAATGTTCTACTCGAAATAATCCTGAGTATTTTTTAATGAGTTTTTTTTTCTTCCATATAAATTATTTTCACATTCTCAGAATTAAATAGCCAAATTTCGAGGCTAAGTTTTCGAATACGTTTTATATAGCTCTCTGCCAGACGTATTATTATAGTATTTACGTCTGCATTACTACTAACATAAAATGAAATATAGCCGTGTAACCTAAAAGCAAATACTTTATTATGGCTTTTGTAGCGTTTTATAATAGTTTTATCTCTTAAATTTATGTCTTTCGGAAGTTTTTCGGAAAGAAATTGTGGTGATACCTGATGAATAACAAAAATAACCATGATGTGACTTTGAAACTCTCTCCTAGAAAAACATATCCCCTAAACCTAAATCCAAAGCTTGAAATTCTACTTGTCTCAGAGAATCCGCTACCTTCTCTATTGTCCACTACCCCCTCTATAAGTTTCCCTTTAATTTTCAAATAAATTTGGCAGAACATTACTCCATCATACACGTTTGCTTTTTTGCTTCATATCGCTTTGGTGTGTGCCTATGGTTCAGTTAATCTCTTAATAGATAGGCCATCTGGTGTCTTTAGAGACAGTCAATGAGTTCGTAAAATGAACAGGAAAGAAAATACAATGGGGACCATATGTTTTCTGGAAATGAATGTCTCATAGAAATAATTTTCTTTCTATCAAATAAAAATATTAATTTGACATTTCACTACTTCTGGACGTATTTATAAAAATAAGGAGTATTTGAAGTGTAGGAAATCAATTGAATGGATTCTTAAAATTGAATTGAATAAAACTTTGAAAATAATTTCATTTTTTCTAATTGCGTGCTTAAAGTTATTATATTACATTCTTTTGCATTTGAAATAAATTAATAGTCTCCTTCAAGCTTACAAATTTATTAGTATATCTATATTTTCTTTATTGAAATATTTTTGTAATGAAGCCATGGGCGTTCTTGGAAATTTTAAAATTTCACTGAGCTTCTTAGAAATATGATAAAATTCTTCTGCAAATATAATCTAAAAAATATATAGTGACAAAATCAACATATTTAAAAGAAATCTCAAAAAACTATTAACGGCCCCGGCCGTAGTAATACTAATTACTTTTTATCCTAGGTGCTTACTATACGTATTATTATTTTATGTTGGATTGCTTAAAACTAGTGTAGCATATAACTTTTCATTTTTTAATAAATTGATAGTAGATTATTTTTTTATAGAGATTTCTTCAGAAATCTTTGGATTAACTGGCACTGTTTTTCTTAAATAAGATTGGGGAGCGTACGTTTAATAAGCCCGATATTACGGTAACCTAATAAATACAGGGCTGTAACTAGAGACTATTTTGCCTCCTCAAATCAAGGCCTCCTCAAATTTGAACATTTGTGTACTTAATCTGAAAGTGTTGTTGATAATAGTACATAAAATGAATGTTTAAAATTAAATCTCTGCTCCATCAAAATTGGGAAAGGCTTCAATCGAAATCAAAACGACAGATGGGGGGAATCCAAGTAGAACAAAAAAAACCTCCATATTCCGTTGTTCCTTTGGTTGTTCTATTATTTCATCCGCAGGGAAGGATAACTGAAGCCGAACGGTTTCACTATCTTGATTTCGAACAGCATATGTTCCCCTCTTCCGCTGATACATCTTAATTTTTTTTTTCGCATGTCACTTTTATTACTGTCTGTAGACTTTTATAACTCATGTTGTCATGTTAAACATAATGTATTAAAACAGAACAGTAAGTATACTGAACTCATTTTAGGAAAATTAATATTTATGAAATATTATAGAAAATTGGGTAACTTATGATAAAAAAAATATTAACTTTTATATGTATAAGTATTTTCGTAATTTTCCCAACCTTATTAAACTTTAGATTCAAGTGAGTGTTAATAATTATATTGACCTTACATTTCGAAGCAAAATTTTAAATTTAATACCGGTTGTTTTAATTTTTATTTTATTCCCACTAAATACGCGTATTTATCAGGTTTTAAGAACAATAATTCAATTTTTATAATTTTAGTTAGTTTGTTCGTGCTGCCATCTCTTTTGTTATACTACCAAGACTAATCTATATTTTGATGCTCAATTGTGGTGCTGCTCTCTAGTGACGAATGGATAAAATGAAATCGAGAGTTTAACCAAAGTTTAGGAGAGAAAACCAGTAAAATATTCTGAGAGAGGGTAGATAAAATAATCAAAATGGGTTAGGGAACGAAAATGAGAAGGTATATGTATGATTAATAGAGGATAAATAATAATAATAAAGAATAACTGTTACAATATTATTTTACCTCCAATAATCAAACTATCTGAGCAAGTTGTTAATTTTATATTGACTCCTTTTATTTTCAAATTTTACAAGAGTATTACTCACTGCTATATAATGGAAACATTTATTAGATTTTAACATTACTTATTAATTAAAATACTAGCTGGTTTGACCCGGCAAAGCCGCGTCTTACCAGCTAGATTGCGCGCCTTTGGCGCTGATGCGAGCTTCGCTCGCTACTATCACACGCTTGCAGCGCAGTTAAATGTTTTACAATTTATTACTATTTTTAAGCTGCATCGTCAGCGCTAAACTGTTCAATACTTTCAATCAAATTATCCTGTTGCGATAAATCTAGTAAAACGTCAAAACATTGAAGTTTGATAATTTCAAAGTAGATTTTCTTCACGCTCTTTAAAAGACGTTTTGCCTGTGTTGGTAAAAATATTAACTGAAAACAATGGGACAAATTGAAATAAATTTATAATTTAAGAATGGAATGTTTTGAAGGAACGTGACATATTATTGGCTCATCTAGGGTGGGAAATCTTTCGATCAAGACCGAGTTTGTCAAAATCGGTTTAGGGGTTCGGGCTGGCGACCGGCCGAACGGAACCTCCCCATAGAGTTAACATGGGGGCAAAACGAAAAAACTGCATAATTCAAAAATGGAATGTTTTGGAGGAACGTGATATATTATTGGCTCATCTAGGGGTGGAGAGCTTTCGATCACGATCGAGTTTGTCCAAATCGGAACGGGGGTGCGGCCTGGCGGCCGGCCGAAAGAAAAACCAAATTATTTTAATATATAAGATTTACAAACTTTACTAGTATTAGCATTAGCACTTTTATGTAACAGTAACATTCATTAATTCATTACATTAATAACCCAAAGGGTAAATTTAATCTGTCTATGGTCTATGTGAAAAATATTTTTACTACCTTTGCTACTACCACAATGTGATTTTTAAAGTTTTATTAAATTTTTTGAAAAGATTGGTTTTAAAAGGTTCCAGAGCATATCATTTTTGATAATTTGATTTTAAACAATTAAAAAAAAAAAGAAATTTCTACCTATTTCACCCCACCTTACATAATGAGTTGTATACATATTTATCCCTTTTTCCGTTGACCATGACTGGTTGTCAAAACTAATTAACCTAAAGATTTTCGTCAGGCACTGTCGATTTTCTGGAGGCCGACGTCTCTCTCGGCCTGTTGAAGGGTAACCAGTTTGGCACCTTCATCCCCATCATGGCGCATCCCCCGATCACTGTTTCGGACATCTCGCTGGAGGAGTGGCTGGACATGGTCATCCGGAGCAACACAGTGAAGGGCATCAAGCTGGACTTCAAGGTACTCGAGGTCGTGGAGCCCTCCCTGGACATTCTGCGAAGGAAGGCGGATCAGGTAAGTCTCGTCTTGCATTAAAATAATTAATAATACATGTCCAGTCCATTACACACTGATAGACAGTTATCTTTCTTGGATTATCACTGTTCAGCCATGAAAAAAAATTCAGATATGAGAATACGGGGTTTTCATTTTATTTTTATTGACGGGTCACTGAATTCGAAAATAACACTTAAAATTCTCTCTTTATGGGTGAGAGCACTGAGTACCAGAGTACCAGACAGTCTATGGTCGTAGGGGATAATAGAAATAGAAAAAGGCACTGTCTATTTGGACGATCAATATACAACTAAAATCTACTTTTATTTCTACGGCAACGGTTCCGATTGGAGATCATACTAAGCGCCGGGACTGCTACGTAACCGCAAGACCTACGGCGCACAGGCCAACTGCCGTTTTTGCTGTCCAAATAGACACTTCCATAGAAAAAACATTGGAAATGCCTTGTGATAGGGGCCCTGGTGGAGCTGGCTGGGATCGTTATTAATAACACCTTATCACATTCAATCGATTAATAATATTCTAGATCGGGTATTATTAATAATAATGCCTGAATTTATCATATTATTATTGTGTATATTATAATTCCGAGTATTGTTATAATACCTGGATGGAACACCCTATAGTAGCAACACTACTTTGTGTACCCACTTTGCAAACAGCACAATAGCTACTGGTTTGAAATCTCCACTACCACAAATGTTGAATTGTAGTTTATAAATTTTTAAATAAATTTAATGTAACCTAAGACTTACTGCAAATATGTTTTCAATGTTTGTTATGTGCTTATAAACCCTATCAGTATGGATTTTAGATCGTGATAAGTATTACAGAGAAAAAAAAGATTGCATGTAAATTCTGCCTTTCCTTTTGACCCCTTTTATTGCAAAGAAAACACAACGCTATCTGTAAAAGTTGCTTTTCCTTTCTAGGTTACTTATTGCAAGGAAAACAATATTACTAAACTATGAAAACTCCAAAATACTACATTGCTATTAATTTTACGTTTACGTTGTAACTGACCATGGCTATACTAGCTCTATTTGTGATTTACCTATTCCTTATTTTTTATCATGCTGGTTAAGAACAATAACCTCTGGAAAATTTATTGTGCAGGATATATTTGTAGATGATCGTTATATTTGTGTAACTGAAGAATTTCCGTTATATTAGGCAGTTTGTTGAATATTTTTATTTTAGTGTTAGTCCATTTTAAAATTAAAAAAAAATGAATATAGAAGGAATAAGCAGTGTTTTTATAATGGTAAAGTTTTTAAGGCTTTTTTTTTTGCATCAGAATCTATATTAATATCCAGTTTAAAAAATCGATTCTCTTGGTTTTATTTTATCATGTACAAAATCTTATTTCTTAATATTAGGTGAAATTCTTGCACTTGCAAATTAGTTACATATTAAATAGAATAAACCTAGGTTTTATTTGCGACATTTTGTGCTTGGTGTGAACCCTAATTTAGAAAAAAAACCTTTAATTATTAACTTTATTAGAAAAATTAAAATTAAACCATCTTACATAACAAAGACTTTAAAAATAAATTGACAAAAATGCATTAAATTAATGGCGCATTACATTAAAAATTGCGATACCTGAAATCACTTTGCGTTTCATTAAATTTTTATAACTAAAAGTAATACAAGCAAGAGAATACGGCTTTAAACTTTCCGCATCTTATAAAGCAATGTTGCGAAGCAATAAATTTTAATTTACAACATGCCTTGGCGTATTTATAGCCTTTCGTTGTTCGTTAAAAAACAAATGACGCCTTAAAAATAAGATGAGGGTCTTAAGTATTTCCAGCCGAAACAAAGTTACTTGTAAAATTTACAACTACAGAAACAAATGATAAGAGGAAAAAACCCCATTAGATGCGCTTCAGTTGTTTTTCACATGAATTTTTCATAGAACAGTTGTGATATTATCTTCCAGTGTAATTACCTTTTTAATTTCGAATCTTTTATTATGCACTCGCATAAAAAACGTCCATTTTCGCCGAAGTTTTCAAGGAAAAAATGACGGTTCTCCGATTTTTTTGTTCGAAATTTAGGAGTGAATCTCAGGGTCGTAAAATTCAGAGATGAGTAGAAAAGCATTCAGAACATGAGTTTTCATTAAAATCTCCGAGATTGTCTTGTTTAAGCAGCAAAAAAAAGTATGCACGTATAATGAGAGAAATATTTTACTTTGTTTTTGGAAAAATACTTTTTAAGGAGTAATATGGAATAGTTTTGATAGAGTAGATTTTATTATTGTAGGGTCAAACAATGATTTGCACGTATTCTTATTGCATAGCATAGTCTATTGTTTTTCTGATCTTAAAAGAGCATTTGTGATTCAGAATTAATAAGGTTAAAAGGCAGATATGTATTTTTCTAAAATGAATTTTTATGTATCTATCATGAAAACATTTATTTTCGTTCAATTAAAATAGTGTCCTTTTTTTATAAGACTTGTTTTACATTTCATATTGTTGAGCCTTAAAACTCTTTTAATTAACTACGTATTCTTCGTAATTCTCAAATATTTTCCCGGATTTATTTGTTTTGATTGTTAGACAATATTTTTTAGGCATCAGAATCGACAAACAAGTATAAGTTATTAAAAATATTCATAAATAGAAAGCACTCAACAAGAATAATGATTTTATTAAGCTTATATAAGTTTTTAAATTCTAGTTATATTCAAAGAATTAAAAATTGGCGGGAAATGGAGGAAGGGACCAAAAGATTAATATTAAATTCTTTTGGTACGGTGTCTTTTATAAATGTAAAAATCGTTGATAAAAACCGCAGCGATAAAATTATTTCAAGAATAAACAAGTGTTCAGAAAACTTCATAAATGAATATTACTAAAATAGAAACGCAGATAATATATAGATTAAGAAACATCATAAAAGAAAGATGAATATTAACGTAAATCAACACAAAAAGGTTTATTAAAAACTTTTAGGGACTACTTAGTATTTTCATTTTACATGAGAAATAAAATAAATATGTTTAGACTTGTAAAATTAACTTGAGTGCATACACTAACACTTTACGACCTTTAACAAATTATAAAACTATAGCTAAATTAATTCCTATTTCATAAAAGAAATAGTATTTTTCTCTGGCTGTCACAATGACTTTATATGCGGTAAAAATTTAAACACAGATGCAATCAATATTAAATTTGGATCTTCACCGCAGCTTGAGCAACACAAATTTACTCAGGGTAAATTTCAAGTGTAATCTGTTTTCCCTTCACATAAGACTGTAACATATAAAAGACGTAAATGGGTATCTTTTCAAGGTGAAAAGGGAAAAAAAGGTCATCTTATTCTTGGAGTGTGATAAAAATTCTCGAGTAAGTATCGCCGCCTCGTCGTATCTGGAATTAGGATTCAGCAATTCCCAACATGTGTTGTACGAAGAATATTCTTGTTCGTAGCAGGTGTGTTGAATCGGTTGAGGCTGTAATTTTTTTTATTTACAACAATAGAGATATTCCATTCCTGAAACGATTTGATTTATTCTCGAGAATTGTATAATTGTAATTTTCAAGAGTTTTTTTTTACTTGTGGAAGGAGCCCAGTACACTTCCTCGTAATTTAGTTTAATTTAGCAGAATCTCTAATTAATTTAGAAGTAAAAAATGGCAAAGTTACGCATAGTTATCTAACATTCAATAGGAAAAGAAAGCTTCAATTTTTCAACCTTCTTTCTTATACTAGTAGGTATGCTAAGTTTTTTTTGAATAAATTAATTCCCTCGTAAAAATATTTCAAAGTTTTATAAAATATTAAATTTTGTATGATATTCTGCTTGTTATTTCTAATCGTACTTCTACATAAATAACGACGTAAATTAAGTTCGTCTTAAATTTTAATTAGTTTCGTAGGTTGTTAAAATTAAAATTTGGCGTAATGGGAAAGAAGCAGATTAGGTAATATTGGAAATAATGAAGAGAATAATGTTTCCATATATTCTTTAAAATAACTTTTTTCTGAAGAAAGGATTTTTTAAAATGATGCTTTACATATTTTCTCTATTTGACTTTAAAATTACTTAAGCCAAAACCGGGGAAAAATCAGAATTTGTTGATATTTTTATTAAAATTAATATTTGTATGAATGATCATTTGATTTCGTGGTTTAGTAAAAAAAATCATTATGTAATACATATGTCCAAGGCTCATAGTTTTTTTTTATTTTTAAATTTACTATGTGTAGCTAATTTCCAATTTTTAGAAAGACGCAACATCTCTTAGGAACTGGTTTGGTGAACTTAGGAAACTTCTTTTTTAGCGGTGGAAAAGCCCCACTGGAAAATCCAATATTTCCCTGAAATGCGATTTTATCGATAAATTTCTCGAATTTAATCTATTTCCTCAAACCCGATGATTAATTAATCACTCCGAGTTCCTCTTAAAACGCATTCAGATCTGTTTACTGCAGCATTGGTGCTGCGATAAACAAAAGCCGAACACGCCCCATAATAAGTCTTCCACGGAGCCTGCCTTATCGATATTTTCGCAGGAAGGCTCCTTCCCTTTTCGAACAAAATATTGGCGCGAAGAAGAACAAAAGAGACCCATCCATTGCTCTTGTGGAGGCAGGTGCTAGGCGAGTGGCGTTGAGTTGCCACCCTCCTGGATTCTACGGAATCAAAAGAGTGGTTGCGGCTCACCCGTCTTTTCCAGGCCAATAGATATTCGTTGTTCGAGCAATTTGAAACTAAAGGTTCCCTTGGGAATAGCCCACGGGAATGGAAAATGGAAACTTTTCCCTTGGAGAAAAGGGTGGTTACCTCTCTTTTGGGGGAGCTCATGTTTCTTTAGTGGGTTTGTTTGCAGACTAAGAGTTTTCTCCTCTATTTTTAAGAGAAAAAATAGTGAGTAGACCCCTATTAAAGTAATTAATTGTCAATTTCATATTATACACAAACCATAACCACTAACCAAATATTTTAGTTCAGAGGACAATAATCTTTCTAAAGTCAAATAAGAATTACCTTATATTAAAATTAACCCGTTCTTAAAGCTTAAATCGCCCGAGATTTTCATTCAATTCCATAGAAAATTTCGTCAGTCAGGACAGAAAAGTCTAAATATCTTCACAACCATTACCTCTTTGTTCATATTTTCACACACGTTTATACAATAGAGGATACCTATGTCAGTGGATACCTATGTCAGTAACCTTTTAATTTCAAGGTGTCATTAGCCTTAATGGAATATTAAAATCTAGTTTATTTTTGTTATTTATTATTCCAAATGAATTTTTCCTGGTGTAAATGTGGTTTTACGGGAAAGCTCCATTCATGCTTTTTTTGAATATCTTCATTATTCACACGCACAAACGAGTACAAGGGGTCAGTATAAAATTTAAATTTTAGAGTCAGAGTCAATAGTCTAGGTCTCTAGTAGGGCAGTAGGCCAGTAGGCACATATGAATATTTCTTTGAGTCAAACATGCACAAACGATTTTATCAACTTAAAAGTAATGTTTAAATTAATGCACAAGAACGTTTAGATGCATAAAGAAAAGTTGTAAGTTAGAAATAATAACCATTAACATAAAATAACGGTTGAATATATTTTTATAATATCTCAGTATTCGAGAATATGATATATCCTTTTACTACTGATTTTTCTAAGAAACGTATTTTTGAGAGGTAGTATTACAAAAACAAGAATCTTGTTTAGCTCAATACACTTTCTTAAATCTAAACTATGTGAAATAAAAGACGCAACATGAATTTTGGGGAGTATTATTTCGTCATCTACATATACCGTATAAAGTCTCTAAAATGTTCTGGCTGCCTAAGATTTAAATATATATCCCCAATTTATAGTTACCTTCAATATAAACGTTCCTATTTAAAACATTGGTTTGCTATTTTTGTAATATTTTCAATCTTCGATGTCTGAAAAAGTTTGGGGATTTTTTTTCAGTATGTATAAGGTAAAAACACGAATTTTAGAAATCTTTTATGCGACCCACATATATTTCCCTCTAAGTTTTCCATTACCTGAGCCGAAGTTGAATAAATGGATTTTAAAATAGGTACCTAATATTTTCTTCCTTTTTTATGAACAACCTGGTCAAAATTTCATCGGACATCGATTCAATCTCTTATGTAAGACACTTCAGAAAGAACGGATTTGCTTCTTCTTATCGATATCCGTTATTTTAATTGAAAAAAAAAAACATTTTTTTAGATCCTCTCCTTAAATGAAAAAGAAAAATTAGTTTCAATATTGGAAAATTTAGAACTTTTCTGATATTTTTCCATGTAACACGGACAAACTATATCAAGTTGATTTTTTTTTATGACGTAAGCATTTTTTTCAATCATAACATTTATCATAACAATTATTTTATCGATCAAACCACTAATTAGTGCCTTTGAAATTCTGTTACCAATAAACTGGATCTACTTTCATATTTTCACTAGAGTTATTTTTGCTTTAAAAATAAAGCCCCGAAATCTTTAAAAATATCCATTTAATATGATGATAAATTCTCGTACCCTTTTGGAAGAAATGGAGCGAGATATTAAAATTTCCAGGCTAGTAATTTCACCCTCCATCACAAATAACTTTTTTCAAGTGGACATAAATAACTATAAGAGAAGATTTGATGTCAAATAAGGTTTTGATAGCAGTTGAAAGCATTTTGATTGCCAATGTAAAGATATTGCTGCTTCGAATAATACTCAGCTGTTCTTTATATTTTAAAAATTGAAAATTCCGAGGTTTAATTCTCTAAAGGTCTAAAGTATACAATACAGGGTTTCTATTCGTGGAAAATACCAAGGGTCGCAATTTACTTGTACTGTAATAAATGGTTATTGTAAGCGTGTTCATTTGGAAGTTTGTTATAAAAAACAATATAAATTCATGGCAGTAATCTTTTCAAGTTTGCAATAAACTTGTCTAGCCATGTACTAGTTGAAAGAATAGTTTTATCTGGTAAAAGCTGTGTAAGTGTTGTGCTCATAAAGTTTAGTTAAACAAAGTTCAAAAGATAATTTGTTTCCTTTGGGAGGATTATATTGCTAAAAATAGAAAATTGTTCCGTTTGTTAGAAAATTGGGTTTGATTCTTAAACGTTAATTGTTCAGACGACTGCTGCCTCACACCACCAGAGGCCGCTGCAATTGTGGCCTTGAGCAGCCATTTTTATGTTTCTCCCGCTCACTTCTTTGTCTGCCATGTGTACGTTGAACGTCGTTTTTTTGTGTGGTGAATAAAAGGCATTAAACCAACATGCTCCTTTCCGTCGCCCCTTCAGATGGTCCGTCGAGCCCCAGCACAAAGCATTTTTGATGAAGTGGAGTATGTGTCAACGAATCGTCCATAAAATGCAATTACTTCTATGAAAACGAAATCTACGGTGGAAGATCACACGGTGGGAAAAATGGATGTCTCAACGCTTCTCAAACAAAAGAAAGTTCTCAAAAGTAGGCTTACAAGACTCACTTCACAAGTTAATTTGCTTTTAAGCGATAAGACAGAGTCAAATATTTTATCGGAGTTGGATGTGTATCAAAGTGAGTTAAACCCCTTAAGTTCAGAAATAGATAAGTTATGTAATGAAATATTAACCGCATGTTCGGATAATGATTATGACAAATATGAAACGGAAATGCATGAGCTCTTGTCTAAATTAGATAAGTTGAAAATTACTTTGAAAAAAGAGTTAGCTAATACAAATCAACCAAAAGATCATCCTAGTTCAAATAATAATAATGCAGAATTAACTTCCGACAATGGTCTTAAACTGCCACGGGTTGAATTGCCAGTTTTTAATTCAAATTATATTGATTGGCTTTCTTTCCATGATTTATTTTTGGCAAGTGTTGGAAACAATAAAGCTCTCAATAATTGTCAGAAGTTGCAATATCTTAAACTTTCTGTAAAAGGTGAAGCAGCAGCTCTAATTCAATCAATTCAAATCACGAATGACAACTACGAGAAGGCTTGGAATCTACTTGTTTCTCGCTTTGAAAACAAAACCGAAATCATAAATGCTGCGTTAAACAGATTGATTTCTCAGCCTATTCAAAAACAAGAGTCTGCTTCGGCTTTGCGAAAGTTAATAGATACTACTTCACAGTGCATTGATACTTTGAAAGTTCTCAAGCAACCAGTAGATCATTGGGATACTATCATTATATTCATATTGAAAGGAAAACTAGATCCAGACACTCTTAGAGTTTGGGCATTAAGTCAATCACCCAATACTGTTCCCACTTTAGAGGAATTCAAAACATTCATATTGAATCGTGCGAACGCATTAGCTTCTTTGGCAACTCGCCAAAAAGAAAAATCGCATAAATTAACACACCCAGTGCAGATGGTTTCAAACTTATGTTTGTTTTGCAAAGGGGATTCTCATTTCGGGCTGTTTAAATGCAACAATTTTTTACAGCTTTCAACGAAGGAGAAATGGGATGTAGTGAACAAAAATAAGCTGTGTCCTAATTGCCTCAAAACAAATAAAACACACTCAATCACCAACTGCCGGGCTGGAAATTGCAGGAATTGCTCTCAGCCTCACAACACATTGCTGTGTTCAAACATGTCAAATGGTAACTCTAAGTCCTCCTCAGAAAAGGAATCAATTTCTACTATGAGTAGCCATAATTCAGTCTTTCCAACCACACAGTGTGTCTTATTACCCACAGCTGTAGTTTATGTTAAGGGTGCTAATAATACTTTGCATAAATGTAGGGTGCTTATAGACTCAGCAAGTCAGGGTTCATTTATTAAGGAAAGCTGTGTTAATTTGCTAAACTTAAAACGGACTCGGGCAAACATAGGTGTAGATGGCTTGAGCTCACAAAGGGTGGGTAAGGTTACAGGTTCAGTTCAACTAACTATTACATCGTTGTTTTACCAATCCATTAGTATCACAACTGAAGCATTCATTTTACCTAAAATAACCTGTGATCTTCCACAATCACGAGTCGATCCATCTTGCTTGAGTGCCTTCAAAAATCTCAAACTAGCAGATCCAAATTGTCTTCAACCTAGCTCGATTGATATACTGCTGGGTGCAGACACCTTCGGCAAAATCCTGCTCAATAGACGCTTCACAAGTCCGGACAATACTCTCTCAGCTTTGGAGTCAATTTTCGGATGGGTCATCCTGGGAAAAGCGAAGGGCAACCCCTCAACCAATGCTCATACCATCCTGTCAAATCACACGATCTGCAGTGACACGGAATATCAGCTGGACAAATTCTGGCAACTAGAGGAAGTTTCAGATGTTCAGCCCTACACACCTGAAGAGACAGAATGCGAACAGCATTTCCAAAGAACATTCTCTCGTGACAGTTCGGGCAGATTTGTTGTCAAGTTTCCTTTCCGAGATACAGATGCAGATCTTGGTTCCTCCAGAGACATGGCAGTTCAGCGACTAACTCAAATAGAGCGCAGATTCGTCAAAAATGAATCACTGTCGACTCAATATCATAACTTCATGAAAGAGTATCTACTTCTTGGGCACATGGAGCAAATTCCAGAAAATGAGGTTGACATTCCAGTGACATCATGCTACTATCTTCCTCATCATCCCGTGCCTAACAAAACTGGAGACAAATTCCGTGTGGTGTTTGATGGTTCTGCAAAAACTTCCACGGGTGTTTCCCTCAACAACAAATTGATGGTGGGACCCCAGTTGCAAGATGATGTGACAACCCTCCTAATTAGATTCAGAACTCACCAAGTTGCCATAGCTGCCGATATCGAAAAAATGTATCGGCAAGTTATATTACAGGACTCAGACTTTCAAAGAATTGTCTGGAGAGAATCTCCGTTTCATCCGATCACAGACTACCGCCTAACACGTATTGCTTACGGAACAGCATCCGCGCCATACCTTGCCGTCAAGTGCCTTCAGCAGTTAGCTTCAGAAGTTAAAGAACTCTTTCCTCTGGCATCCAGTGCAGTCATGAAAGACTTCTATGTAGATGACTTGATGTCTGGAGCGCAAACACTTTCAGAGGCTCTTGAATTAAAGGAGCAACTGATTAGTGTACTAGAAAGCGCAGGATTCCACCTGAGAAAGTGGGAAAGCAATAACAAGAAATTCCTCGATACAATTGAGGAAGAGGCCAGATCTACTAGTAGATCTTTAGACATTGACAACAAAACCATTAAGACTTTGGGAATCCATTGGAATTCAACCCAAGATGTCTTCCTCTTCAAAGTCAGTATATCCATTAAAGGACATTTAACCAAGAGACAACTACTGTCAACAATTGCCAGGACATTTGATCCCCTTGGTTGGATTGCTCCAATAACAATCAAATTCAAGCTGCTATTGCAGAAGTTATGGAAATTTAAACTACAGTGGGATGAGAACATTCCTTCTGACATTGCTGAGGAATGGTTCGAGCTTTCCAAAGACATGGAGAGTGTGAATACCATCTCAATTCCACGACTCTTGTCTCCTAATCAACAGTGCCTATTCGGCTTCTGTGACGCCTCAGAAAAGGCCTATGCTGCAGTGATATACCATCGATCAACAAACCATGATGGAGAATTCCAGGTGCAACTTGTAATCTCCAAAACAAAAGTTGCCCCACTCAAGACTGAGTCAATACCGAGACTTGAGTTATGCGGAGCTTTACTGCTTGTGAAACTTATGGCTTTCACTTGCAAGGCTTTAAACATCCCCATGGAGAAAACTCACCTCTACACGGATTCAACAATCGTCCTCTCCTGGTTAGCATCCCATTCCAGCAGATGGAAAACCTTTGTTGCCAACAGGGTAGCCAAGATCCAGCGGCTCTCTTCACCTGATCAGTGGCATCACGTCAGCGGGATCATTAACCCTGCTGATCTGGCATCTCGTGGAGTATCCTCACCTGAGCTTCCTACTTCATGGTTTTCTGGACCTGAGTTTCTGCAACATCAGATCATCTACCAGGCAGAGACACCTCCTATCAATGAGACTGTACCTGAAGAGAAACTGTGCACTGTGCAATCAGTTGCTACAACCAGCCATGACCTGACTGACACAGATAAGTTATTCAAAAGGTACTCTTCTCTGTTTAGGCTTAAACGTATAACAGCTCATTGTTTACGCTTTGATGAAATTAATAAAAAACTACGCAGTGTGATAACATAACTTTTAATAAATCAGAATAGGACAGCAGACACATTCTAGATTCAGTTTCGAACTGGAATAACTAATCAATCATAATAGAACAAGTGTAGAGAGTTGAGTGGTACTGTTGCTTTCTTAAATTGATATGTGGAATAAATAAGTATACAGATTCAACTCAACACCCTCTCTCAATTTTTTCCTTCTGAAGATAAAATTGCTATTTACAAAAAGAAATTTAAATGCTAAAATTGTTCCAATGCAATCAACTTAAAGCCAAAAGAATACATACATTCATAAACTCGAAATCAAAATTCATACATGTAGGCACTATATATACGCTCAAATATCTATCTATTCTAAAAATTTTTACAAGAAATTGAAATTCCTCATTCTTATTTTAAGTTCATTAACCCTTTAAAATGGTTAAAAGTCACTGTTGACAAAGATTTAGTAAAAATATCTGACACATTATCCACTGTGGGTACATAATCAATCTGAATTTTTTCTTTTACAATTAAATCTTTAATAAAATGATACTTAATGTCAATATGCTTAGAGCGCTTGCTGTTTTCGTATCCACTAGCGAGATGAATTGCTCCCTGATTATCCAGAAAAAGTACAGGTTTACAGTCAAAACTTGGATCAAAGTCCTGAGCAAGACGAGCAATGGATACTATTTCTGCAGAAGCCAATGCTGCTGCTACGTACTCGGCCTCTGTTGAGGAAAGGGCCACGCAGTTCTGCCCTCTCTTAACTTTGACACCCTCTGGTGGCCTAATAAAGGTGTCTTGCTTAAGTGTTCCGTTCAGAAATGCTACTGGAACATCCAACTGACGAACAGTCCAATCCTTCTGGAGGGCATAGGATATTAACATTCTAATTGTAGACAATCTAGCCACCGGTGCATACAGCTCTGTATTTACATCTTCTTGAAATCCTCTGGCCACCAATCTGGCTTTTTTAGTCCCATCGGATTTGCTTCTGAAGACCCATTTTGTGTCGATAACCTTTGTGTCAGGTGGACAATCGCTTTCTCTCCAGGTGTCCATTTCTTTAAGAGATTCCAGCTCTCTTTTCAGAGCCTCATTCCACTCAGGACTCTGGATGGCCTCTCCATATGTGGTCGGATCTTTGATCTCTGCTATAAAACTGTAAGCTGAGTAGAGTTCATAATCTTTAAATCTTTCCGGAAGTCTTCTCTCTCGAATTGGTCGACTTTCATTTACTTGACTGATTGGCGAGTCTTTGTCATCTTCAAGATCCGAGGAATCCTCCTCCGGCTCATGTTCGTCTCTCACATCCTCTGTCTCACTGTCATCTTCACTGTCAGTATCATACTTTCTAGGACCACTGGATTCTACTCTTTGTCCTTCATCTGACTTCATTGACTTTTCCCTCTCTTCCTCAATGGGATCTGATTTATCGGGCTTAAATATAACATTCCTCGACACTTCCACCTTTCTTTCTTCTGGAAAGTAAACTCGATACCCCTTTATGTTCTCTCCATATCCGACGAAAATTCCTTTCTTGCTTTTTGGATCCCATTTTCTTCTTCTCTGTTTGGGAATCAAGACATAAGCTTCAGATCCAAAGACCTTCAAGTTTGTTACATCTGGTTTCTTTCCGTGCCATAATTCAAAAGGTGTCACTCCTGGAACAGAGCTAGATCCACTTAGGTTTAGTACATTCACGGTTGTAGCGACTGCTTCTGCCCAAAGCTCTTTTTCCAAGTTCTTTGCCTGCAACATAGTTCGAGCTAATTCCACAACAGTTCTATTTTCTCTTTCGATCTTTCCATTTTGTTGAGGGGTGTAGACGCACGACTTTTGATGCTGAATCCCCTTCTTCTCTAGAAATTCTCCAACTGTGTGATTTACTTCTTCGAGTCCTTGATCAGTTCTGAGTACCTTCACTCTGTGTCCAGTAACGTTCATGGTTAAGTTCAGAAACTTGATGATGTGAACCTTTGCCTCCGACTTGTTTTTCAGGAAATAGACAGCTTTGAAGTGACTGTAGTGATCATTCAGTAACAAGAAGTACTTTGAGTTTCCGATTGACTGCACTTCCATCGGTCCGCATACATCAGCATGGATTATCTCTCCACAGGACTTGACAACGGTTTGGGACTGTGAGAATGGCAAGACATGTTGTTTTCCCTTTACACAGGCATCACAGAAAAACTCCTTGGTATCTACAAACTTGATGTCATGCTTAATCAAGAATTCCCTGACGTGCTTTACATTCTGATGTGCAAGTCTTTCATGCCACTGCACCAAATTAGTCTTCATGTCAGACGATAAGAAGGCTTGTTCATTCGGGTTTGTATTCATTTGATACAACTTCCCCTTTCTCTGCCCCTGAATCATTACTTGGCCATTCTTAATTAGTCTACACTGGTCACTTTCAATTTCGAACACATAACCTTTATCCGTAGCGGATCCCACAGAGAACAAGTTACATTTGAGATCTGGAACCAATAAAACATTCTTTAAAACTCCTTGAGTCCATTTTTGTCCATCAAATGTCGAAATTTCCACATCGCCCTGTCCTAATGCCTCTATCACCTCACCACTAGCAACTTTAACCTTTATCGGATCATCAAACTTTTCAAACTCCTGGATCCAATCCTCACGAAACGTCATATGCTCGCTGGCACCAGAATCGAAATACCAAGTGTCATTCAAGCAATCATCATCCGAAATCAGAGCAATAGATATGTACGTTGACCTATGAGAAGGACCCGGCTTCCTGTGTTGCTTTTTGTTTTCATTTTTTCTTAAGTAACAATCTCTAGCTTTATGATTGGGCTTGTTGCAATTAAAACAAAGGTTCTGCTCGAAATTTTCTTTAAGAGGGCAATTATTTGCTATATGACCCTTTTTTCTGCATATGTTGCACTGGATCTGTCTCTCTCTCCCAACTGCACCTCTTCTTTGCCACCTCACACTGGTGAAAGCCTCCATCTCAGAACACTGTTCTGAATCACTTGACGCACTTTTGATCCTTTCTTCCTCTATTGACAATCTGCTGATCAATTCGTTGATGCACTGTTTTTCATGGGGGACAGAATCCCAAGCTGTTATGAAATAATGAAATCGCTGTGGTAATCCCATCAGAATTTTTGTCATAAACATCTGATCAGTTATTTCTTCCTTTCTCTGTTTTAGCTGAGTGCGTATGTCCTCCAATCCAGAAACATAATCAGAAATATTCTGCCCATCACACTTGAAGTTAAAGAACTTCTTCTGAAGCATATGGATGCTCACCTCGGACTTGTGCTCATACACGCTGCACAATTTCTCCCACATTGCTTGTGCTGACTCACAGGTGAGGAGATGCGCCATCGGACCATCGTCGATTCTGCTAACTATCACCTCCTGAGCCTTTAAGTTCTTTTTCATAAAAGCCGTCTGTCTGGCAATAAATGCCTCCTCAGTCTCTCCGTTCTTTCTCGGCAACAATCCTTCAATTGACTCAAACAATCCTTTACTTTCCAAGACTATCTTCGTTTGAAACTTCCAAACATTCCAGTTCTGCTGTCCTTTCAGAACAATCGATGTGCCACTACCTTCCATTACTGCTGTTCAAACGTTCTAAGTTCAGTTTTACTTTCAAAATAATTATAAGTTACTACTTTCCCTGCTGCAGGCCTTTTTACATGAGCTCTGGGCCCATAACCTGATGAAATTAATAAAAAACTACGCAGTGTGATAACATAACTTTTAATAAATCAGAATAGGACAGCAGACACATTCTAGATTCAGTTTCGAACTGGAATAACTAATCAATCATAATAGAACAAGTGTAGAGAGTTGAGTGGTACTGTTGCTTTCTTAAATTGATATGTGGAATAAATAAGTATACAGATTCAACTCAACACGCTTTATTCATAACTGCAAAAATTCACAAAGTAAGATTATTACTGAATTTCTACAAACAAGTGAACTCAATAATGCTATGAATGTTTTAGTTAAGATTGTGCAATGTCTTGAATTTAACAATGAGATTTCTGCTCTTCAAAAGAGTCGCCCTTTAAATTGTAAGAGCAAAATTCTAAATCTAAATCCCTTTCTTGATGATTCAGGCCTTCTCAGGGTGGGCGGTCGCTTGCGACATGCAAATATTCCTTACGCCCATAAACATCCAATTTTATTGCCTAAGAAGCATGCCTTGACAAATCTCATTGTTAAATATTACCATGAAGCAAGTTTGCATGGTGGTGCTCAACTGGTTCAATCCACAATTCAAGAAAACTTCTGGATTGTGGGAGTCAGGGATTTAATTAGGTATTATATCAGAAAATGTGTAACATGCCATAAATTTAAAACATCTATGACTAATCAATTAATGAGTGATTTACCAGTAAGTAGAATTACGCCAGCTCCTGCATTTTCACGATGTGGTGTCGATTATGCTGGCCCATTTCAAATTAAGGCATCAAAGGGCCGCGGCTCCAAGTCATATAAATCATACATTGCTATGTTTGTTTGTTTCACAACTAGAGCTGCTCACTTAGAGCTTGTATCGGATTTGTCAACAGATGCATTTCTAGCTGCATTAAAGCGTTTCATTGCTCGCAGAGGGAGATGCAATGACATCTACTCTGATTGTGGCACCAATTTTGTAGGTGCAAAACGCAAATTATTAGAGTATGAGAAATTGAGTACTTCACATAGTTACAATGATGGTGTAAATAAATTTCTATCCAACTTAGGCATAAATTGGCATTTCAATGTACCGGGAGCTCCCCATATGGGTGGCCTATGGGAGGCTGGTATTAAATCAACAAAATTTCATTTGAAACGTGTCGTTGGAGATGTAAAACTAACATTCGAAGAGTTTCAGACACTTCTAACTCAAATTGAAGCTTGTCTTAACTCCAGACCACTGACAGCCTTGTCATCAGACCCAAATGACATGTCAGCTTTGACCCCGGGTCATTTCTTGATTGGTAGACCTTTGACTAGTATACCTGAACCCAACTACCTTAATGACAAAATTTCCTATCTTACCAGGTGGCAATTAGTTCAAAAATTAATGCAACATTTTTGGAAACGTTGGCAAAACGAATACTTGTGTCGTCTTCAACAAAGACCCAAGTGGCTGTTGCCTACCAAAAATTTCGAAATCAATGACTTGTGTCTTTTGAAGGATGATAACTTGCCACCCACAAAATGGAAACTAGGTAGAATAATTGAGTTGCACCCTGGTAATGATGGAATTGTCAGAGTAGTTACAGTCAAAACAGCTGACGCTGTATTAAAAAGAAATATAACAAAATTGTCTCTACTTCCACTATGATTAAATAGTATTCATGTCATATTGTGATTTCTGTATCAATGTTTATTTTGGTGTCATATTTACTGTTCATCTACTTCAATTTCTGTGTATTACAACGTGTCTGTTTTATTGTATTTTGAAATGATATTTCAAGGTGGGCGGTATGTTCAGACGACTGCTGCCTCACACCACCAGAGGCCGCTGCAATTGTGGCCTTGAGCAGCCATTTTTATGTTTCTCCCGCTCACTTCTTTGTCTGCCATGTGTACGTTGAACGTCGTTTTTTTGTGTGGTGAATAAAAGGCATTAAACCAACATGCTCCTTTCCGTCGCCCCTTCATTAATGGTTATTACTTTTTATCATAAGCTGTTGATGTATTTTTGTATTTTAAGCATATTTGTTTAAGTGTTGCTAACGAAATTTAACAAAGCGTTTATTCTGATGTTCTTAAAATTATATATAAATATTTTATTCCAAACCATTTGTAGAATTTATTTCATAGACTTCTTACACTAAAAATTAGATTATTGTTTGAATTCATGTTAGCATCATCATATAATCAATTTCTTGCTTTAATACTCTTTGTTTGATATTCCACATTTTGTAAAAACTGATAGCCATCTTGAATTTAGATAATCATTTTATTTAGATGGGTTTAAGATCAATTTTTCAAATACTTTAAAAGTTGATATACATAAATGTTATTTCTGAATCACATTATGCTATAATTACGAATTAACATGTTTGTCTTCTACAAATGTAGTGTCCGAATCTACTTCGATATTTAAAATGGTCTGTCTTGTCTTTAAAATTTAAGTAATTTGAAGAAGAATAGCAGTGTCAGAATAGATTTCATAATAAATGGTTAGAATTGCATTTATCTATCACTTTCTAAAGAGTAATTACACAGTGCAGGATGTTCAATTTTCATACAAAGTCTTGGTTTTAAACGTTAAGCTGTATTCCAATAATAAGGAATAAATATACCAAAAAAACTTTCACTTACGATAACTTTAACAGTTCTGTATCAAATTTGTTCTATTTTACTCTTAAAAAGATAATTACGAATTGAAAATAGTTTTTATTCAGCGTAAGTTTATATTGGGTATAAGGGTAGCTATCATGGGGAGGAGCTTCGTTTCTTAACTCTTTAACTCTTCTCATAGGTTCATGGTGTTTTCATAAATCATCAGGGGTATCATACTTTCCCAGGGTCTCCCTTCTTAAACCCGTTATAGATTCATAGTAGACGTTTGGATGGAAAATCGCTTAAACAGTGTTTTGACTACCTTATTTTTTCCTTAATGCATAAAAATAATGCTTGACTTCTATATTTCCTTTCAGCTTAACTCCACAATCTGGCTGAATGCTGACATTCTCCCAGGCCCAGTCCACGCCCCGAGTGTCCCCCCGATGGAAGACATGTTCATGTTCCTCTGCCACCAGTACTTCCCGGGAGCCCTTCTGTCCATTGGGTGGACCACCGAGTGGTACCCCACCCTCCCCAAGGAGATGTGGCACTACGATTGGCACAACGTGCGCAAGATGGCCGACACCATCCGCTGCTTCTTCCCCGACACCCACTCCCAGAACTTCACCTTTCCTGTCCGGGGCATCTTCGCCTCGAGGTCCATCGAGCAGCTGCAGTGGCTCGTGGCAGTGGTCCCGGGCTCGACCCTGACCGTCTGGACGGTGTCCGGAATCCGCTCCGACCCTCTGGAGGTCGAAGACCTGGTCCGCATCCGGAAGTCCTTCCCGAAAGATAAGGTCTACTTCGACCTGCCGGACGGCCTTCGGGAAGAGTTTGCGAAGGCGAAGAACGTCTCGAGCAATCCCCCGTCTGCCATTGGCGTACACCACTGGATGACGTTGAAGAAAGGGATCGGCCACGAGTGCTCCTCAAACACCTACATCACCAACGACACCGTCATGTTCGGCAAGTCCATGTACTCTGCAGTGCTGCTGAAGAAACTCCTGGTGACAGATGACAAGAAGAATCTGAAGATCCGCGGTAAGTTCGAGTTCTTCGACGACGTGCCGTCACCGAAAAAGAACAAAGTCTCCATCGTGCTCGTGGACGTGAGTCTGTTCTCCAAGAACATGACGTTGGACTTGACAGGCAGCGACAGCGACGTGTTGTGGACGGCTTTGAACGCGTCGCACGTCTACGCCTTCGAGGAGATTCCGTCGTCGGAATCGTGTCGCATGTTCAGCCTGGACACCAGCCGGGACCCTTCCTTCCAGGCGTGGACTGTCCACTGCGACGACATGCGAGAGGGCGGGTCGTTCGAGGAGGTGACCTCGAAGGGGGTCCAGGAGATCCCTCGATCCAGGAGACTGGTCTTGCCGAAGATGCCTGCCATGATAGGGTTCGTGTCGTCCGGGGACAGTTATGTCGTGTTGAGCGATCTGGAGATTGAGGAAGGAGACAGGACCAAGCATGTGAGTGCTTCCTCGGTTGTTGAGGTCTCGGTGGGTGTGTTGAGCCTGGCGTTTTTCTCCTTTGTAATGCGACGGATTTTTACGTAAGGTTTGTAAAGAGATCGGACATTATTGGTTTTATAATTTTTAATGTAAGTGCGTCTAGAGAGGGCTGTAATGCTCTTGAATGAAAAAAATATCACCATAAGACATTTTGGAATCATAAGGTTCGATATTTTTTATACGATGATTTGATTTGTAAAGAAATAACAGCCTCTTACAGCTCTTAATAAAAAATATTCGTATTTTCTATATGAATACCTTACTAAGTACGTCTTTATTGAGCGATATAAAAGGATTTATGATTCAAATTATTGAATTATTATTGAATTCAAATTATTGATCTTGAACTACGGCAGACTCCCTTTTAACTGGCCCGAATGGGACTGGGGATAGGGCAATTAAGACAAAGAAAAAATTAAATTGGTTGGAAATGCCCGGTTGTGAAGCTTTAATGAAGAATTTAATACATCAACTCATAAATTTTTATTGTATCAAGTGAAATCCTATTTAATCTAAAAAAATCCTTCAGCGAAGTTTAACTATTTTTAAAAAAATTGTACCTAAATTAGTTTGTAAAACCAGCTGGTTAAGTGGGAGTCCAATGTACTATACTTGTAAAATAAAATGTACTATAGTGATTATAAAGTGAAATTTCTGTGATATACTATGTATTTCTATTAATGAAGTGTCCTGTACTTAAGCATCATTTTATTGCTACTTCTATTTTTTCTCGTAGTTTTGCATTAAAGTAATATTTTCAATGAATCGTTCATTTTTTTTCGCAGTCAGAAAAAAAAATTATAAATAATCCTTGAATATAAATTGCAGAAGTATGTATTAAAAGTTCCAAGAATATCCCACAACTATACAAATGGGAGTTATACAAATACATACTTTTGTGTTTAAAAAATCAAGCCAAATTTTAAAATTTCATTAAAGCGAAATAAAAAATTGTTTTCAGGGTTTCCACCGGTATATAATGGATGGTTCTTTTAAGATTAAAGAGGGAAAAGTTTGTAGAAAATTTAAAATGATTCAAAATTAAAAAATAACCCCAGGAATTTGACTGAAACACAAGGAGAAAAACATTTTTATTTGCCAACATCAGTAGTATACATCGAGTTTCAAAACTATTTGCTTTCTTTCCTCTTAAATATTTAATTAACAATATTGTTTTATCTAACATAGAATAATACTTAAGTTTTCTAGTATTTATAATAAAGTTTTCAGGTTTGTACTTCTTGCAGTTCATTAGTTAGTTAAACGCTTTTTTATATAAAATTCTGATTAGTACATTATTTCACCAAAATGCTTAGATATGCTCTTAAATTTTACTATAGTTTTTAGGGTAACTAAAGTGATATGTTTAACTATGCTAAATTTTCAAGTCAAAGTCTGTCTTACTATACAAATATATGCAGATCTTTAACCTTTTAGTTACATAAATATTTTCATAGTATACATGAACAAACATGATAACTTTATACAAAATTATTAATTTAGTAAAATTTAATGAAGTAAACATTAAAATTGTATTTTTTCAACAAATAAAAGTGCATGGTATTCAAAATATCGTTCTCTCTAGATCTTCTTAAAATTTCGATGCTAAAATACATCACTTACATAAAATACAATTAGACATTTCATTGAATCTTAGTCTCTAACTCTAACCATATTGTTTTCAAGCACATCACGAACTTTTTTATAAATACATTTATATTCAAAAGATAAATTATATATAGGAATATTTCGCCAGTTTTCCGTACAGTATATTTACTTTAAGTAATAATATGAAATTGGTTAATGTAATAGTACCCTTTATTTCTTACGTTATGTTATTGTAAACCAGCTTTTGCCCTTTTATATTGAATGTCTTTTAAATAACTTTACGTTACCTTAGTACTTAGATAGTATCTAAATCATTCGGTTATCATCGAAACATCAAGCAAATCTTTGGTTGTATTATTATTATTGGTCTTGATCCTTACAACTTGATGATATCAGAACTTACGTAGTAGCACCAAGAACCAATAACAAGGCCGGATTCTCCCGTATGTTCTTATTCAAATTTTCCAATTGGTTGTTTTATTTCAAAGGTTGCCGAGGGAAGAAGGGCTCTTTACTACTAAGGTGACAAAATTGCAAGGAAGATATACACCTCTTTACACATTCTTATAAATGTAAACAAAAGTTATAAAGTTAACGAATTAAAAGTTTTTCATAAACTTATATAACAGTAGGAGTAAGGGTGAATGTTCCTTTATCAGTTAAGAGGTAAAACGTTTTAGTGGCCCGTGAGATAAGCAGCAAAGAATCACAAGAAGCTTTACTCTCCAAATTCTCTTTTCTTGTAAAATCTCCAGCAACTGAGAAATGAAAATATGTAAATAACTCACGAAGGACAACAGTTAAAATGCGTTCTCAATTTATATAGATGTGAAAAGTAAACTGGAAAATATTGACTTTTCAATCCATTTGTAATTTAAAATTAATGTACTCTAAAAGGAGGACTTTTATAGTAATGTCATCAGTGGTCCCAGTTACCCGAGAGATTATTCAAGGGAGTAAGCAGTTTCATACTTTTACCCACTTAAGTGATGACCAAAACATTCATCCTCATCCCTTACTCCTTCATAATCAAAAATAAATCATACGACTCAAATGACTAGCAAACCTAAACTTTTCACACACATATCTACCAGCACCCGCTTCACCACTGAAAAAAAAACTTAGCACATCAACTCCACAAACGTCTATATTCACAGATATCAATCTTCGAGCTTCGATCATCACAGCATGGCCTCCAGTTCACGATCAAGAGAAATCACACACAAACGACTATACATAAAAATAAAGGAGTTTATCATCTCTCAACGGAAACGTTGGATCACACCAGAGCCCCGTCTGTCTCTTGGTTCTCTACTTCGGCCTTGATTTCTTCTGGGGTGGCGGACACCTGGTAGGCCTTCTCCCTGTGGTCGAGTCGGACGACGATCTCTTGCTTGGGGGGTCCGCTAGACTCCCCTGGGAGGGAGCCTGGCGTCCTGGTCCTTCTGAAGCGGTGAATGTTCGTGCCCACGAGGATTAGGATGATGGCTGCGTAGAAAACGATGACGATCTAAGGAGGAAAGACTTGATTAGTCTTTACAGAAAACTATAGAGGCGATTGGCAACAACTACGAGCTAACTCCTATGTAAAGCCGTTGGTGTTAGCTCGTTGTTGCTGCTGATGTCAACGTAAGGAGAAGAGACTGGATTAGTTTTTAATGAAGTTAACTGATAAATTAACGAGCTAACTCCATTTTAAAGCCGTTGGAGTTAGCTCGTTGTTGATGAAAGCGCTTTAATTAATTGTACTCTAGGTGAACATTTCTTAAAGTGACCAGTGGTTCTGAACCTATGGTTCGTGAAGTATTTTCAGGTGGTAGGAGTACGTGAAATATGGACCTTTTGATAAACTTAAATACTAAGAATATGAGGAAGAAATGAAAATATTATTAAAAATAGTTTTGGTTGATTTTCGGAATTTCAAATGTGTGTACCTACACTTTAAGGAAAGTACTATAGAGCTTTATATTAAGTTAGCTCTTTCAAAGTGCCTTGTAAAAGTCGCCATTGATTAAGGTATCCAGTAATACTTGGATATGAAAAGGTTGAGAATCACTGTGCTAGTGCGTCTGCTAGATTACCCAAGGAAAAGTGAGGTAAGTTAACATTATCGCATTAAATACTATAAGAAACACAATTTTCCAAAATTCCTGCTTCCTGGATAAGTTTTAACCTTTCCCCGTTTATATAGTATATAGCCCTCAAAAATGATAGAACTTTTTTTTTTCATTGTTTTCTGTTTTAAAAACAGAAAAGGCGAAACCTGCAAATTTTAAATTCCAAACAATAGTGGGTTTTCTAACTTCATTTCGTGTGCTTTTTCGTGATTATGCTTAGTGAATAGAGCCATTTTGTGCCTTAGAATCTGTAGTTTACGAATCGCGATGGTGGACACTTCGGGTCTGCGACTGGGGATTGCGAGAGGCGCAGAAGTGGAAAATCGACCAGTTTCAATTTTGCGTTATTTGTAGTCAAAATGGTTCCTTTTATTTTTTCAATTAGGTTAAACGCCCCATAACACAAAAGAGGTGAAGGAGGAGTATTCGATCCTAGAGTTTGGAAAGAATCCATTCACCCCAGCCGGGGCAGTAGAAGGATAAAGTCGAATGTAAATATTTGTTTACCTATTTTCTCTGAGGTTCGTGTTAATAGTCACAAATAAACGTAATGAAAGGTGTCATTCTTTTCCTTACCTTTGGGCAAGAAAGAATTGCGATAGTAGAAATCTGGCAACGCTCACTGGGGATAGGGAGAGGGGCAGAGAAAAAACACGAAAATCAGCAATATCTAATCAAAAAAATTTCTTTTCTGCACCAACTGCGGTTGAATGTTTTCTAAATTGTCCCCAAAGATGGGCAAAATGCATAAAACCGAATTTCGAACTATTCTTCTACTTCAAATAGGGTCGAAAAGGTGTAGAAAAAAATAAAGGGAAATTCTTAACTTTTAAGTCGTTTAAAAACTTATTTATCCTCATAAAGGAGCACACATTTCAGGCAAATTTTTACCTTCATACACTTAACAATACGAAATACCATGGTAGATATCTAGTACCTGCGATTAAGGAGGGTGAGAGGGTCAGAAAAAAGTATACCAGTTTTGATACTGTTCGTAGAAGTAGAAATTCATAATTTTCTAATTTGAGTAGAGTCAAATGTGGTGCAAATAAAGGAGACCGATGGTTGACATACAGAACACCCATTTAGAAAAGCGTTCATCACATTGGAAGGTGAAATGGAAGGGTGAAATGGAATTTTAGGAGTTATTTGAAATGTTTTTCGACAAAACAGTGTCTATTTTAGTGAAATAACGTAGAAATCAATGTGAATTGGTCCCATGTACACTGTAGAACTAGAAATGCAACAGTAAATAACTTTCATTATAGAACGGGGGTAATGTGTGGGGCAGAAAAAAAGTTTGAATGATATTTTATTGAGAAAAAGAGTAATTATTTAGTTTAAAAGCTTTTCAGAACTGAAAAAATGTGAATGGGGACGCTCTTGGTGCCTATCTTGGGAAGCATAACTCAGCTTTGGGGGTTCGAAGGATGAAATAGAATACAAGGGGGAAATCTTTTATTTTTGACTAATAGCATGAAATTTTTTGAAAGAGCTAGATTAAACAATGTCAATTTCCCCCTCCAACTCTCTAGAGTCGGTCATCCGGCAATGGAATTTAAGATCCAAGACAAGGGAAGGTGGGCGGGGCAGAAAATGCGAAACATTTTATTTTAGTTCGTATAATAATCTTATTAAGATTAAATACCCCTAAATTGAGAAAATTCATAGCAGATATAAATGAGACCCATGTTGAAATGTGTTTCTTAGAGGGTAGGAGGATAAAATAGAATAATAGGGGGTAATATATTTAACTTTTTCACTGAAGAGTTGGAATTTCTCGGAAAACTGCATAAAAAGAATTGATTTTCCCTTTTTACTACATGGAATATATGACAGACACGTATAGGTGCACTGTGTATTGTGAGACAGGGGACGGTGAGTGGAGCAAAAAAAAAATACATGTATTCTATTTCTTTTAAATAAGATAATTTCAAAAAAAAAAAAAAAAGACATACATAAAACACACTTTCCCAAGCGTTCCTACACTTGGATGAGGGGTATAAGGACAAAATAGAAGACATTTATCCTATTAATTTGTGAGTTTAAGTTATGCTAGAGATTGCTTGATAATAGTTATAATGTATATATTTTCTTTCAATGTACTATATTATACGAAATAAGTTTTAGGAAACGTTTAATGACATTGAAATAACATATATTTTCTAATTTTCTTTTTAAATTTAAGACATCTAATCATATTTAAAAGAAATAGAATACATGTATTTTTTTTTGCTCCACTCACCGTCCCCTGTCTCACAATACACAGTGCACCTATACGTGTCTGTCATATATTCCATGGAGTAAAAAGGGAAAATCAATTCTTTTTATGCAGTTTTCCGAGAAATTCCAACTCTTCAGTGAAAAAGTTAAATATATTACCCCCTATTATTCTATTTTATCCTCCTACCCTCTAAGAAACACATTTCAACATGGGTCTCATTTATATCTGCTATGAATTTTCTCAATTTAGGGGTATTTAATCTTAATAAGATTATTATACGAACTAAAATAAAATGTTTCGCATTTTCTGCCCCGCCCACCTTCCCTTGTCTTGGGTCTTAAATTCCATTGCCGGATGACCGACTCTAGAGAGTTGGAGGGGGAAATTGACATTGTTTAATCTAGCTCTTTCAAAAAATTTCATGCTATTAGTCAAAAATAAAAGATTTCCCCCTTGTATTCTATTTCATCCTTCGAACCCCCAAAGCTGAGTTATGCTTCCCGAGATAGGCACCAAGAGCGTCCCCATTCACATTTTTTCAGTTCTGAAAAGCTTTTAAACTAAATAATTACTCTTTTTCTCAATAAAATATCATTCAAACTTTTTTTCTGCCCCACACATTACCCCCGTTCTATAATGAAAGTTATTTACTGTTGCATTTCTAGTTCTACAGTGTACATGGGACCAATTCACATTGATTTCTACGTTATTTCACTAAAATAGACACTGTTTTGTCGAAAAACATTTCAAATAACTCCTAAAATTCCATTTCACCCTTCCATTTCACCTTCCAATGTGATGAACGCTTTTCTAAATGGGTGTTCTGTATGTCAACCATCGGTCTCCTTTATTTGCACCACATTTGACTCTACTCAAATTAGAAAATTATGAATTTCTACTTCTACGAACAGTATCAAAACTGGTATACTTTTTTCTGACCCTCTCACCCTCCTTAATCGCAGGTACTAGATATCTACCATGGTATTTCGTATTGTTAAGTGTATGAAGGTAAAAATTAGCCTGAAATGTGTGCTCCTTTATGAGGATAAATAAGTTTTTAAACGACTTAAAAGTTAAGAATTTCCTTTTATTTTTTTCTACACCTTTTCGACCTTATTTGAAGTAGAAGAACCGTTCGAAATTCGGTTTTATGCATTTTGCCCATCTTTGGGGACAATTTAGAAAACATTCAACCGCAGTTGGTGCAGAAAAGAAATTTTTTTGATTAGATATTGCTGATTTTCGTGTTTTTTCTCTGCCCCTCTCCCTATCCCCAGTGAGCGTTGCCAGATTTCTACTATCGCAATTCTTTCTTGCCCAAAGGTAAGGAAAAGAATGACACCTTTCATTACGTTTATTTGTGACTATTAACACGAACCTCAGAGAAAATAGGTAAACAAATATTTACATTCGACTTTATCCTTCTACTGCCCCGGCTGGGGTGAATGGATTCTTTCCAAACTCTAGGATCGAATACTCCTCCTTCACCTCTTTTGTGTTATGGGGCGTTTAACCTAATTGAAAAAATAAAAGGAACCATTTTGACTACAAATAACGCAAAATTGAAACTGGTCGATTTTCCACTTCTGCGCCTCTCGCAATCCCCAGTCGCAGACCCGAAGTGTCCACCATCGCGATTCGTAAACTACAGATTCTAAGGCACAAAATGGCTCTATTCACTAAGCATAATCACGAAAAAGCACACGAAGCCCATTTTCGTGAAGTTAGAAAACTGACTACAATTAGAAATGCCTTTTTAATAATCCACGACCCACCACAAAAATGATTGAGTAGCTCTGTCTAAAGCAGTCAAAGCCCAAAGAGTTCCCTAACTTATTAAACTAGAGCTCTACTTATAGGTGAAAAATTAGTCATGGAACACTTTTCAGGGGAAAAAACTCATCTCAAGACAGCTTTTCAGAAAAGTTATATAAATTTTGTATTGAATCGATACTGAGATAAACTACAGATATCATTGCCAAGCAGTTTGATATGTTAAGAGTACCATATAGTTTAAAACCACTGATATAAAATGTTGAGTATTTAAATGGAATACTATTGTTTTAAACTCTGCATAACTCTCGCCATTTTTGATAGTGTATATCAAACATGACAGCACTTGGTATAGAGAAGAATCGTGTATCCAAGACAAACAAAAACTCACTCCTCCTTTCATTTATTACTTGGGAATTAAAGGAAAGAAACATTACAGAAATATATGGTCACTAGCATAACATAAAATTACCATGAAAAAAAAAGATAAATTTAAATGCAAAAGACTCATTTAATCTGCGTTTCTTTTGTTTTAAAAACTCCTAAAACTTTTCCACCCTATAAAATATGGTAAATTAGTGTTTCTCACACAATACAGCTGTAGCTTAACAGCTTGAATCTAACTATTCCAAACCTAGTTTGAATTTCAAACACGCAAAGGGAATCCATTAAAATTCTCATTAATTTGTCAGACAAGTTCTAACCACCCATTAAGTGACCGCATTGAATTTTCTACGCACTACAAGGAGGCTCGAATAAAGAATGGAAGAGAGAAGATGAATCCTCCTTGAAGGCTCACACAATTGTTTGATGACAGAGAGAAGAAACTAGTATGAGTGGCTAGTATGCAGGTTAAAACTATCCTCTAACTTCAACTGTTATCCAACTAATGGATAAGATAAAATTTTCAAAGAGCTTTTAAGGTGTAGCATTAAAAGCATCTAAATTACATTGTGTTGGTATTTTAGTTAGATATTTAAAAATTATTTATGCTTTAATTTGTCTCTCTTTTATCTAATTCTTGTTAAAATCGAAATGGAAACTTTTCCTATGTTGATGGTATTTAATTTTATTTTCTCTAATATATAATTCTAATCTATAATGTCTAATATAAAGATTTATTAGCTCTGATATATTCATTTGTAAGTTGAATAAGACATAGTAAAAAAAAATCCCACTTTCTTTTAAACACAATTTAACTTTAGTAATCAGAACACCATTTAATCAGTTCAAAAGTTCCATTAGTAAAACCTAACACGAAAATGCCTTGTAAATGTGGTTTAGCACAAAACTAAATGCAAATCTGAAGTCACCATGAATTATAATAGCATTTAGTTTCTGTTGACTTAATTACCAGATTTTAAGTGATTAATGTAATTAGACTTATAAAAATAAACTTATTCTAGGATTTAAGTTTGAAAGTTTTCAATGTTGATTTGCGTAACGACAGTAAAAATATAAATAACTTAATGAACATAAATGAATCATATTTTTATATTAAAACTTTCAAAATATAAAACTAAATATAAACTAAAATATTCCCTAAATGCAATTTTTAAGAGAGTGTAAAGAGTTTAGAAATTCAAACTTATTGCAACTTGCTTAGAAATGTATTAAAACACAAATTTGGTTCTCGACGATTGAAATTTTAAAAAAAATTGTTTACGGGAATATGTTTTAGGTATGCCATCCAAAATCCTTTGGCATTAAAAATGTATTTTCCTTCGTTTATCATTTGGAGAGAGAAATAATGACAACAAATAGAAGTTTTTTCCCAGAGTAATTAGAAGCTTAAAAGAAAGTATTTTTCTCTCAGAGTATCTATGAGTAAAATATCAAGAAACTGATACTTTTTTGTTTTAAAATAGTTAGAAGTGAAAATAAATATCTTACGATTGAAAATCCTTTAAGGAGGAGTTAAGTTTTCTCGTATGTACTTTAATACTCCGTGTTCCCTTCTACTTCAGAAAGTAGGATTTAAAAACCAATTAGAGTTGAAAGATGTCGACGTATCAAGTCTTCTTTTTCATAAGCAGTACATTTGTGGTAAGGTATTCTTTCTTTAAATTATGAATCGAGTATTACAACTTTTTAAGAGACTAATATTTCTTTTATCAAAAATGGATTTTCCTTTTTTTTGTATGAAGTTTCGTTTTAAATGCCACTTGTATTTCTAGGACTTTTTTTGATAAGAAAAATGTGTTTGTTGTCATAGAAATGTTACATAGTGCATTCATTCCTTATATTTTGACTTAACAATATTTTTTTAATATTTACTCAGCAAATGGTTTCTTGAATGTCAATTTTGTTACTTAATTTCATAGTTCAGAAGTTTTTTTGTTTCAGATTTAAAATCAAAATTTGAATACTGTTTAAGAGAGCAAACTTCAAAAATATAATATGATATTTTTTTGAATTAATAGAATTTTAGAATAGGCCTAATAGCGAAGTGGTAGCACTTTGTTTTGCCATGTTAATGAGCCCAGGTCACTATAACGAAGATGGGTATCGTAGGCCCTGACCCCTTCTATGGCTGCTGCTCCTATGAGTTAGATTATAATTTTACAGTGTTTAGAATTTCAGTTTTTCGAAATGAAAGGTAAGGTGAATTTGAATTCAGATTTTATGCTCGTTTCAAAATAAATAATTTCCCTAGGTGCTTTTAGTGCAATGCATTTAATTGGTATGTCGTCTGTAAATGCTGTTACCTAGCGGGGGTTCACTTGTAGCAGAAAAGAAAACTTCTTCGGAACAAAGGAAGACCGGGCGGGGAAAACAAGTTATGATACTAGATGCTGTTTCAAGCAAAAAAAAGTGTTAAAATTATTTAGGATATCTCTCATTTCAACTTAAAACATTTTCAATTGTTAATTTTAAAAAAATAAATTTAAAAATCCTTAACTTAATAACTGAAATGTTCTTAAAAAGAATTGTACAAGAAAATCAGGATAATTTTACTGGTTGAATTTGAATATTCTTTTACTGAACATTTGAATCCTAAGAAAAGGAGTTTATAAAAACAAAACAATGAAATTATTAAAAGTGAGAAATTTCTTTTGATTCTTGAAGATTTTTCATTGCTAGGTCCCCCCCCCATATCCAGCAATAATACATATATGTATAATCATTTTGGCTATGTTATCTGACTCCTACGATATAGACATAGAGCATGCATTCGCAAAAGCACAAACCCACGAAAACTCACGAGAAGTTACGAGAAAGATTAATTTTAATTAGACCTACAGCTCCCGAGGGTATCATTTAGGACTTTTCCAGTTAGCGTTGTTAACATGTGCGTAATGGTTTTCGACAAAGAAATGCCTCTCACGTCCCTTCTTTCGTTAAAATGAAGACAGAGATGCCCTGTTCTCTCAGTTTCTACTCACATATAACCTAGACAAAATGAGAGGTATAAAACGTTGAGTTGGTTTTAAAAGACTCAAAAGAATTGCCTGTATTCCAGTAAGCAGTTAAAATTACTAGGCCGGAACAGCTTTTATAGCTTTAACTGTAAGAAAGATAGTTTTCACTATATAACTCAGATGTGATTCTAGATTTCTGAGGACGAAAATATTTTAATCATAAAAAATTTTAAATGTTTAAACTATAACTTTAACTTTTATGATTCTTCTTATAAAATTAAGTATGTACGTATTAAAGTTTAGAATTTTTATCCATATTATGTTATAGATTTATAATAAAGTATCAATATTTCGTGTTTTACGTAAACCACCAAAAGAAATTTACAAACTGCCTGAAATATTATTACAAGAAAATTAATATGAAGCTCTGTTTGTTAGTTTCATTTTGAAGTAAATAATATTTGCTAATAATAAAAATTAAGTTCCAAATATTAATTCAATTACTAAGTTACGAAAATCAAAAATAATCTTTTATATGACTGAAGCTCTGTAAAAATACTACCCTTAATTAACTATAAGTTAAGTTTTTTAATCTTTAATAATAAGAAATAAGGTGAACTAAATTATAACTTTTTTTTTAGATATCAAGGAAATACATAGTTTTCACATGACAGATCTATAAGGTACATCATGCATGCACAATGTACTATATCTTAAATGTCATTATTGAATTCACATCATTACAACTGAAAAATTCTCAAGCATCAAAAATGGTTATTGAGTTATCATATGATATAAAATTATATTAGAATAATACTGAATTCCACTCAAAATTGAAACAAAGATTTTTTTCCAATGAAAAGAAACTCAATGGGGTATTTGTCATAGAACGATATAAATATCTGAACTAATTGGGTTTAACAAACATTCCATATCGATAACTCATCCGAAAATATTTACATCTCCTCCAGAGAGAACCCACATGAAGCGTTTAAAGCCTTTTACTAAAGGTCTCTTGAAGATCACTGCTAACTTAACTAAGAGGAAGATGCACTAACACGTCCAGAACTCTAAATATTTGATCAGAACTCCGGTGGGGAATCCAATCCCTCCCTAAGCGTTTGATAACCGGGAATGCGAATATAATCCTCACGTCATGCGTTGGGAGTTGAAACTGAGGTTGTAAAATGCTTAGGGAATATTTGGGCAATGGAATGTATGGATTCGAGTTTACTAGATAAAGAAAAATACGAAACGATTTAATTGGATTTGATTTTAAAGTAGTAGTTAGTGTTATTTCGAACTATTTTAGTGTGCTTAAAGTACTGAATATTATTCCGGCAGGAATTGTCATTAATTTGGGTTGCAAAAGTGTTCTTCATCATTATGTCAAAAACGTTAAGTCTATATTGATTAGTTACAATTAAGTAATGGGAAAGTATAACTATTGTATTTACGTATGTATGAAGTTACATGTAGTGATTAAAAGATATATTTATATGGTCACATTTATTTTTTTTCTATTTTACACGTTATTATATATCTATTTTGTTAAAGTTAAAGTTAAATGCGTCACTCTCCTTGTTGCCTCCTACTTGTGTTTGGTACACAAATTTATTTACAGAGTCAAGTATTTCGTATTTGTATTGAAAGTTGCAAAGTGATATTATTCTCAGAAGCAACAAACAAATGCACTAATCTTTATTCATAAAATTATATTGGGTGTTATATTTATACTGTTTTGTTTTTACTTGTGAATTTCAAAAAGATTCAACTTTTCACGAAATGGATAAATTATCTTAAATTAATAAAAAAATACTAATTACATAAAAAAGAAATATTTTTACAACTATATTAGGCACAGAATACATATACATTATACATACACTACAAACTTATAATGTTCTGTCTAACAAAAACTTTTAGGCCTTATATTGAAACTTTTTATATCTGCCTAAATATTATTTTTCGTAAGATATTTTAAATATTTACAAAATAATAACAGACATTTTTTACTTGTATTCTAAAACGTTTGTTGGAGATTGAATCGCTCCCTGAAATTTTCCGTCATTTTGTCTCTTTGATTTGGAAAAGAACGAGTAAGAGTTTTATTTCATACTGAAAATTATAAAAAAAAATTCATTTACATCTAAACTTTCTTGAAACACTCGAGAAGACTCGCATTTACTCTAATGAGCACACTACTACTTTTTGGTCGAACCCAGAAACCTCTTGGTGTGAGTATACCATTCACTTCGAATACTATCTAAGTTTTCAAAGCGTGGAATATAGATGTATACAGATTCCCCTATTTTTCTATAACATTTATCCTATATGGTTCTTTTTAAAAAGTTAATAAGGTGCTGACAACTTTTACTTCAATAAAATTCAACCAAATCCGAATAAGCTCAAATGCAATTTTAATAAGCATGTCCAACAAAAATACTTCCTCCATTCAGAGTCAATAACACCGGTCACAAAACATTTAAAAACCATTAGAAACCTAATGTCCCACCTTTAATGAACCACAGAAAATTAATCGCTTTCAATACGTTCTTTTTTAAAAGTTCGGAGCTGTGACTTAAAGAAAAAAAAAGCTGCCTCATAACTCATTACGGCAAATTCTAAGGGAAACGTGTTTCTACTTTCAGAGTTTTGAAATCATCAATTATGCGCGCTCCTCGCTTCAAGTATCGGAAAAGATTAATGACTACGAATTCTCGCATTTCTCAAAGGAAGTGGGGAATAATAGCCTACTGTTCTTTCCTCTTCTCCATGTGTTGGTCTTTTCGGTCAAGATCCAGTTGCGTGAACAATCCATTTTTCTCTTCTCTTATAGCGTATGATGACATCAAGTGTGTATGTCAGAGATACAATGAATATCCCACCTAATTTATCATAGGAGTTCGGTCGTAGATTCCAATTTTTTCATCTCTGTGGTAATTTTTGAACTTAACAGGTTTCTGGGGGTTGAATTCAAACTTAAAATTTACTATGGTTATTTTTGTTTTATGCTGCTAAAGAAAATTTTGTAAATAGATTTACTAAAAAAAACTTAGTAATACATTTTTCTGAAACCACTTATTTTTTAAAGAAAATATTTTATGATTTTTATGTTTTAACCTAAAAAATAAAATTATTTCTGATATAAGATTTTTCTATTCTTTAACATCAAGTCCGTTTTACAACATAGTCTAATTCATAGTTTTATTTTAATTTTGATGATAACTAAAAAGGTTCTTTAATTTAGGTATTTTTAAAAGCCGTTTTAAAATTTTATATAATTTCTCTAATGCTTTCTTTTTTTTATGAACGATACCTTCAATATATTTTAAAGAACAGTTTCAAATGGAAACATTTAAAAAGTAAATGAATGAAATTAGCTTTATTGAAGCTATTAACATAAAAATTTTATCGCATTCAAATTTTAAGTGAAAACATGCTTTCATTTTTACTTTACTAAGACCATAGTAAAGACCACTTAACTCATCATATTCCCATTATTCCCTTTTTTAGGGCGTACTTAAAACTTAATCCTCTTATGTCTGTATCCGAGCATTAACGAAAAGAAAAAACTTCTAATACACCAAAAATGTTACCGCCAAAAGCAAACTACAAATATTTCCACAGTTATAACAGTATAACCATAAAAAAACCTTTCATCATTATAAGGATTAATGAAAATCCCAATACTCCATCTTACAACCAGACGGTCACAGTTACCCCCCAGAAATAATTGTGATCCTAAAATACCCCACACCAAGATACAGTTTGCTGCAATGCAACGGTAAGGGGTCATTCAAAAACTACATTGGGGTTCTTGTATCTCTGACAAAAGACTAGTGTTTGGCACTAGTTAACTAGAACTAGTTGCAACTAGTAGTTAACTACCGATCAACTAGTAGTTAACTAGTAGTTTAAATACTTTTAGTTTAAAGTAGTTCAACAGTTCAACTATTAGTTTAACTACTTTTTTAATTAACTACTATAGTTAAAACTACTTTCAAATTTTTAACTACTTGAAAAATATTTTTGTTTAAAATTAAAAAGATATTTAGAATTTTTATTAAAGGTAGAGTACTTCAAATATCATAACCAGAAATAAAGACCATTTTTGCGCGAAGCATGAATGTTTTTTTGTGATATAGATAGGAAAGGATGTATTAGAATTTTGCCAAAAAGTATGTTATGAAATTAAATAGACTAGTTAACTAGTAGATAACTACTTTGGGAAATAGTTAACTACTAGTTGCAACTAGTCCCAGGAAAAAAATAGTTAACTACTAGTTACAACTACAATTTCCCAGACTAGTTAGTAGTTGGTAGTTAACTATTTTTTGACCACTAGTTCCCGAACACTACAAAAGACAGAGGCGAGATAAAAACTTCCAGTGTGGCCTATCTGACGAAATTATGCTCTTTTACTGAGTGAATGAAACTATGCAAAAAATAAAAATAAATTCACCTGAGAAATTCTCCTTTACGTTCTATTCCGCAGGTCTTTCTTAATATCCCTTTGAAATATTTCCATCAATTTTATATGTATTTATAGTTTTTATGTGAATGTTATAAAACGTATCTAAATTATGGTTATATGAATGTGAAAAAGGATTGCAAATGGATTAATTGCACAAGTTTCTTCAATACATTAATGTTTCCTGCGGCCTGTACGATAATGCTGCGTATCTGATGATATTTTATTTTTCATACGTTAATTATCATGCGTGCGGCTTATCTACCCGAAATTGCTAGTTATAGTTTCTGTCCTTGAATTAGAAGGGAAACTCCTAGAAAAGTTACTTCTTTACCCAGAAAGTCATTGTCTCTCTCTCAATTCTTTGAATGTTTATTATCTTAGAAACTTTAACTTTAGTGAAAGAGAATATAATGTTTATACTATTACTTTGTTTATGAAGCCATTTAATTAAATGTCCCAAGTTGAAATTAAAATAGATAACACGACAGGTCCTTATTGTCTAGAGGTTGAAAACGTACTGGAAAGTGTTTTAACTGCTTAATTAATGTTGTTACTATTTATAAAGTAAAAGTGATAAGGAGATAAAAATCACTAAATTACGTCACTCAATTTTCAAAACTTTTATACCGCTCCATCCCTCGTGTCAAGTTGTCACATTTTAGTAAACCCTTTCCCTAATGTTATGTCATAGTTTAAACTAAAATTAAACCCAAATTTTAACAAATCTTATCGTATTTTCAATTTTTGAGTTTTAGTAATTCATAAATCGTCTTATTTGGTATAGTGCTGTTCAACTGGAACTAAGTAGCAATGAGGAAGAAATAAACAGCAATAAAAAAGCAGGTTTTTTTTAAGTGTACTTATACAGGGTCCCATCCTCCACCCCCAAAACATGGGATGTAATTTGTGAATGACCTTCTAACTTTGGAATTGTGCAAGGGAAATAAAGCGAAAGATTCCGTAGTTGGGCTTGGTTGGCAAGATTGGCTGCTTTTTTTCCGCCAAAACAACAATCATATTCTACAGAGAGGGTTACTAGAAATTTCAAACAGGGCTATATTTAGGCATGTGCAACAACATTAAAATTACAGCATGTCAAAGGAATCCATTTTGAACGTTTGCCAATAACATTCGTTTCATAATCGTTATTCAAGAACTTTACCTTACATTTATTAAATAATCATATAAGAAGAAGACTGTATTCCTTTTTCTAAAACAAGCAGGTGATCCCCTTTCTTAGTCTAGGTATGTTTGTCTTTGAATTTGCTTACAAAACTACCTACGGTTTTTCAAACAAATTTGTAATCTGCAAACAATTATAGGCTGGATTCATGCTTATTTTGTACGTGACCATTTTCGCCTGAAATAAGTACAACCAAGAACATTGATTTCTTATAAGAATGACCCAACTACGTATTCTTCTCCCCTTTAATTCACAATTCAATTAAACCCTTTTAAATTCACGTGGCGTATTATATGAACGTCCCTTAATGGGGCGGAAGTAATACACACAACACTCACAGTGACGTATATGACGGCATCCGTAGACTGTTCCGGAAACACAATCTTGACCGTCTGGTGGTGGGACTTCTCCCGGACCGCTTTGAGGGCGCTGGGGACCAAGGTGCCGTTGCACAGACCGCCGAGCATCAGCCTGCAAGGAAGGGGAAATAAGCGGAATGGAATGGAAGCACACAGGAAAGCACTTAGATGTTACATGAAGAGGAATGGCTGCGGGTTATGCGAGCTTTGGTTGAGGGAAGATGTTGAATTTATTGAGCGTGGGATTCTAGACTTATAGAAAACAAGGTATTCCCATGAGGATTACTGGGTGAATGACTGAGGTAAAAAGTCGTTTCATTTGGACTGAGTTTTTGGACACAGGGTGTCTCAATAGGTCGTTTCACAACTTTTAGGGGGTATATAATAGATTATCCTAAGATGCAGAAAGAATCACCTAGGGTAGTGAGGTCGCAAACGCACTCCTGAGGCGTTTGAGTACCAATAAAAGTTTAGGAAAGCAATGAAATATATGGATTGCTGTGGAAGGCAATCGGTTGGGGTAAAAATTATGCCTCAGGGCCAGTTGTCAGGCTTTAACTTATTTGCACAAGATAGGTAAAGCATCAAGAGGTCGTTTTTAAAATGAGACAATAACAAGGTTATTATTGTCGCGTTTGAAAATTCCTCTTTAGGAAAACCTTACAGAGTTTTTATAAATTAGTTAATGCATGTTAACTGGAAATTTGTTTATTCTCTTAACCATAGGATATCTTATAGTTATTGAATTGAAAAGTATTAGCATTGTTTATTTTGGGAATACCTTTTAAGTATGTATCATTAGGGCGGGTCTTGTTTTTATTATATTAGTCACGGAAAATTGAGCTTAGTGTGGGCATTTCATGGAAAATGGCTTTATAGCGTAGAGAAGAATGTAATGGAAGTAAATAGAGCTAAGGCTCTAAATAGAAAGGGATAAGCTTTACCCTTCTATTTTTCAATATTTACAAAATATTTATCAAGCTGTCACCTTTATAAACTCTGAATTAGAATTAGTATTTTCCTAAACTCGCACAGAATCATCAGCAAAAATAATTCCCTCAACACGGATGTCTGTCCCTAAACATATGCATAGTAATCAACGGTTGGCACACCTTACATTTAAATTCGCATCAAGAACGGAAGCTTAAGCTCACTCCTTCTCTAATTTCATTCATATAAGAATAACTCCCGTTTCATTTTCTGCTACACTGATGAAAAATAAAAAAAGTTCAGGAAAATGGCGTAAATCTGCAGGGAGCTTCGACGTAGTGCATTTCACGGCAAACCAATTACGGGCAAGAAACCGAAAGCGTTTCCATAATTTACATTCCACCTGAATGTATCCAGGAGCCATCTGCGATAACTTTTGTGAGCGGACTTCCGATAGATTTCTCCCCACATTTGGGCCGCATAAATTACCTCTTTAATGGCCACCGTGAAGAAGGAATTCTCAGCCCCGGTGATGGCGGGGCTCATTTGAAGGGCGTTATTGCCCGGGCGTGATGTGGTTTCGCCTTGGGAACAGATGGAATTCTCGGAACGATGAGGGGAATATGCAGTTGTGGGACGGTTAGGTGTGAAGTAAGTAGTGCATTAGTATCTGTAGGGTTTGCTACTGAAGATTTATTTCAGCATTGATGGGGTCGTAATGCAAAGAATATTATACGTATGGAAATACGTCACAGCTATTTTAGATGAAAGGATGAAAGTGTGAAACGAGTATATATTTACAGGTTTTTATCTCTAATGATTGCTCTATGGTGGCACAAGGTGGTTAATCTCTATTTAACTGTCAAGAAATAATTCTTTGGTCAAAATAAAAATAGTAAGGGTTTGAATCTTGGTTTTAATTTTTAATAGTGACGGATATTAGGGTAATAATTTAACTTTAGCAAATACTTTAAAAAAATTAGTTTAAATATTTTAAGTTTTAAATACATTATAAGAAAGTTTATCTACTATATCTGTAGGAGTGTAGAATCTCATTCTAAGAAATTAAAGTGGGAAACTTTTTCATCAAGATGAAATGTTTAAAAATGTTTTGCACAAACATTATAAGTTATGATAAGAAGTAAAATAATTGTTATTTAAAATATAATAATAACTAATAAATCTTTCGGCCGTGTATTCAACTCTAAACTGACCGGTGGTTAACCGGCAATGGCAGTCAAACTTCCGATTGGCAGTTGAAGAAGGAAATCTAGTTTTCCGCCAATCAGAGGATTGACTCTCGGTTAAGCGCCGGTCATGTTAGCGGTGAATACGGACATTAGATGCAAAATATTATTTATAATTTTAAGTTTAATGACAACTTCTAGATGTTACAAGAGAAATACCACTATTTAATACACAAATTATTTACTTTTCATAAACCGTTCTATATACTTAATTACTTTACTTTCTTATGAAGCAAGAATAACTTTTAGTTACAAAAATATGTAGTTCCGAAAATAGATATTTTTAGCAAAAAAAATCTGAATAAAAGTATTTTAAATTTAGAAATGTATCGTTGTTTGGCAATAAACATTTCAGTTTTTATCATTAATTCGTAGAATTAATTTGTGTTTCAAAATTTTCAATTACATGAATGACTGCTCTACAATTTTTTTACAAGTAAACAATAGTTAGGATGGTATTTATTAGAGATTAAACATGAAGATATGAGCTGTAACAAATTTTGAAAATGTTTAAATCTGTTATAAAAATTTTAAAGCGATGTGTTTCTGAATGATTGTTTCCTCTTAGAATATAAGTGTAATTCACATTATTTCAGCCTTGGTCTGTAAAAGGCTACCTCAATAAAGATTATACCTATTTGAATTTATTCTTACTTGTATTTAATTCCGGCAATCTTAATTACCCCAGGCTTACATCCTTATAAAGAACACTCTATAAAAATTCTAAAAAGTGTTTAAAACATCTCTACTATTTATTTAAATATCTCTATTATTATATAAATGTAATTTAAGTAATAAAATTATTAATTAAAAAGCAGGCAATTAGTTGTATACATTAACTACACAATGTAACAACATAGAACCTTGAAATATGCATAAAAGCTTTATTCTATGTATGACGTCACTTTTAGAGTCAACTGCTATCTTGTTTCAAAACACTCCAGCGAAATCTTTTATGAGCTACGGTCTTAAAACTGAATATTTAACAACAGACATGGTCTCCCAGGAAAATTTAAACGTAATAGGAGGAGCATAGGAATTTTACTTGCTCCACTACTACTCTTATCAATGTCAACAAGGACGTTGAACGTCCATTTATTCTTCCCTGAAATCATACCTGGAAGGAAGGATTTCCCAGAACATTCTGTTTCGAGTAATGATGTGTAAAAGATAGGAGTAGGTTCTCAAGGAGTGTCGAAATGTGGGTGCGAAAAAAAAAATTGTGTGAATAAACCACCTGCTGTGATTCTCGGTAAAGAAATCCAAGAAGTAGCCGGGATCTGGAAATTTTTAGGACGTGCAAATATTTTTTAGCAAAGTTTCTCAGGTTTTGGTAAAATATATCGATGAAGTATTTTATTGTGGTTGGGCAGGTAATCAATGGTAAGTTCATGGTGAAAAATAAAATGATATCTCACCGGAACTTATCCAAGGCTTACTTTGATTATTACTAAATCATACTCCTTAAATGATACTATTTTTATCTAGCGGGATTTATAATAGACAATTATGCTTAAAATTTAAAGTTGAATGCGCTTCTGGAAAAATATTTTTGAGCACGAAGTGAAGGTTTTTTTTAAGCTCAGTTAATATTTAAGTGATATAGTTATTGTCATACTTTTTTCGTATGCATAGCATGAAGGGAAAAATAAGAGGGTATAAGAGAAGAGTGAAAAGAAAAACATAGAGGAAGGAAGGGATAGAGAAGATAATGGATCGTAAAAGGGATAGATAAAAATAGTTGTTTGTTTCATACCTTAGAGAACTTTGTAACTTGAAAATAAATTAATTTGTGTAGTTTGAAAAAAAACTAATTCCTAAAATGTAGCCGAAATTAATTCTTTGTCACTAAATTGGTATAATAGGTACTTATAGACGCTAGCGTTTTATTTTAGATGTTGTACGTCGTTGACAACTAACTTGGTGGTGTTCATGTTCCTAAGCAACAAAGTTGGGATATAAAGTATCTAAATCATGTTCAAAAAGTTATAAGACACAGATCAAATTTACCAACAAAAAACTTGAACCACATATTTTCCTACCCAGAGCGGTTTAAAAAAAGAATAATGATACTATTTCGTTTAAATTGAAAATATAGTGCTTCAGTTCTTAGAACATATTTCATAACCCCAAGATCTCTCCTGTAGTAATTCCAATCATTTGCTCCGAACTTTGCAAACATTTTCCTGAAAAGAGCAGATACGATGAAGCTCCACACGGGAACACAGCGAATTGAACATAAGCCCGCTGGATATACTTCAAATATCAGTTCTCCGAAAAGCATGCTATCGAGAAATCTACTCAAAAGCTGATATATTCTAGCAAAGGCGATGCTTCACAAAGTTTAATGTTTCATCGATATATCTTCTCGCAAATTCCCCATGATTCCCGTTATCATCATTTCAAGCAATCATGCAACTACGCTCAGTCTCTGGGTATCCTTGTCATCGATTTCGAATCTATATTTGTCGTTGCTGAGCGTAGACACTTTGTGAAGAATTGACTGGGGAGTATGTGACATTTCTCTATATTTAGGATATTGGAATATATGTATCCTAGATTAGGACCGGATTGGTAACTATTGAATGTTTGGCGATGCGTCTGGTGTTGTCTATGGTAATTGTTTTGGGATAACTATACGCTAACTATGAGTTTGAAAGATTCCGGGATTACAAATGTGTTTCGCATAACACGTTAGAATACTTGGTATATTAAGTGAGTGATTTATATTGGTATGTCATAGTTTCAATCAAAGCACTTGTTTTAAAATCACTTTTTCATCATTTCTATTTCTAGACAAATGAAGACTATTACATTCCTCTCTAATTTCTTGTGTATAATATAAATTATATATAATATAAGTAATATAAGTTAATTCATTAATATGATTTTTTAGATGAACAATTAAAACCTGTTAAATATTTTAGGGTTGTAACTATTAGTCAAAAAAGGGATTAACGTTAGATAGCTAATTCATTATGATGCATATTCTAAAACTCTTTCGCTTCATCTTTATCCTTTGATTCAACAGGTTTTACTTTTATTATCTTTTTAGGTGACATTGTGGTAAAAGAAATTATCAGTGTATTTTATTAAACATGCGAACATGCGAGTATATAGAAACAAAGAGCGGTAATAATTTTAAAGAAGAATACCTTACTGTTATATCCTTTGACTTTGATAATATGATATATTGCTATGTATTGTTGTATGAATAGTAAAAATAATAATCCAAGAACAGTTCTTTAGATGTAATGCAGATTACGAAACCAAACTAGCAAATATTTTATTCAAGCTTGATGATACATTGTACGATGTCAAACATAATGAATTGAGAAAAACTCACACGGATTACCTAAAATACGCAAACAACTCAAACTAATTAAATTTGTATCCAAGGATATCCCCAAGGGATCCTTTAACATTTAACGTATTAAACAAGACTATGCAGAAAAGAAAATACCAACATAAGGGAGACCTCTACGATAAAATGTGTGTGGGATGTTAAGATAAAGTTGTCATTTCTAGAGAATAAAAAGAAAACAATTAAAAAATACACATTATATTGTCAGCTAACAGTAAAAAGGCACTAACACAAGCAAGGTTTTAATATTTTACAAAACAATAGTATTTCTAATCTCCCCAATGGTATTAGAAATTTAAAATTAGATTATGTATAAAGAAATTGATATCTGAAACATTGGTTTTTAATTAAATCATGCTTGAAACCACAGATCTTCTTTCTATTACTTTTATTTGTATTCTTAAATTGTTAAAAGCGTAATGATTTGTGCACTTTAGTACCTTCAAAATAAATGTCATAAAATATATTTAATATATTTTTAATTATTATGTAAGTTATGAATATTAAAAACATTTGTTTATCCTGAATTTTTAGATTATCTTTTGTAAACAACTCATCATAAGATGTAAGAAAAAATTATTGTTCTCATAAGGAAAATTTTTTATCAGAACCTTTGAGAATCAGGAATCAGGTGTTTATCTAGAGAGAAAATAGGCCCGTTTAAGGACCCTTCACAAAATTCTTAGTCAACAAACAAAGATCCTTCACAAATTCGAATACGAATTTTCAAAAGTCCAAAGATCAAAAGAAATTTGAAAATTGTTGTCAAAATGTGTGTCTATCATTTTAGAATGAAATTTGCCAGATTTTGGGCCCATTTTAAAGTTATGAATGCTGTAGTTGTACTACAAACCCTTCATTTTCAAGAAATTCCATTTGATTTTTCACGAAATTCCATTTAACTTTTCACAAAATTCCTAAATCAGGGTTCTGGCAGAAAAACCTGGATGAACCTCTAAAAATGGAAAAGTAATACCTATTATATAAATAGATTAACGTGAATTCAAATTGAAGCACAGAAGTAGAGCTTATTGCAGTCCAAATATAATAATGATTTTACATCAGAAGATCAAGTAAGTATATAATATTTAGTCGTTATACCGTTTTATTTGAACTATTATGTAGCAGCCAATAAATGAATGTGGTGTGTAAGTCCAAAAATATAAAATTTGAGATAAGCATGCATTTGGATTTCTTTTAGATCCTTCATCTCGTAGGGTAATCGCCTAAATCAAAATCTCAATAAGTAGTCTATGTATAAGAGCTGCCTACAAAATACCTTCTCCATAGGAACCTCAAAACTTGAACTTATACCACTTTCCCTCTAACCAGATCAATTAGAGAGTTTCATTAACAGTTCAATGTGATTTATTCTGTAGAAAATTTTGCCCAGATATAATTTTATTATCCTTGTTTAAAATTATGCATGGAATTTTTTTAACAGCTTTCCTCTTTTCGATGTGATTAAAAATTCACTGAAAATGCTTGAGAATAAAGGAAAAGTATTATTCACAAAAATAAAATATTCCAATTTCAAAAGAATATAATAGTCTCGTAAACTGATAAATGGTTTATTGACAGTTAAACTATTTCGTTTAGCTAATTTTTTTTTACCTTTTGATTGTTGCAAACCTTTGATAAGTATCCTGTTTTTGAAAATAAACGATAACATAAACTCACTGTAATATAAACTTGTTCCCCATTGATGCATAAAAGTATTAGCTTTTCTTCTTTTTGAAAGCGCATCATTTTGTGTTCTTCCTGGAAAATCCTTTGATCTGACTGAAAGTTTAGGAGAATGAAAAATATATTATGTTTACAGACATTGAAAGCTTTTACAGAAGTTTCCGTTCTTGATACTTAAGAATATTTAGCTTTATTTTCAAGTTTCTAATAACTTTGAACCAAATAAATATATTTTACTCGTTTACAGACTGTTTGCTTGAAAACAATTTTGTATTTCAATATCATACTAGATTATAATAGAAATTTTCCAGAATACGAACTGATTCAAATATATATATTAAAGTTATGTTTTCAAAATGTATCAGCAATAAACATTTAATTTATTGGTTGGTTAATGATGGTTATTATAAAATACACCAAATCAAAACAATCTTCTCTTAAAATTAACTGATTAAAATCAATGAAAGCTTAAAAAAGTTGTCAAACTTTATTATTTGTATCTTTTTTTATGTAACTAGTTTTATACAGAGTAAGTAAAATACTAGAAACGTTAAAATATTACTTTTTTACGTTTTTTAAAGGACTCAGCACAGGGCCAATAAAATGGTAAAGGGTATATCCAGTTTAGACTATAACGAGAGTTTAAAGTGTTTTAATATGAACAGTCTCGGAAAAAAAAAGATTATTAAGGGTGATTGGATCTACTTTTTGAAATGATGAAAAAAGTGAACACCATAAGGTTTTCCTTTACTTAAGATAACAAGTACGAGGGATCAGGGATAAAAATCAAACCAGGTCATAGTAACCGTGAAGGTAGAAATCATTATTTTATTTAACAGGGTAGTAGTTAGAAGAAATACATTATTAAAAGTAAAAATAAATTGTACAGGATAAATAGACTAACCTAATTGGGCTCTTAGCCTTTTGTTGGTCTTCACTATTTGTATATTTGTGTTTATATCTCTCAATATTATAAAAAAAATTGCCTTCACCGTTTCAGAAATTTTTATACTTTGAACTCTTTTAACTCCCATCACGCAAAATTTATTCAATAGAAAATTGGTAAACATTTTAGTTTAAAAAGCTAATTGATTTGATAATAAGGTCTGTGGTATTTTTAAGTTCAAAGATAAACTAGAGAAATAAATATTTTACTTTTACGAGAGTGTTATTTGCGCAGATGAACGGTTAAAGTTTTTCGAAAAATTGGGTTTTCTCCATTAGATATTAGCTGGTTAGAATCATTTTTAAAGTTACATTGATAAATAGGATTTTAAATTTCTTTGGTTTATTATGTATTTTAGAAAAAGTAGGTTGATGTATTCTGGGAAATTTATGTATTTTTCTTTATTTGCTAGACAGATTCTTTTTGGGAAAAAATTTCTATTAAATGATATTATATTAGTAAATGATAAAAGGAATACTATCTATAGTTTTAGAGTTACAGAAACTAATTGAACATTAAATGCTTGTTTGAGAACACTTAATGAATTCAATACACTCTGACGAAGGAAGATATATTAGGAACATTATCTTCATAACCACAACTTTCGAAGACTGATGGATCTTCCTGAAACTAAATCAGAAGTTCTGTCCCAAACCCTTCGGCACAGTTAATCAGAAAGACAGAGAACCTCTTTCTTCCCTTACGAACCCAAGTGAGTGCATATCCAGTTATGATCTTATTCACTTGAAGCATTTTGTGCCAAATTCTGAAATCAATTTCTCTCAGAACCAGTTTTGGGAATTAGATTTTGGAGAAAAGATTACTTTTGTGGCTCGTTTCAGAAAAAGAAGAATAGAGTTTGAAGAATACGCCTCCTCAGCTGTTTAGGAAAACGTCATCTCAGTAATTTTACCCAATACTTTCTGAAGTTATTTTTTTACAGGAGAATTAAATTCATAAATGTGCATAGTTTAGTTCTTAAAATAGAATCTTTAAATACCATCTTAATTAAATTCTTTAAAAACTAAATGAGAAAATTTTAAACAATATGTTTAACAAAGAATTAAATTAATATTGCATCGAGTGATTTCACTCGATTAAGATATGAGCGTTGAGCGTATTGAGACGAAAAGTAATTAAGTACAATATATGTGTAGTTATTTTATAATTTAATTAAATGTAAGTGTAATATAAGAAAGTGTGCATATCAAGAAATAAATTAATCAACACAACTCAGCTGGTAAACGTATTTCATTAATTCTCTTCTAACTCATAATCAGATATTAAGACTCATACTTTTCTTGAATTAAATTTTTAATTTAACCCTTTTGTTCTTATTATTTTTTGAAAGCCACCTAACCACTGTGAAAAAATTTATTATAAATATTTTCCATAAATTAAGCTTGTTAATCTGGTTTAATGTATTTTAAACCTAAAAAATATTACGAATTTAATCCTTGACTATTATCTTGTTTGTGCAATAGAGCTAAAGATACCTAGGCTTAACATTAACAACAATGTTACTTGACACCTAATGCAGCATTAATAAAATTATTCCAAGACAAGCAGAGAGCATTTCTTATTCCGCTGAGTCTTCTTTATAAATAATTCCGGGATATTTATTTTGCTCGAATCACATTTAGTTTTATTTATCTAATAGAAACGTCGTGGGTATTAGTACCTTTTAAGTTTGTATCAGAGGGAATTCATTAGTAGCTTGAAAATACTGCAATATTTTTCCTTAGAACTTTTAAGGTTGACAGTTTGATGTATTGAAAGACTTGTGTACAGAGATATTTTTAACTCTTCTGAGAGAGTATTTCACTCTTTGAAAATCGGAAATACTCTTTAAAAAACTAGCCAGGAGTATGTTCACTCTTTGAATTTTTTACAAAGGTTTAGCCTAAAAAATGCAATGTGCCCAACCTAAATTTTTTTGGCAGAGATTCCAATCAATTAGACTTTGCAAATACCTATAAAATTTAACTTCATATAAATAGTTTGTGGGCATAATAATGGCGTAGCTGGAAAAAAATTTGTAAAGATTGGATCTACTTTTCTCGTTTTAGGAGAGGAATATACTATATTTTTCACTTTATTGTTCTGATGCTTAGGGAGTTTGAGTAAGGTTTTCGTGTCTCTGTATATGTAGTTTATGCTATTTCCGTATTTCACTCCTCATAATTGAATTTCACTCTTCCTAAAAAAGTCAAGGAGTATTTTTACTCGTCCAAAAAATCCTAGGAATAACACTGCTTGTGTATTTTGTGTGGGCTTGTATATTAGCTTAACTTTTTTTGCATTGAGATATCAGTAATTAATAATACTACAGTTAATTAACATTATTAAAAGTTATTTAAATGCAAAAAATAAAATTTGTTTGCAAAAAAATATGTTTGCAAATATTGCTTAATTTATTGTAACAGAGATAAAAGTAGCAAAATTTTTTTTTTTTATTCTAATTATAAAATCCTCCTTTAAAATATGAGAGTGAATTAAATATTTATCTTTTTCTACTATCTTTTTCTTTAAGAAATTTTAAATAAAATATTCTCTTCGCGTATTGCTAATTTTAGATCATTTTGAATTATTTGCTTTATTTTGTCTTTTTATCTTCAGTGTTAGTACTATTGCGATTTATTTTACTTCAGGAACACGACTTACATTAATAACATATATATTTAAACTCTTTTAAAATATTCTTAGAGAAATACATGTACATAATTTCTCAGAAAACTTTAATAAATGCAACAAAAATAATTGTATAATTTTTTACAATTTTAAACACAGTAAATTCTTTGTATTTAATCTCGTCCCCTTTTACGTTCCATGTACCTCTTTTGGGACAAGCCCGACATTTTGAGAAGCAGTAGATTTAATTTTAATAGCTATGATTTAGAGTAAACATCGGTTTTTGCTCTACAGTGTACCTAATATTTTTTACTGAAAATATGCGATTTCTTTTTATCCTGTTAATTTAAGTAAATTAGAGATGTGTATGATTTTTATTTTCTACATAAATATTCTGTTTTAAGATAAATTACTTTTTTGTTGTTTAAATAGCAACACGAAGAAAGACTCAATTACTTATAAATAATTTAAAATTAGAAAGTGGCTTTTATTTTGAGTGCATTTCTGTAATACATTGCTCTCGAAATCATCAGTCTCAATATTGAGACCGACGGAGGATTAATTAATTTAAGAATTTCTTTCGCCGTATTAAGGTAACACCGTCGTCTCATTACATTTTATTCATTCCTAAAGCTGGAATTAGAACCTGGATTATTTCTCCAACATGTTCACAACAATATAATTACACAAAATTGGAGAAAAGATGAATTAGTCTAGTTTCTAGTCTAATATCATTGCTTGGCTGTGAAATATTTTGATTAAAAAAATTAAGAAAGCTAGAGTAAAAGATTACATTTTGTTAATAGAGAAAAAAAAACTTCTGAAATAGGAGGTAAATTTTCTACTTCATAACTCCAAATGTATTGGAAGTTTTTATTTATTAGAAAATAATAATATCTATTTGCTATAATAACAAATTTTAAAATTTCAAGTTTTAAGTATTAGGTCATATTAAATTTTGGCTCACACTCTAAAAGCTCCTCTATAGTTTTTATAATTAAGTATCTGGTATCATAGAATAATAACAAACCATTTGTGAATTTCTCAAAAATAACAGCAAAAAATTAAAAGAGAAAAGACAGGGCGGTAAAACATTTAATTTAATTTGAAAGGAATTTTTATGAGATTAATGTTAAGAAAATATTGTTCTAACGAAGTAAAGGTAAAAGCTGAAAATATTAGGTCAATACTTTTATCTTGGTCAGATTGTTATGTCTTGGGGATGTTTATTTTTATAAATTTAAGTAAAAAATCATCAAGCTTTAGAGAGTGTTAAAACATTAATAGATTTTAAATACTTTAAAGTAATCAATAGTTTGAAAACATAAATAAAATCTCAAAGTTTCTTTATTTAAAAAATATAATTACGTAAAACAAAGTCATGATTTTTTTACCCAAAGGTTTTATTAAATCATCTTTTTAAAGATTTATTTGATTTACCTAACTAAACAAATTTTGATTTGAAATCATATCAAACTAAAATGTTAAATTGTAAAATGAAAAATTTTAGTTCATATTTTCTTACATGTTTAATTCGAAATATTAGACATACAAATATGATAGACTATCCATTTTCTAAAAGATGCTTCGATTGGTCCACAAACCCGTAACATTTTTACGACACGACTTTTATTCGGCCGTTGGTCAATGTACATAAAACAGGCTTTGCAATATGGCGATGGATTTTTGGCCAGAAATAGTCCTTTTTATTGCACCAGCTAAACCCGCCTACTTCTCCGTTATAAGAAACAGATATATGACCAGGTTGGCGTAGAATATGAAATAGGAGATCAATACCAAGTGCACCTCACGTTTACAAAATAGCGATTACTGATCCACCCAACAGATACTGCAAGCAGTATATCCAAACAGTGTAAAAAGAGCCATCCCGTTACATAGCAAAGAAGTATGGTCTGGGGTAAGGCGAAAAAGAACAAAATATGAATGAAATGAAATGCGTCAGCAAAAGCTCAAATCACGTTTTGTGGCCACTTTCCTTTTCCTTCAAAACTCGCCTTTCTACAGGACTTGGATTAGGAGGAATTGCTTTTACCCAGAGAAGAAGAGGTTTGCCTTCGGGGCCCCGTGGGACTTCTATGGAAATAAGTAAGGAATTGGATAACTTTGAGGGAAGTATTGTGGAAGTCTGGGAAATGTGAATTCGGATTTTCGAAATTGATTTATGGCATTGGGTCAACTAAGGGGTCCTCTGGGAAGGCATTGGCAATCAGAGACCTTTTAGGATTCAAAACTGAAAGACTCAAGTTTTGGGAAAGGTTTACGGAAAGCGCTGTGATGGGTTCATCTGTACAATAGATTATCTTTTGAAGAGATTTTATTTAGTGATTGAAAGGTAAAAAAGGTTGCTTTGGTATAGCATTAGGAGTTAATCCAAACTTTTTAGGTTGGGGGTTCTTGTAAAGATACTAGTTTCTTTTCTTAGTATGATATTGCGTTGTGTGAGAAATAAAAAATAAATCAGGGGTATTTTCAATCCTTCTTTATATTATTTTCATTTCTATAGATAATATTACAGTGATAGGGAACCATTGAGATTAAAATCACCATAACACACCCTAAAACATTCCTTAAACACTTGATTTAAAAATAAAATGGACAATCAAGTGAGAAATTAACTGTTGGGTAATTCGGTCATTGTAAAATTATATTAATTGGAATTTTTCATTTGATAGATACTTTGCAGTTCTTTTTATTTCAGATGAATATTATAAAATGAACTGAATATATTAAAGGCAATTGTTTTATTCCTTTCAATAATATACCGTTATTAAAGAGATCTAAAATTTTAATTTTTAAGACAGTAAATTTTTTGCGAATTCATCATAAATTTTTTCACGAAATAAATTACTTCTAATTAATTTAGGAAGCTTTAGTAATAGAAAGATAAAGAAAACCAAGTTATGATACAAATTTTTATAAAATAGGGTATCTAATTTATAAAGAGAGCAAATAATGTGATAAATTTATTTACATTGTTAGCAAATAGTTCGAATAATTTACATTAACATCCTGATTTCGTAGTTTGTGATATTTTTTTGAAAGAAGTCAATTCAGGTACCAAAATTTGAGACCACTTTTTCAAGAAAAAAAGAGACAATTAACAATTTAAGAAAGTACGGGTAGATGTTAAAATATTGAATAATACTTTTACAACAATTTTTATGTTTAAACTAAATTTTGACCCTCTATTACAGTCACAACACACTCAAAGCTTTCTTTATCCATGTTATATAATCCCTACAGCTCAAAAAGTCCTATGTAAGAAAATCTTTTCACACAAAAAACCTTCACTTGCCCCGAGATGGTGCAAAATCCACAGCAGTACTCAAAAACTCAATTTCAAGATTCTAAGCTATAAGCTTCTTAACGCATGAAAAATACGGAGAAAATAGACTGTGATAAATAGATTCTTTGGGAAATAGACGTTATACAGTCCAGACTTAAAAAGCCTCCAAGAGTGTCCTATTCACTGAAAGATGAGAAATTGTCAATTAATTTAGAGAGAACACCGTGCAAAACTTACTTTTTCTCAAAATTCGGTTTAGTTCCTGTTCCATTAAACCTCTTAAAAAATTTTCTTGTTTCTTTAATTTATTTAGTATTTCAGGAATATACTACCTTTTATTATCTAATATCTATAAATGCATGAAAATATTACAGATACTAATGGATTTGTAATTTTTTCTTTATTTCATTTTTCAATAATTTAATAGATTTTAATATAACGACTTAAAAATGACAATGCAGCAACGTAACATAAAAATACAAACCAAATACTCGGAGTCGCAATAACACTGGTAGTGGTAAGCATTAAACAAAACACATTTTATGGATAACTTAAGTCCACGTAACATTTGTTTCCCCAGAACTTTTCCAACAATTGCACTTTAATGTTCGTGACTGGGTCGAATCTACTATGCAACTTTCACCCCGGAATTCATCAAAGTAAGAAATTCTCGGAGCTGGGAATTTGACAGCCGGGTCGATGTCGACTCTCGAGAGACACCCTATCCATCAGATTTGCCCTCATGCTTCGTGAACTGGAAAATAGAATCTTTGTTACAGGAAAACAGTGCCCCTCTGACATCTGTTTTAGTGTCCCTCGGGACTGGAGGCCCTGTCCAATAGAAGGATTGAAGTGCGTGGGTCGAGAATTTAATAGATTCCCCCTTTTGTGAGATGGATTTAGGAGCGTGTATCCATGATGGGATGTTGAATGACCGAAAAATGTTAATGCATACCTTAGTTTTATAATGGTTGCCTGGTAACATTTTTACAGATATTTCAAGACAAAGTCACGGCGACCAGGATTACTAGTATCAAAAATATCACTAGAAAACAATGGATCTCTATGAAGAAATTCTCGGCAATCGGCCAACTGTCACGTCGCCTAGTGCGCGCACTCTACCAATACTTGAACTTGTTTCAATAGCCAAGGCAACAATTTTGTCTTTGTCACCGTGACAAAAGTCGCTCGTGCGCGATCAGCCTAAAAAGAGGAAAATGAGGTAAAATTAATAATTACGAAACAATCGATTTGTTGCTCAAGTATTGATGGATTGGGAAGTTGGTTTGCAAACTATACTAGACTGCAACGTTACTTGACCCTGGAGAAATAATCTGATAGGGAACAAAGAAAGTAGTTCCCAGAGCGGTGTCTGAATTTTGAGTGAAATTAGAAATAAAGAAAAAAAAATAAGATAAAAAATATGATTAGTTTGTTAATCCCATTATGTTACGGGAAATGTTATAAATCTGGACATTATCAATAATACCTGGTTTATCACTTTAGCCATAACATAGGGTCTTTTTACGATTTGCGTATACCAAAACTCCTCCCAGGTTTTCTGTTTACTCAGTTTTTCTTTCGTGTAGTGACATAATAGGGTAAAGAATAAGAAACGAGGCTTTTAGTTTTCAACGGTCAGTCGTTTTTAATTAAGAAGATATATTCACTTAACTTGCGTGAATTAGAAAAAAAAGGACAATTTTATGCAATAATTAAGACAATTTTAAAGGAGGAATAAAAATATAAATTGTGCAACACCATGAAGAAGCAATTGAAAATGTAGTCGTATGGTAATTTCATGACGTCAAAAACTAGAACATCTCTAAAATAAATGTTAGCATAATATAACAAAAAGATGTATAAAAGGAACGCCACCATGAGTTTCGAAAATGATTCATGCATTTGAATAATTAAATTAAATCCAAAAAGGGCGGCAGGATCCCCCAGTGTTTTGTACTTTCCTTTAGAACAATCGGAAAGCTTTCTTGATTTTGCATACAAACTATTCGTGTTTCATGAAATTAAATAACTGATTTTTTACTTTCAGATGACCTATTATTTTCCGGCGTTTGAATGTATACTAAACATGAAATAACCAAAAAATAGCACCTAGACTCAAAAGCAAATTAAAGTTTGCCCTACCGTGAGTCCACATCTTTGAATATGAAAATACTTATTCCGTATTATTCGTTTTCTTCAAGAGAAAAATATTACAAAATTTTTGTTTCGAACCTTTATCTAAGTACTGGTGCCAACACGAATTCAGCAACAAAAATAAAATGATGATGCGCACCATATTATGTTAGCAAGTAGAAATCTCTTATACCCTCATGCATTATGCAATATTCGTCAACTGAATATTTGGGCGTTTTTGAGTGAGGCGAAATATTTTTGTGATAGGATAACACCACATGCAAATTGGAGTTAGATTATGCATATGCGTTTTGGTTTTAATCATTCGTACTCGGAGGAAGAAAGAATAAGAAAAATCTTCCTGTATTTCTTGTTAAAATATATGTTGTAGGCTTCTCAAATACAATGATCTCGGCATTTTCGTCAGAAGTATGATTGTTTGAAAATAAGATTATTTTTACCTTTAAAATGCAGTTCTTAATGTAAAGAATATAAAGTTATTACTGTGCACACAGAAGTGTATCGAATTTTGTACCCATCGGTGTACCTGAATTCTTTAAATGAATTCACAAAACTTAAAGGTTATAAGTAGTAAGCATATGAGTTAAAATTTAGTTATGCTTTAAAATACCTTCAATAAGCGGTTATTCGGATTATGGGTTTAACTCCATAAGAAAAATATATAATTTCATTCAATCCCATTTAGAGTTTCAGTTAGTAAGTAGCTATTTATACCTAGTTTCATTATCTACAAAAACGTTTTATTTTACTTCAAAAACACAGTCATTTTATTTTACAGAGATTTTATTTTAACAGTTAAGTGTTTTCCAATATTTTTGGGGAAACTATATGATATAGATGGGTATACCGCCGATAATATCTCAAAATAAAAACACATTTTTAAACTGTCAAAACAATCTATCATGAACAATGGGGCATATTAACCTAACAACACGTAAAACTAATTTCCAAATATTACTTTATGTAAATGATTCAGTTGGAGAATCAGCAATGGGCTTTATATAGATTTTGAAACTTATAATTAACTTATAATAACTTTTAATGTATTTAGACTAAGGTAATGCTTTTTTGTGGCTACATGCTTAGTGGTTCAAAGATTTTGATAAAATTTGTAGCATTGAAAGTTTGATCTCAGGTTTCTTAGAAGCGCGTCTGATACCTAATTATTATTTCCTAAAAGAATGTATTCAATATTGAAATATGCATTAACCTAAAGATTTTCAAAAGTTGTTTCTAATCATAGTGACACCTAAACCCGAGAACAAAGGTTTTAGGTATTCCCCTTTGTTGGGTATTATTCCAGAGCACTGTTCTTTATTTTACTTGCCTCTTAACCAAAGGTAACTAGAAAAGAGTAAATATGCTAAGAATCACACAGATTCATTATGTGTCAAGAAGACATGCATTGATGAAGAAGGGAAGCTGCTGAAGTTTCTTTAGGAAGGAAATTTAATTAATAAAGCGAAATATTTATCCTAAAGAGGAAACAATGTTCTCCCATAGATTTTTCTTTAATAACTCTGCCCGTGTGAACCTTTTTAATAAGTAAAGATTATTTGTACCCCAGGAGAATCTTTTCAATCTCGTATAATTTATGAAATGAAAGTTCCTACAAGCGAAAGAAAATTAATATTCTGAGATTAATTTTTTATTGATAAATTGAGAGTTAAAAATTGATTAACACTGAAAATATTGAATAAAAATTAGTATTTACATGGAGTATAGGTTTCCGATTTTCGGTTAGTTAAAAACTTATAAACTTAAAAACTTTACTTAAAAAAATTAGTAAGAAGGTATATACGTATATGTTCTTCATTTATTTTAAAATTTTTAAGGTTTTAGTTTTGTAGATATGCTTCTTCCGTAAGAGATAGATAATTCAGGATTGTATTTGGAAACTTTACAAATCTACTTCCATGTAAAAAAAAGTAAAGTAACGTAAGTTGTTAAAGTAATGTAAATAGTTTAAAGTGTCATTATTTTTTTAATAGGGAAATTAGTTTCAAGTTTTAGTTTAGCTTTAAGTACTCCAATCAAGCAACTCGATTATTTTGTGACTACTATATCCTACACGTGTCTACTATTAAAATAACTAAATACTACTGAAACATAAGTTTTGAACATCGAGTTACAAACATGACTTCATTGTGATTTTGGCGTTTGGGCTATCCATCAAAAAACAGAAATACAAAAATAATACATTAACGATCGCTAATCTTTTTCGATTACCGAAACTTCTAAGATATTTAGTCATTTATCATTGTCATCCGTCAAACGTGTGAGATAGCTTGAAGACATTATAAGTCACAACTAGGAAAGTTATTTCTCTGGATGTATCATAAATTACCCCATATTTCAAGGGCTGTTGACGAAAAATAGTCTACACAATACAGAAGAAAAGAAGAAATATGTAGACAGAATATAAGAAATACATTGAGAGACAGAATAGTAGAAAAACTTGATTGTTTGGTTTTTAAATCTTAATGAATATGGAACATAAAATTTCAATAAGTAAAGAATTTCTTTAAATAATTTGAGTAATTTGTCGAAATTGTTTCGTAATAGTTAGATTTTTAATATTTAGTTGTGTTAAATACATCAATAGGTTTCTTATTGAACAATTAAAGCGTATTTTATTCCTTTTTATATGATAGAAATGCACTTTCCATAGGAGAAAAAATAATTTCATAATGAGATCCTTATTTATTTTTAAGGTAAAAAAATATGTTAAAAGATTATTAAATTTTCCACTTTTATATTTTTATGCATTTATGTTTATTACTTTATTGCCATCAAAACCTTTTTACTTTAATAATGACTAATAAACTGAAGATAACAGTGCTGTTCTTTAATATGAAAACAATATAATTGCAGATAAACACTAAAAGTTCTTTTCTACTCTAAAGGATATATTGATCTGGTATTTACTATACATATAACGCTTTTAATTTCGTTTGAAACATGCAACAAAAGTTTAAACTTTAAAACAATGTTAATCACAACAGGTAGTTCCTGAATGTTATGAATCAGTTTCAATGCAATCATTTCTTACCTTGTTTTTAAAGAGTAACATTACCGAAGAGAAAAAGTAAAAGACAAATGCTCCCAGATATTTCTGGTTTTTCTGAACTAGCGAAAGAGATGAACAAATATTTGCTGTTCACTGTTGATAGAAATACATTCCAAAATAGACTTCTCCGATGAGGACGGAGTTTCTTCGAAAAGAATGGAGAATTGTAGAGATGGGCTAAGGCGGAAAGAAAGTGAAGGTAGGGAAAGAACTGCTTATAAATCTTTATAAAATGTGGGACACATTGAGGACGCTCTTTCAAACTCTTTTTGGGACATATTTTTCAAAGGAATGAGGATTTGGAGTCCTTCTGGGAAAAACAATGATATAAGAATACTAAAGACCAAAACAAAGAAGTAAAAGTTGAATGAATATTTTGCATGTTTCATCTACGAGGGTAGTCCCAAAAGTACCCGGCCTGACCTATAGATAGTGCTAATAAATAAAAAAAAATGACTGGGGTCGAAAGTTCAGTTCTTATGAAGCCCAAATTCTGAGTCAGCGGGGTGAAAGTTGGTTAGTTTCGTTTTTGTGGCTTTTTTTGGAAACAATATCAGTGAAATTTTGAAGATGGATAGAATTGGGTCATCATTGCTTGATTCTGTTCTTCCATTTGAGGGGCTAAACTTCTACCAATATTAAAGCAAAACTGGATTTGAGTCTGGGGGACTCTGGTCTTTCGTTTACTACCGTGAAATACTGGGCGGCAGATTTGAAGAGGGGAAAATGAGTTGAAAAGAAGAACATCACAGAGGGCGACCAAATGAAGGGGAAACCTTGGGAAATGTTAAAAAAATCCACAAAAGGGTAATAGGAGATTTTTGATTGAAAGTGCAAACCCTAGCAGACATGGTAGGCATTTGAAAATGCACTGTGCAAAATTTTAAACAGATAATTTGGACCTGAAAAAGTTTAAGGCAAGATGGCTGCCGCAATCGATGACAATTGACCAAAAGCCGTATCCATTGTCGTGATGGCAAAAATCAATTAATTCTAAGTTTAATTCCTCAAACGTACTGTAATCCCCGGATTTTGTCCCCACAGGTTATTTTATTGCTTCTAAACCTTAAAAATGGTTCAATGGGAAAATATTTGCAAAAATGATCGAGTAAAATATACTGCTAACGGTCATTTTGAGGGCTTTTACGAATCCTTCTAAAAATAAGTCATGGAACCCATGGAACTTCGCTGAAAGAGGTGTATGGGGCTAAAAGAAGACTATGTAGAAAAATAAAAAAAATAATTTAAAAATTTTAATTTTTTCATTGTTAGGCCAGGTACTTCTGGGACCACCCTCGTATTAGAAAACTGCAATATCAAATTATTCACTTCACATTAGTATGTTATTCTAAGAAATTATTGTTAAGAAACGTTTTTTACGTACATTGGTCAATTTAGCAATTTTAAGCACATGTGATTTGTAAATAGCCTAGCCTTTTAGTCACAGTGGTTTTTCAAGCATAAATATGTTTTGCTGAATATCACGACTATCTAGTTTTCAATTACCCAAATCGATGGTGGTTTTATGGGTTTAACAAGAAGAAATTTTGGTTTCAAATATGATACCTGAAAGTTTTTCCTAAAACAACAGCCCAATATCCAGTAAAATAGCTTCCAGATAGACTAAGCATTAAAAATCATTTAAAAAAAAACTTTATAAAAATTGAGTACAGAAATTTTTATGATCTATTAAATGTGGCTACCCCTTCTTCTGCTGAATACGCCTGCTCCATTTTCGGTTAACGAACTCAAACGTTAAAAGCTCTCCATGGTGAAAGAACAATCTAATTATTTGTTTTTGGGAAAATGCAATGAAATTAGAAATTAGTAGGTACGTACATTGCTAAATGCTCAAATTAGAATAATTGGATTTTTCATAAGTTTAATAGTACCAGTTTACTCGTACAACAAAGGCAGGTCCTTTTAGTTATTAATCATGGGTTAAAAATATATGTTAAACCATCTACAACGATTTAAGATACCTCCACTCACGTGCGGTATTACTTTGTTAGAAAGTATTATATTATGAGCATATTAATATAGTTTTCATAAGGCACATTTTTGTTTTGATCCCCGAATTTTCAACTTTAAACTTCATTAATACATTATCAAGCTGGGCCACCAAAACTGAAACAAGTGTTACTAAACAGCAAGAATTTTCATTTCCTATTAATTAACCTTTTTTCCATGTTTTTAAAACAAAAGTGTAATGTTATGAAAATCCTCATTTGTGTGCTGTGTTTTTCATCCCACTAATTTTACAACCAATTTCCTCTACACAGATCTGATTTAAAAATTCAAAACAAGCAAAATTTTAATTAATCATTAAATGTTCAATTATTTAAGTAATGGCTCTAAATTCATTTATTGAGGTACCAAATATTTTTCATAGTACATATTTTTCTGAAACTAGTAGTTTAAAAAGTTCAAACTAAATCTACTCTTCTTTTAGCAAAAATTATAAACTCAATACGTAAATTTTTCAATAATGTATGATTTTTACCCATCTTAGAAACCTTTAAAGCTATTAGAAAATAAAAAGTTAGTGATTAAAAGCATTTCTGTTATGCATAACAAAGTATAGAATCTCCAGATGTAATAATTAAACACGTACAACATACGTCCTTTCTACTATTTATATTGATTCATTGAATATTCTAGTAGCATTATTAATGCACAAAAAGCCCCCCTTCAACACACTGAGCAGAAAGAGACACCATCGATAACATTCATATTCTATTATCTCATAACGTTTTCAAGATCGTGCTAGCTACATCAAGTCCCCAAAGTGCTACTAGCACATACGTATCATTCTTTCATTCAACAAAAACATCTCAGAACTACTGCATCCAATCCCCTGAAGACTTTCCTACAAGCATCGTTCCCAGAATTATTGCATAACAAAAACGCAATCCCCCACCAATCCATAAGCCACCCTATGATTCGTCTTCATTTACCTGCATACGTTTGTGCATCCAATAATCTCCCCAACAGCATACCCTGAAAGGTGTCTCGACAAATTTCGACTCTGCACCCGTACCTTGACAAGAGTCACATTCCATTGGGCCATTAAGGCTGGAAAGGCACACTTATCTTCCGACAGGTGCGCGGCGGGCCCTCCGAAAAAAACCCTCGAAGCTATTAAGGATAGTCCCTCCTTATACCCGTTGACATGTTGTCAAGCCGCCGTCCCACTATCTCAGCCTGGAGGATTAATTGCCAGTCGAATTCCTTGAAAAGGAAAGTGTGGCAATACAGGTCACTGAAAATAGCGGTTGACTTAATGACTGCGTCTAGTGCATCAGTGTTCGTTCAGTTAGTATAAGGCTTTTCTAGTAATAATTATTTTACTAAATAATTATAGAATTAAGATTTCCAGGAACTTAGTTCGTTGGGTCTTATTTAATTATTCTTAAGCTGTTTAATAAGTTAAAACTGAATTAATCCTAAATACTAAGAATATTGTAAGCTTTATTCTGTGGTCTTTAAATATTTAATTTTAAATAATATTGATAATACTAATGGTTTATCCACCTTTGAATTAATTTAAGTCATAACCCTTACGACACATTGCCCATTTGTTGGCTGACTATAAAAGAACGTTTCTTGTTTTGAATTTGTTTGCGGTACTGCTTATCCGCCAAAACCAATGGACGGTTCCCAGAAAGACAAAACTATTTCATTTTCGCCCATTTCATACTCTTTCTGACAAGCAAACAAGTATAAATGAAAATGGTCCAGAAGGGGAAAAAGGTCAGTGCTGTCCCACACACTTGTTTCAGTTCCTTACGAAGAACATAACTTTGGAACAATTTACGATGTCAAAGTCAAAGAGGCTTAAACTAACGCGCTGCAAAGGACATAAACTATTACAAAGGAGGTCTAAACGTGCAGCATTTAATGCGTGTGAATCTTGTTGAAAGCAATTTATAGATGAAGGAAAAGTATTATTGGAAAATATTATTATATAATAATAAAACAACTTTCGTATTTCCACATTATTCCTATAAATATACTTCTACTTAAGAAGTAAATCAAATAATCGATGCTAATAAAAACACCTTTTTGACGATGCTCTGAACTTGGGTAGCAGTGGCAAATAGTAAAATATGACCAGATAGCCCAGAAATAGGCAATAGAAGCAAATAAGATCAAAATTGTTCAGTAAAACGTTATCTAATGGATTGAGGCACTAATAAAGAAAAGGGTGATGATTTTGAATTAGGTTTTTGATGCACAATAAGCAGTGTTCAGTTATCTTTTCCTGGTTGACGGCTACAGTAGAACATTAGTTTTACTGGGTTAATCTTTTACTAAACACCCGGGATCCGTAGTTGATGGTACCTAAATTCCTGGAACCTCATAAACCGCAATTTCTACGTAGTACCGCAATCGTCCCATCCCGCAGGAATCGATGGATGCGAATCTTCCTCAGTACAGCCGTGATTAATATGATAAATCGGCTTTTCTCTCTTCCGTGACCCCTCGAGGAGAGTTTGGCACTGGTTGCTGGTAATGAGTGCTGATAGTTTTGAAATTGGTTTAAAGTTTTCGGCTTTTGAGAGGCACTGCTTCACAGTGATGCCCCCACGGCAAAGCGGATTTATTAGAATGCAACAGATTATGGGTATTTTGAGGTACATTAAAAGTCGGTTTATAATTTTAGTTAAATGGAAAAGGCTTGTATAGCAAAAGCAGGAATGTGTTAGAGCTAAATTGAAAATTTATTAATTAATTTGATGGCTATAATTGTAGAAAGTCACGTTAATTTCTAAGAAATTTAGGCGCTTACAACAATAACAAGCTCAACAGTTTTAATTTTGAAATAAAATGGAACTCTATTGTACAAAAAAATTTAAAAAAAAAAAGTATTTTTAATTTATCCTATAGTGCAAGCTGTTATTTAGAAAGTATACCAGTTCATTTTTTTTAATTAAAATTTCATAGTTTTTAAATATTATAAAAAGAGATGATGTCTATGACTTAAAGAATGATGTCTATGACTTAAAGAGGTGATGTCCATGTGATGTTGTCGACAATTTCTTTGTTCTATTTGATGTATGTCTTTATTTGTATGTTAGTTTCCTGTAATTTAACATTACTTAATGGCTATAAAAATCAATGAATATTTATCGGTGGCGTCCTGTTTGTGACTCTATTTAATTATTTGCACATTTTTCTTATAATCTATCATTTTTCTTTCAGTTTTAATTTTAAAATTGTATTAATGTCACCTACATGGACCTGAAGCTCCCAGGTGACTGTGTAATAATGCATGATAATATTTGTTTAGTTTATAGCTAATAAAGAAATCTATACTGGGAAAAAAAAATCTCATTCAAGAACAACTTAAGCATTTACTGATATAAAAAGATCCTATTAGGTAAAAAAATAATTTTATACCTTAACTGTTCAACTTATTGCTAACTTTTATAACTACTCATAAAAAACGATGGATTTTTTCCCGCTTTTATAATAACCGTACTACTATTATTATTACTCAATACCTTATTATACCAGAAGTGCTATTTACCTTTAACCGAATGGTTCCCCTTTAAGAGGTTAAAAAGAGAAATAATTTCTCCAATAACATGGAAATTTTCCATGAAAGAAAGGCAAAGAAAACTCTTATCATACTAAAAGACCTTCGTAAGAAACCATTATTAAATCCAGAAAAAAAAGTTTTCGTAACCCATAAAAGGACGGCCTGAAGTTAACCCAATTAGCGAAGGTGGTGAAGTCCAAAAAGGAACTTAGAAGGTGTGTCTTTTTTTTCTCGTTCCCTAATCTTCAGTGGAAAGATAGCCTGTTCGAAGCGTAGCTGTGGCAAGGACTAATCATTAATTTAAGTTATCGGGGGTATAAAATATTCGCAGCTTTGATGGAGAGTGACATTTTTTTAAGAAATACTCGATGCTGAAGGTAGAATAGAATTAAAGTTAGAAAAATGACTCGGTTATTAGATAACCTTTCATATATGGAGATGGAAATGAACTATGAAGGAACGGGTTCACTTAATGGAATGTAATTATGACTGGTTTTTAGTAGTGCTTTATCTGTTCCACAAAATAACTAACTAAAAGGAGAACATTGCTGATGGAATTTTAAAGGTTTCGAGTTTTTCTGGTAAAATTTGATTTTATCACGTCAGTTATGTTTAAACTAGTTCGGTATGTTTAATTCAAAAGTGTCTTGATAGCTCAATTCTTAATTGATTTTTAAGACTGACAAACCTGTTTAACATTTTACTTCTTTTAATAGTTCGCTTAATAGTTTTCCATTAACTCTAAACTATCACGAAAATTTCTCTCAATATGGTTATCTTTTAGGCTAGGCATAATAAATAACCAGCCTCATGAGAGTATATTAAGACTGAATACGTTACATAACTATCTGTAGAGTAAAAATAACAAAAAACGGTTTTTAGAGGAAAACAAATTGAATATGAAACATAATTCTCCCTCCAGTAATTCCAGAATTGTTCCCTAATGTCATAATAGGGAAAAACCAAAGTAAATATTTTAGATAGAAAAGTGTCTAACTGCCAAAGACCAAAACCTTTTGTTAAAGCTTAACTCAAAAGCTATAGTATAAAGTGAAGATAATACAGTGTGTGTAAGTTTGATTAGATTTCAGAATAACAATGCCAACTGGTCATAGTTGCCTTCCCTACACCCTATGACGTTATGAAAAATGGAAAACAATTATTAAAAAATATACCTCTTTTGGACTCGGAGAATTTTTATGATTGCTTTATCTGATTAGTACATGTAGGGTGAGCAAAATAACCTTGGTTAGAGAAAGGTTAAAATAGGGAAGATAAATACATAGTTCTATGCATAACATTCTTATTCGAATAGACTACCTATACTCACGAGCTCTTAAACGAGTTGACCACCAACATTTAAAATTTCAGGTGCTATCGGGATACAAATGATTAGGTAGGTAAATTTGCAGAAATCTTAATTAATAAAACTATTATAACATTACTGTACTGTCAAGAAGACTTCTTCGTTATGCAAAAATTTCAGCTAATCTAGTTATTGGAACGTATGTTTAAAACATTTAACGTAACAGTCATTCAGACATAAATAAATAAAAGCCAATTAAATAGACTGCAACTATCTCTAACAAGATCTTGCACTTCACTTTTTCGTTGTAAGGATATTAGATCAATTAAGAGAAGGATATCAAATCTATGAATTAGCAAGTGAATCAAATGTAGTAATAACTTACGTACATACTATAATAAGAGGGATTTATGAGTACGATAATGCCAGTTCCGAAAATAGTATAGATATAAGATAGATATAGAGGCGAAGAAAAGGTTTGTAAGTTATTATTCCGAGCCTTACTAACAGGAAAGCATTTTCGTGTTCGTTCTTCAGATGATAAGTATATAAGTAGTATGTAATTATGTAAAATGTATGTTATTATGCCGACTTTGGTGTATGGATCAGTGGCCTTCTTCCAATAAATTTATTTATTGATTTTAAGTGTATGAAGAGGATGATTTTAAGCTCTATAGTAAAGAAAATATAAACATTTCATAATAATATCCTTAAAAATTAATCATATTTTTTTACAGAAAAGACAGTAATAAAGAACTTATTATTCACCTAGAAAAAAACCCGTTTAGGTGAAAGAAGGATTACAATCTCATTTTAAGTAATTACATTTGAACAAAAAATATATTTCAAAATATACAAAAATAAAGCTGTAAATTAAATGAAAGAAAATGGCACTACAAGGTATTCAGGTAAAATTTATGCTTCTATAGAAAATTGAAAAATATCTAACTTATCATGTCAATAATAAGTATAAATATAAACCATATGTACCACTTTAAAATTTTGAAAAAAAATCCAGGAATAGGTAATGTTATTGTAAATAATCTGGTAAAATTATAGGATGGGACAAGCGGGGGGATCAGTGACAAAAACTATTTAAACCAAAGTTCGATGTTTCTTGTATCCTCTTAAAAAATTTTAAAACTAATTTTTTTTCATTAATTGGATGTGAGTTGAGATGTGTTTAACTGCTGTTGACAAAGCGCCCCTGCAAAAACTAGGTGTACCTCGGGCTTCACATTTATAACCTGTATATTAATTCAGGCCACTGTATCGTAACAATGCAAAGATAGTAAAGACGTAGCCCGGGCTACACGAAGTTTGTGCAAATTAGTACTACCTATTTTAAGAATATTTAACTCTAATAATTTTTATACTTCTTGGTAAAATTTTAAACAAAAGCTGAAATTGGTAAATTTTCGAAAACAGAAATGAATTCCATAAACAAACAACGCAATTTTATTTCTTTTAGTTCTAAAGGTAAATATAATTTTTTTAAGTACATTGAATCTTTTAATACCATAATTAAGTTCTCTTAAAAAATCCTACCCAGAGTCATTAAAAATATAAAGTTCATAACGAGGCTGTTTACTTCGCTTTTTTTTTTAAATATTTGGAAACGTGTAAATGGGATTCTCTTTGTCTCCTTCTCTATGAAAAAAAAGCCTGACGCATTTCCATTTTAATTACCTTAACTTTTCTCTTCCCCTACTGTGAATATAAAAAATGAAAATTTCTTCTTTTAAAAGTATTTTATAACATAAAAATTTTTTAACGCACAAAACGGTTGAAAGTGTTTTTCTTAAAATTATACACAGTAACCCAGTCTGAACTTGGCGTATTTTTTTAATTAAATATAATCTGAAAAAAAAATGTAGCTTAACCTATTGTGTTTTACTTTAACACCACTTAGACCCTTCGCTTTAACCTTAATTTTTTTAGAGATGTCTTAAATATGCGGATGAGATATTTTTTGTGAACATAATTAGAAGATAAACTTATTTTAGATTGACTCACTAATTTAGAAATTGCAATTGCAAAAAAGAATCATTCTTTAAAAGTTCTTCTCTTTTAACTTAAAAACCTTATTTGTAAAAAAAAAACAACTTTTTTGTTTTGATTGAAGTAAGCATTTAGTAAGACTGAGGGGGGGGGAATAAAAAGTTCTAATTGATAAAAAAATTAAATGTTTTACTCAGGGTGTGGATTTTTCTATTTTGTCAGCAATGCCTCTTTGCAATGATTTAAGATGTTTGAGTCAATTGAATTTAGCTATTGGGGTTTTATTTATTTAAAAATGTCTTGCTTCAGTAAAGAATCTTAAAACAAACTCCAAGCAGTATTAGGATGATTAAATACAACCAATTTAATTTAAATACATCCATTATCATTAAATTAGTTGTTTAACACTGTAAGTGAAATATGTTACGGGCAATGTGATAAATTCAGTGGAATTTATGAATGAAATTTATCACTTAGCCCGCCTCCACTTCGGGCATTATTAATAATGCCCGATTAATCACTTTGCCCATAACATATACACATGCATAATTTTAAACGGTACCGTCTAAAATAGTTGATATTCTAAAAAAAAATGCTTACCGTCATTCTAGAAAACGAGAAGCATTAGTAGATTATTTAAAATTAAAGTGTGAAAAGTTAAGTATGCATAGCATTAGTATTATGAGGGCTCCCAAGCTATTTTTGCTTGAAATTTACAGTTAAAACCTTTAAAGGTATACGCACTTAATGTAAAGCGATTAAAAGTCCTCTGAAAGGACTAAATTCCTCACTGATTCAATCAAACATATTCCGAATTATTCTCACGAGCAGGTTAAGTATACGAACTGGTTCACTAAGTGGATTTTTGTCTTAAGAGCGGAGAAAGGTACTCGAAAAACAACAGAATCCCTTTTCCGACTATCCCAGAGAGTGCATACGTTCATGAAATTTTTACATCCCCATTCTGGCAATGTCAGCCGATTTCGTACCCGGTACTTTATATTTTCAGTTCTCGTTTGTCAAATCAATCTCTGGAAACTCAGCAGAAACATTACGTCTTCGAAGTCAAGAGGCTTTTCCCGGAGCTCCTCTTTCTAGGTCACAAAAAAAATCTCTGCCGTGCTTTTTATTAGTCTCCAAAAGCCGAATTCTGTTCAAAAAGGGAGAGGGACAGAGAGAGTAGAGAATAAAAGGATTTTCGGTCCCTGGTGCGCGGAACTGTCAGGACTCGGGAGAACACGCGTGCTCCAGAGATGTCAAAAGTTGGTCACCGTTTCTTTTCCAGTTGGATGCGCGTTTTACAGCTTTATGTGTTTCGTTTGAGTCTTGTTGAGAAATGGGGGATTTTGTTGTTGGAAGGATTATTTTTGTGTTGTGATTTAATTTTTGGTGACGAAGGAAGGTGGGGGATTTGGTGGGTTTTGGTAAAGGAAGTCTCTTGAGTGATGAGAGAATAAGAGGTTGTCTCAAGGGAGGTGTTAACTGGATTGTGTTTTTTTGTGTGATTTATTTGCTGAGAGTGAAATCATGTAGTTTGTTGGGTAACGATGGGTAGTTTGTTGGGTCTGTGAGTAACGATTATCGTTTCCTTCCTTTCTTATTTTATGGTTTCTTAAAAAGTTCGCTTTACCCGTATCCAAATTTTGATATTGTTGAATATCAGTATGAGGTTTAACTGCATTTTAGAAATTTTCTCTTCTTGTTGTCTTTACCTATTTATTTCTCGGGAAACATAGCCTCTATGGGGTATACCAAACTGAGTTTCACAATACCAGTTCAATTACTCCTATTGAACAAATAAAGTATTAAGTTTTTAAAACTTTTGATATGGTATAATAAAACTGCTAATAAATTAGATGGTATACATGGTCCAAGATGGAGAGTAGGAGATTCAGCGCTCCATATTTTTTAAGGTCTCGTTGTTATAGAACTCATAATTCCAGAAGAATCGTAATGAATAAAAGATTTTACTCATTATCACCTGATCTGAATAAAAGAGTAAAATGAACAAACAAAAATTCAACGATAATACAATTTGATAAAATATTTGACAAAACCACATAAACAGAAGAGAGAGAGAGTATCTATCATAAAGAAACAATTTCCCTAACCATCCCATTTTATTTTACATATAACAATAATACGTACTTCTCTGAGTTTAAGATACTATACAATATTTATCCAATAATACTATATTTCCCGACAGTATAATACATTACCCAAACAAGAGGTCAAAGAGGACCCCATCTCATAACATTATTGATAAAAGCTTTCAGTGACTCTAAAATTATTAACATCTCGTCAATGGAGCCCTGACTGCTAGCTGACGTTATCCACTGACAGGTCACGTGATCATCAACTCCCCCAGATCAATACGCGCATTCTGTGGAGTTTATGGAGAGTTTAGGGCCTTTCCCAAACATCGGGCCTTCACCTGTTGTGGCCTTGCCTGTCTATTATTCAATAGGGAGTAGTATGGGAGGGCTCCGTAACTAATAGGAACGACAAAAGGATGGTGGGGTTATAAAGATTTTGTTGGATTTCGAAAAAAGCCTGGAGGATGGACGTGAATTTAATTAGGAAATATAAATAAAATACCGGAATAATATCAATAATTTTAGTAATATGAAGGTTTTATGATCAGTAATTACAGTTATATAATAGGAAAATCTACAATACCTTTCATTAAAACTCTTCAGGAAATTTTCGTAGGGATTATAATCAAATCGTAGAAGAAAAGAGTGTTCCTCATGTTTTCACGATTATTTAAGCGTTAAATAGTTATTAAGTCTATAATATTACTTCTATATAAAAAGTTCTGAAGAAGTTAATATAAATAATGAACGTTGTTTGAGAAGCAGAATATTTATCTCAGAACTGTTCCTGCTAATAAAAAATAAGTTGGATACGCTATGTTAAAAATTGAAGGAAATGGTTGATACCATCATTTAGGGATGTAATTGTTTATATGGATATTTAAAAGGAAATTTTATTAAAAAAATATTTCAAATTGCTGTAACTCAAACACAAATGTTAGTTGAGTGCAATATAAAGAAGGATAAAGCATTAAAAAAAGTTAGCATAAGTTTTTTGATATCAAAAGAATAATTTAGAATGAAAATGGCATTTCTGAATTTGTATCAATTTTGTTGACCCAAATTTGAGTAAAACTTAAAGATTAAGTGATTTTTCATAATACCCTGGATAATAAATTAAATGTTAAGAAAAATCTTATGTGACTGTTTTAGCTTCAGTAAAATAAAATTAGTTTTTAAGAAAAAATAACATTGCCAGTTTTTTTTCTTTAAAGCATAACCTTATTAATTTTTTAAAAAAATACCATTAAACAATCCTCCTTTTAAACATAATTTAGTTTCACCCTATAAAATTTCAAACAACGTTATTCCTTTCAAACAACTTACGTAAATCTCATACATAATATTTCAAACACCTCAACAACATTTTTAACAGCAACTATTTAGTACTTTTGTAAAGCCTTAAATGTTAGATTTCCTTAAGAGCCAACCAACATCCATTTTCTCCGAATCAGCCTCGTCTTCCGGCTCGAAAGTCATTAGTTGATGAAACAATATTCCTTTTCAATTAGGCGGAGAATCGACGAATTAAGTCAGCAACTTCAGGAAAGGAGCTGTCTTCAGGGGACACACCGACTTTTAATGACCTGATTCAGCCGATACGGTAACCAGAGGGGCCCAATTATATTTCAGTTTCATCGTATTAGGGTTTTGTCAAACTTATAACAATCTCTGGGGACGAAAGTTACTGTTTATTTGTAAATTGCATCATAATTTTAATTTTTTTTTTGTGGGAAAGGCGGATGGAGCCTTAAGCACATGTGCTCCATTTTGAGAATTGAAATGTGTAACTATAAAAAATATTATTCTTTGTTTCTTTTATACTTAAAATAGTTTGTTTTTATCCCTTTTCATGAAAACGTTAATTTATTTTTTTGGGTCTGAATAGTTTACTTGTGGAATAAAAAACCTATTTATTTTAGATATATGTTATGGGCAAAGTTTTAAACCGGCCATTATTAATAATGCCCGAAGTGGAGGCGGGTAATGTGATAAATTCAATGACATTTATCAATTAGTATTTATCACATTGCCCGAAAAACGTGGGCATTATTAATAATGCCCGGACTTATCACATTGTCTGGTATATACTGAGGCAATGCGTTTCTTTTTACTTTTATTGACCGGATTTAACTATGGAAAGGATTGTATTAAAAATAGTTTAATAATAAAATAATTTACATACTGAAATGCTTATAATTATTTAAAGGATAACTTTTCCATGTACTGATAGGATTTTTTTTTTGTTTATGATACTGTATTTGTATGAAAAATATGCATTATTAATGTGTTATTTATACCGATGAACTACGGATTTTTCGGTGATTTTTTTATTAAAAAATTAGATTTATAAAGATTTGTTGATTTACATCCCTTGGTGAGTTACTATTACTATGAATATATTAAGTTTTTAAATTTGTTTTATTATTTATAATTTTTAAGGGAAGTTTATCTGTATTCCGTGAAATTTGGTATTTATAAGTAGTATTTGCATCAGGACATGTTTTAGGGGGAAATATTCTTTTATTATATGGGCCTGACAGACCCCAGCGCTCAAATAAACTTTCACAGAAACTCTCATTTTCAACCAATAGAGCTGAAACCCCGTATAGCTGCCTAAAATATTTCCACCAATATTTAAATAAATTAGTTGCATTATTTTCTGTGCTAGGACGTCTTTGTTATTAAAGCGTTTCTCAAACTGAGGGCATGGGTGCTAGTTATGACCAAAAATATTCCAAAAAATTTTCAATAGTAAATATCATTCTTTTCTCATAAAATTGAAACTATAGATACACACTGCTGAGTTAAACTTGTTAGTTACCTATTTGTTTTCATGAAAATTTATTACAACATGTGGTGTAAAATTTCACAGTGTGAAATAGTTCAATATTATTTTTTTTTCACAAAAATCAGTAAACTTAAAAATACGTTTTTATGCACTTTAATGATTACATGATGTATTTAATCGTCCCTTGATAAAAAAGGTTTTGCATATTCCTACTGAATGCTTAGAACGTAAACGTGTCCCCGTGTAACAGAAAGGTGCCCGCGTCCTCCTGGGTTAAAATTAGGAAAATTAAATTTACAGAATGAGGAATCTCATCCATCTAAAACAACGATTTTGCTTTGCCAAAAAGATACAAGGAAAATAAATACCTATTTATTCGCATACACATATATAAAACTATTTTAAAATTAAGATTTAAAGTAAAATTTAAATAACTTTATTGGCTTCCTTTGATAGTTGATAAAAAACTTTGGTAGCCCAAACGTTTTTTTTTGCTTTTCTAATTAATTTTAGCATTAAAACTAAAATATTAAAGTATTTTCCCTTTATGCGCATAAAAATTTCAATCCCAACCTATTGCCTATCCTGAAATGAAGTCTTACACTACCTCGTGCCAATCTTGCAGGAAAGAATACCTCAAGAAAGGGAGATTTGGGGGATTTTCTTTATATGCGATGGAGAAAAGATTCTGCTATGGATTGCAGTCTGATATTGGGGTTCGATTCTTAAGATATATTTGTTCGCAAGAAATCTCGGAGTATCAAGAGCTTAGCTAACATGGGGTTTATGAGAGTATGTCTTTTTGAGGAGCATAGCATTGAGAGTCGTGTTTTAAAATTAGATGGAGAGAAAAATTTAAGACATAATAAATTTATAAAAACAAATTTTGATTAAGTTTCAAATTTTATTTCGAAAGTAAAAGATAAATCTCAAATTAATTTAATTAATCTAAGTTTAAATATTTGATTTCATTGATTAAAATAGTAAGAGATTAATGAGAGTCATAAAATTTAAATTAGTTAGGAACATGTTTAAAATAATTATTTGCAAAAAAAAAAGTGTGATATCGAGAACTTTAGGAAATAGTTCTTTTAATTATTCATTAGTAGTTCGTAAAAAAATAAAAAATAGCTTACTAATTTAGTTATAAAAGTTTTTATATTGTATTTAAGACCTAGTTTAAGTATCTGGATTCCTTTAAAAAGTAATTGTGAAATGGATCACCAATTAGTAATACGCATGTGTGAAAACAGAAAGTTTATATATTAATACACTTATTTCTTTTTAAATAACACTTCAGTCCATTTACATTTTGTTAAACTATGTAAATTCTGTTAAATAACTCTATGCCAAACAAAATTATTTTTTATAATAAAGTTAAGGAAGAAATTACAAAACATCAACTATTAAAAGACAAATGTACCTATACCTGGGTTAGAATACGTTTTCAAAAAACCATGGCCTACTGGATTTATTGTAAAGTAGCAGTATTTATTATATTAATACGTAACTCAGTCATCAGCAATATCTTTAATTCCGTAGCAAGAAGACTGATTTCTCAATTGTTGCTTATGATTCTAATAAAACAGTCAGCAAAAATGTATAATTCCGTTAGCTTCAAGTGAAATTTTCAGTCCTTTACATTAAACATCAATACTTCTTTTTATATCATATACATTGTGTGCTGCATGCTATCCATTTCAATTCCACACAACGCCGTACTCTCCTCGCTAAATAGAAAATCGTTTTTCACCGTTATAAATTCCAAGTCCTGAATGAGAAGACATCGAATCCAGAAGGTATTTTAATACGATTCCTGGGAATTTTTTAAGACTCGGCTTCTGAATAGAGGTAAGTGCTTTTTCTCGTATAACTTCCCTTTTATGACCTTCCCATGAAAAATAAATATAGCTCACCTTTTTTCTTCCTTTTAAGCCGATGCCTAAAGTCTTATTTGATGTTCTTTTTATACACACTTGTCAAACCACAGCTTTTAAGCCTGGTTGAAATTTCAGCGTTGCCGTAAAGTAAAAAGGGTAGCAATGATTTTTATGGCCTTAATTTAATTTTTATTATTGAGCCGATAAATAGGTTGTAATAATTAATTTAGCTTTTCAAAAATGCATTTAAAATTGAATCCTTCGGTTTTGATGTTTTACATGTTTTTAAGACCTTATTATTACCTTATTATGTCATGGATGAATTTTAAAGTTCTTTAAGAGTGAAAATTAGGTTTATGTGGTTTTGTTTGATTGTACCGTATTAAGTCATGTAAAGTTTTGCTAAATATTTTAAATTTCAATTTTAAGAAATCGAAAAGAGAATAAATAATGAAATATTTATACAATGGCCTTAGAGCTCATTAAGTACAGCTTGTTTCTAAAAGTGAACAAAATAATTTAAAAGATAAATTTTACAAGCCTACATCAACATATTAAGAATTGAAATTTTTAATTAATTGTTAACATCAGATTTTCTATTATCACGTTCACGTTTCTAACAAAAAGTATTTTGTAAAGTACCTAGAGTTTAATTCTTGACTTAAACTATAGGGGAGAGCTTTGTACCAACGGACAAATTCATTTAGAAATTCATGTTCATATTCATGTTACAAATTCATGTTAGAAATATATTCGACCATTTTACCTTTCAAAGTGCCCAACCTATAGTCTTAACCTTGCCTTTGTTAATATAATTGATATTTTTCATTAGTACAAATTTTAAAAATTGTATTTTTAACAATTTTATAACTTGATAAACTTTGTGTCCTTAATAGGTACAAGTAGCTGTTATCCCTACGGACAGATGCAGTTGTGCCTGTGGACATAACTTAAACTGATAATTCAATTTTAAAAAAGTTAAAAATGAACAGTTTTTATTTATACATTAGTTTTACTGACAACTATAAATTTTTATTCTTAAAGTATTTACGTTTAATGGTCTTATGATAAATGGTCTAATTTCCTATGATAAAAGTTAACGTATAACGTATCTTTCCTGAGGGACTGTCCCTTTCTAACATGAATGGTATCCCTGAGGTACAACGGTTGGGGAAAAATGGGGTACTTTATTCTTCTTATTGAGGTGGAGAATTTGGAGAACTGCATTTTTAATCATTACCAATTAATTCCTTTTTATCATTCCAAAATTCAAAAGGTTAGAGACTATAAAACTCAAATAAACAATTATGGTGCATTAGTCTGCGATTTTAGTAAAAATAGGAAACAATCAAAATCTGCAGTTAAGCCTTTGCCTTGGGGATCTCTTTAAACTGTATAAATATACATAATAGTTATACTTTTCTACAGTTTAATCAGTTTACATGTTTTAGATACTATAATTTTTCCTAACAACTACTTCAGATCATAATCTCCCTATTTTGAGGGCAGAATAAGGCGAAGGATTTAATTTTTTTTTTGTTTTGATTAAAAAAATAAACTTAGATATTGATTTTTTGTAATATTTTTATTATTTAGGCTAGGGTATATTAAGAACAAAGTATTTACATAATTGCAGCTCTCGCAATTAACCCTTTTATACATTTAAACCATATTTTCACTAAGTACTCTATTCTGGCCCATGTTTCCCTTTAATATTGATGGTGTACCTTTTTTTACTCTGAAACTTCTTTACCAAAAGCACACCCATCCTTTTTTTAAACGAGCACAGTTTCAAAAAAAGAAACTATCAAAAGAAAGATACTCGAAACAACAGCAAACTTAACCCACACACCTCCGAAAAACAAACAACCATCCCTCCTAATTAAACCTATCGACTCCCTCACAGTTAAAAAAATATATACCTAAATTAAACCCAAACACAAAACTCCATCAAAGAAGAAAGCCCCAAAACCTCTTCCCCAAATAAATCTCCCAGTAAGAGAAAACACGGTTCTCCCCTCACGTCCATTGCATCAGGAGGGATCCATAGTCTAATCAAATCTAGCTCCGCCCCTAGAAAACACTCATTAGGAAGGGGACTGGGGACACTTGAGGACCTGGTCCGTTAATAAGGTCACGCGTGACGAGGGAACGGTCCTATTCATCCGGGGAGGTTTTTTCTCGTGCACTCACTCTCGGTAGGGAGCTTCCTCTCTTCCTAATGACTTATGGATAAATAAATCGTGGAGTAGGTTGTTGGTCACTGATCTTCGTCTTGGGAAGAAGTTGTGGGTTGGAGTTAGAGGAGGGTTGTAGTTGGATTTTCAAGTGATGGAAGTATAGATGGGAAATTGGTAAATTTTTATGGAAGTGAGGAGGTAGATTTTTAGTGTGTTTTTAAATCTTGTTTGTGTGGAAATGTTATTTATGCAGTTGATGAGTTTTTTAATGTGGTTGTGTTTGAATAAATTGTTATCATAATGTAACTGACAGGTGGAAGGGGAATGCTATTCAGTGGATTGTGAGAAAGAGGCTGAAGTTGCAAACAAATATTTGAGAGGGAGATAGTTGTTGAATAAAAGCAACTGTGCAAGGTTGTACAAATTCAAGAAAAACAACGGGGTTTATTTGCACAAAAAGTTAAAATAAACCAAGTTGTTTTTCTTGAATTTGGGAAAGAGTTGATTGGAGTTTCAAAGAAAAGGGTTAAAAATGAGAGAGAGAAAAAAAAATAAAAAGTGTGGGGGAGTGAGTAAGTGGAAATAAAGAATAATCATGGAGAGAGAGAGAAAGAGAATAAGGAGAGAACGGATACTTGTGAGACTGGACTAGTAATTGGAAAAGAGAGAGAGAATGAATGAATAAAAGGTAAAAATATATATAAACACTTTTTAAGATGAAAGGGTGTTAGAATTATCTCATCTTATATGATATTCCGATTAAAATATGTTTTTAAACTTTTTTTTATTGTGGCTCTTGAAACAGTAATAATAAACGCCAATATGATGGAGTTTATGATTAATGTTGTAATAAAAGTCAAGTGCATTGTTTTCGTAACGTTTCAGAAAGTTGTTTTGAGAAATACGTAATATTTCGGTAAACAAACTAGATTGAATTACAACAGCAGAGCCTTACAGATTAGATTGAATTACTTCGAAGGTAATCAAAATTTAAGGTAAAACTATACAAATGAGAGCATTCAGCTGAAAACCTTTTTATTTCAAATTTAAAGTAAATGAGTAAAAAAAAAACCTTTACGCATAGACAGACTAAAACCGAAAATTTCATTAGAGAAGCAGTAAATTTTTAAGCAGAGACTAAACAATTTAATGAAGGGTAGTTGATCCCATAAACAAAATCGCAGTTCTATTGAACCTCTCTTTTGAAAACTAAGAAAAGAATCTCTTATTGAAACGGGTTTTTCTCCAGGTGTTTAACTTAAAAAGAGATCTCCTTTGAAGTTAGAGAAAAACAACCCGGGAAAAGAATTCTTTTCAAACTAGTGTTAAAACAATGCATCGATCCCTTTATCCTCCTCCAATCCTCGTATGGACCATATCTTCAACTCTTCTTTGTCAGTTTTAAGGGGGCTCAAGTGCTTTTTACGAAGGATGCTCAATCGATTCGGGATTTTTCTATAAATCAGTTGGATCCTTTTAAACCCTTAAGTATCCGCACATACGAGGAAAGCGTTACCTTGCTTTTATATTGGATCAGTATAACTGATTGTTAATGTTACTTTCTCTGAGAGATGAAAGCAATAACAAGAATCGATGTTTGAAGATTACTTGTAGACACTTGATATGTCTTTAATATTATAAGAGTTTTTATCTTTGTTCGCTATTGTTTCCTCTTATATAAAAGATCATAAAAATAATAACACCAATCTAAGTATAAAAACATCGTTAATTAGAAACATCTTTTTACGAGATTGCCTGTTTTTTAAAAGTAAATATTGTACATTTCTTATTTATATAGGTTATTCAGTTCGTTTTGTTTAAAGTTATCAGACCAATTTATAAGGATGATTTGCCTTAAAGGATTTTTTTTATGATAAACTGTCCTTCATAAAAAAGGAAAATATTTTTTTAAACAAATCTGAGCTAAATTCATAATCTGTGTAGTTGTTAATATGTGCCCAATACTAAAAATTATCTCAAAACCCCATCTAAGTTACCTAAAAGTTACTGTCTTAAAATTATCTCAATTAAGATAACTTTTTAGACATTCTTCTGTTTGAATGACATACCCTTTTTTCCGTACGTATATAAAAGTCTATTTGTAGCCATAAAATATTAAAATAATAAATAATAAAGTTTGATAATTTCTACTTATTTTTGGACAGCTCTTTTAACCACCGTTCACAAACCAACGACAACGTCTAAGCAATGGTAAGGAAACGCAATGCAGTTCAAATAAACCTTCCGCTTTGGGTAGAGTTGGATCCAGGATGTGACAATGTTAATTTTTTTACTAGATAGATTTGTAGATCTTGCAAAATACAATCAATGATTTATTTTCGTACTTTAAAAATCGCAGAGAAATCTGAGTGACAGAAACAATCGCACAAACAGTAAAACCCACAAAAAAAAAGGCCTCATTAAAGCAACTTTGACTGTACCTAATGATAATTTCAAATAAAGGAACAAGAATAGAGTAGCAATTTCCATTTTCAAGAACGAACATGCAAGCGTTCGGAATTGGAACTCACACCCATTATGACGTTCGAGTCGAAACGAATCAACGTCATTGCCACTCGTGCACAACACAATGATTTCCTCCCACATTTTTTTACCCTTCCATAATTTGACCAATTACGCTAACATCAAAGAGTCCTAAGCCAGGAGTTATAAACCCTTCCCTTCTTTTACAAAACAAGAGCGCTAATAACGGGTTGAAATCTATGGTTGAAATGCGCTGTCTAATCACCTCGTTAAAAAGCGAGCATTCCATTCAACAGAGTGAACTCGTCTATATTTTAGCATAATCTCCAAGGGTGGGAATTTCGGTGCATTATTTCTCGAGTAATTAATTAAATTAAGGCTTCTAGATTTGCAAATTAGTTGCTGTTGCTGGTGGCAATTATTTTAGTTAAGGGGCAATTATGGCTCTTTTTGGTGACATTTTTGTGAGAGCTGTGGGTAATTAAAGTTAAAAGTGGGGATGTTGAGAATCGAGTGTTGTGACAAAAAATTAGACAGAGGGTTCATGGGAATAATGTAAATATGTATGAGTAAATATTTGAGTATAATAATAAGTCCCCATGGCCCAGTCAAGGTTTTTGGTATATTTTAATTTTTTAATTATTTTTAACTTTCTTATTTGGCAGCTAGAGGTTACTGTAATGGCGGATTTACAGCAGCGTGTCAAACGAGACAAAAGCGGTTTGCGAAATGAACAGCGATCTTTTTCAAGGCTTCTATTGGTTCTTTTGCAAACAAAATTCCACTAATGTCGCAAACCGCTTTTGACGCAAGTAAAGTTTTGTAAATCCCCCATCTCAATGGGTTCTCCATGGTCCCCTACCTAGGGGAACAACTTACTTCCATGACCCTAGAAGACGTAGATTCCAAATAAAAAAGGTGAAAACTTACTTTTAAATATCTTGTATAACCTCTTTATAACATATTCCAAAAAATTAACTACTACCCAATATATATTAAAAATATACCTTGTTTGATAAAATAAATAATTGAACCATCTGGTAGTACACAGTGAAAATGTCTTTATAAAGTTTTAATATAAAAAAAATTGACATGAAACAACTAAACAGTATCTAAAAATTCCATTTTTATATCACTATTCATCTCAGAAAATCCTTTTAACCATTTGTTAAGAATTATAATCCTTAGAGACAAAGCCGCATTTCAGAAATACATCATCTGTTTAATAAACAAAGCTGCTTCGCGACACAGATATTCGGAATTTTCAATCAATCAACTATGCTAATGAGTTTAGAGCTTTAAAGCAGAATTCTTATTAAGATAGATTGTATTAAGTTTGAAAGCTCTTTTATCATAAAAGCATCTCCCCATCACAAGTAACCAGTAGGAAATGTATAGGACGCGCTCACACTTACATTAAGAGATGTAAGGAATCCGGCAACTTAAAACTTGAATAAGCATATGAGTGAAGTAAAGAGAAAATATGTAGGTAAATTTATCTCAATCAACATACTGAAGTCTTCCCAAGATTTAAATATTTCATCTTATGTGTATAAGGAATGGTTATGAAAAAGGATTTATATTTCGGTTGTTCCATAGGAAATTAAAACTACTATGCAACTTATAATAATTTTTATTATATTTTAATCCTAATAAACCAAAAATATCGCTCTGATTTCCTTTGAAGGCAGGTTATTTTTTGCTCTAGAGATGTTATTATCTGAAGAGCTTCCTGCAGACAATAAGAATTCTTAAAAACTAAAACACATCTTAAATTATCAGCATGGTATTTATTATTCACATATTTTAACTTTTCCCCCAATAGAACCCTTCTAAGAGATTTTCAAACACAGCCATCAACATAAAATATTTTTTATTAAATCGAAGTTTTAAACCTGTAGACATTCCGAAGTAGCCTTACCTTGAAATAATCTTACTTTCACACTAAATGTTAAAAGTAATAGCATAATGACTCCAACTATCTTGCTCTAAAATCTACTTAACAATGTGTTATAAAAGTTTTTAAGTCAAACATTTTGAATAGCCAAGCCTACGCACTGCGTGCAATGTAAAAAAAAATACAGGATAACACCAATGTAATGCAAGCTCAAATACTACTTATATACTATACTACTTATTTCAATCTAAAATATTTATATAGAACATTGTATGTGTACAAGTACTATATGGTTCAAACATTTTAATACCTATTGTTATGAAAACGGAAAGAAACACTGTAAATATATTTTATCAAAATATCACAAAAAACGTAATTTTCTACATAATTATCTGTGTTCTATAAAACTACCCATAAATATAATTCTGCAAAACTTGTAGAAAATACATTTATACAATCTACATCGTATATTTTTTCTAGAATGAAATACTCCATTTAAAATATTGGTTGCTTTATTTTTAAAAAATGATATACATATATAGTTAATTTATTTTTACCTTGCAGTTAGAGTTTAGAAAAATCTCTAATTATGTATGGAAACTGTAAGGAAACTATTAACTAGTATTATGAAAGTATTTATTCATTAACTTTAAGAAAAATAAACACTCTAAAAAGCATAATTGACATACAAATTCCCATGATACCAAGTATCATGGGAATGTTTTTTTTTTTTAATTTAAAAGGATTCTTTCATAGAAAGGATTTATTTTTAAAAATATATGAACTGTATATAGTTGTTAGACAAAATTTGAAAACACCCAGTAGTTTTAGTTTAAATGTGAATAATGAACTAGACGAATAGAAATTTTACTAATCTAGTTATCACTTCAATTTCCACTAAAAACTACGATAAACTACGAACTACCAGTTGTTGTGAGAAGAATATTTGACTAGTCGATTTATACACTAGAGAGTACCTATTCAAAAAATTAAAATGAACCTCAAAAACAATACACGACAAACCTTTTAAGTAAAGTTTTGATTAGTTTGATAAACTTTTGTTCGGATTCATAACAAGATAAGATGGATGATACTTTCTCAAGTTAAAGACAATCTTTCGGGGCTTAAAAGATGCTACATCAACTCTTCCATAAATTTAAATCTTTAAAACCTCAAAAGCGATAATTGATCAGGTACCAAAGTATAGAAAACGCCACACTTCTAGTTAATTATAAAGGTGTGTTTAATTAAAAGTCTCCAAAGGCCATATTGGAGGTGATAGTTGACCCTCTCGATAGTTTTTAATAAGATAATGCTTTATTCATAAAGTATGGAACCGGTTTTAAGATTTTTCTTGAAAGCTCTGGGATTAACAACTTTACTGAAATTTAATTAGTGTCTAGGTTTTCAAAGCCTTATTAACCTTGTTCTATTGATGTGCCTTCTAGGATAATCTCGATTAAAAGAATTTTCATTAGGTAAAGTAGTTTCCAACAAGAGGATAACCACCATTTACTCCGATATAAGTATGTTCTTTGTTTAGATTTTTTAAGATATTGTTTAAGAAGTAGATTTTTTTATACAAACTACATATTTTCTAGATATTATGAAAAAAACATTTCGCAGGGTTCTATGTTTTTTTATTACGTAGAATACATGATAATAATTAGATTAATAGGGTAGGAGAGGTGTCAGTAGTAATCCCTACTTTTGTAAAGTTCCTTATTCAGACTGGCTGTTTACCTTCTGTTATACTGGAAGCTTTATTTAACCCCTTTTTTATTATTTTACTATTAAATAAAAAAAAAATTCGATACCCCTACTGATTAGCCCCGACCGATTTCTGCGCCAACTAGAGACAACTTTTACGCACTTGGGCGAGGAAAAAATTGAAAGAATTTTTTTAACGATACATCTTAATTTTAGTTGCGAAGAGTGAGTGGGAAATTTGGGGAAAAAAGAAACTAAGTTAACTCTGGATAAAGAAAAAAATATAAAATACAGATTAAAATCGTAAAAAATAACATTGATATTAAAGCTTGTTTTGTATGGATAGTGATATTGGGAAGTAGTGGTACTTTAGTTAATATTGTTATACATAAACCCCATTATAAGAATTAAAAATGCCCACATATTTCATCTAAAGATAAAGAATTATGCGAATTTTCTGATTCGTGATTAAAAGATGAAGACAGCCTCATTTTGAAGAAAGTTATTGCATCCATTTTCTTCTTCACAGGGCGTAAGTACTTGCTTATCATTATCCCAAAATAAAAAGAGTGAACACCTTCTGTCTGGATTTCAAGTGAGAAAGCTGGTACTTTTAGGTGAAGAGAAAAAAACTATAAGCAGTATATGGTTCAAATGTGTTTTTTGTTTGTTTGAGTATTGAAGCCTCGTATTTTTTGCCATTACATTGCGATTATTTTCGCTGTCAGTGCTCTCTGAAGTATTTATATTATTTGGTGCTTAATCTTTTGATCTGCAAAATCCTTCAATTTACCTTTTTGTATTGCCTCTGATAGATGTTGAGGTTTTTAGGAGGCACGCCCAAAATCTGGACAGAAAAAAGGATCAATGTCCCAAACAAAAAACCAATATAACATAAAAATAGTTTGAGAAGAGTCATGCATTCTCTGAGGCAGCATATTCCAAAAATATCTCAAACATATTCCATCACACTTTTGAGAAATCGGGAACTTTGTAAAACGCTCCCAAAGCAATCAGTATCAGTACAACGGTCGTATATTCAGTGTCTCCCCATTTTTTTCAAAGGAATACAAACACGCATTATAATGCCCGTACACTTACGTTGCACTTGAAGTAAATTGGTTGTAAAGTTGGTAAGGGGATGCGTGTCGTCAACCAGGTTCATCTATCTGCCTGGAAGATTCCCATATTGGCTTTTCCGTTACGTTTAAGCTAAATGTTATGTTAATGGAAAACGTGTATTGAGAGTCTTCATGGAATAAAGTATGGTAACTCGTTCTAATATAAGTCTTAATTAGAAAAAAGTAGTTCTTGTACCTACTCCTTGAGACGGCGCGTTTCTTGTGATGTTGAAAAGTTCTGACATACTAGGCATAAAACTAACTTTCAAAGGAACAGTCATTTTCAACTGGATTTTAGTTCCCCACATCCTTTATCCACTGTCGTCTCTTATAAAATGAAAATTTTCTCACTGCACAGCAGTTTTAGATATTCTGCCTTTGATAATGCTACCTTCTACTACTTTGATGTTTCAGTTAAACATTTTTTTAAAGGAAGTCTAAAAAATTTTCCTCAAAATTTCTCTAATTTTTCTTCTCTATACGTACATTCTAAGTAGGTCTGATTTTGTGTGTGTATGAGATACAGTGTTTTTTAACTTGTGATTTTAATTTATCTATGACTATCTTGAAGTACTTAGTAACTAAAACCCTAATTTATAGTATACTACCACAAAACACAAGCCAAAGTGAATTGTTCACATTTATCTCTAGTTTTTCAATAAACAATATGTTAAAAACGGATATATTCCACCAACTTTTTTCTTACTCTTAAGTTCCCGAGGTTTTATTTGCTAGGTATTTCTTCCTCATTTTAAGACCGGGATTTCAATAAACCTGAGGTAAATATCTTAAGGTCAGGCTGTCCCAAAGTACACAAAAATAGTTTGAGAAGGGAATAAGGATTTTGCCCTATCCAAGCAAAAATATCTTAAGATAAATCTTAAAAGGTTGAGGTAATATAATTTAAGAACTTACATTCAGTGAGAACGATAATTTTACAAAGGTACACACTGTTTAAGTAAACTATTTTAATTTGACAATTGATGGATTAATTATTCAATTTATAAAACTTAAAATTTATGAAAGGTATAGTTTACTAAGTTCACTAAAATCAGTACACCTCATTTGAATCAAACTGTTAACTTCCACCAAAGCGCTATATATTAAGCGAAGACAATCCAATGGGACGACCGGTCGCTTCTTACAGGCAGCGCACTCTAGCGGTTGTTATGGCATATTAGAGAAATCTCAGAGCTCCCGAAATTGGCCGCCATGTTTTTTCTCCATGTTGCTCAAATTGACGCGACGGTGGCGAATTTTGTTTTGGATTGATCTTATTTTAAGATCCAGAATTCTGGCCAATTCAAGAAATCGAGATTGGAATTAAGAAGGTAGGTATTCAACTTTTTTAGATTCAAAGAAAGCTATCTTGCTTATCAAATTCAAATTACCTATCCTATTTATTAGTTATTGTTTACTTTGCTTTGAAATGACGTTTTTTGATGTTTAATTTAGTTTTAAGAAAATAGGAGATTGAATGTGTTTTTAATTCATAAAAAATATTATTTCTGCCCAGATTATAAATTACTCTAATACTCAAGTACTACTTGTAATTCTTGATTGGAACAGGGATAAAATAATTTTATTTTTTTTTTTAAGTATTTTGCTTGTTTCTCTGGTTCTTATGTAGCAATGTTCTTTTGTATTACGCTTATTATCTTGCATAGGAAATCCATACTTTAAGAATTATTATTCTCTCGTTTTTTATTAAACAAATTTTCTTCCGCAGGAATATTTTTATTTTAGGGGATTAATAAAATTTAGAAATTTACACCAAGATAAAAAATTTATTGAATGCGAATATAAACATTTTAATATGTCATTAAATAGTAATCAATTTACTGTTAAATAATTTTTTCTTGTTATTATTTCGATCTTGTGATCATATGCTAATAATTGTTTTTTTATTTCATATAAAATGCTGTTCTTTGTGAATTTAATGATGCAACTTCATTGATGGCATGCATGTATTTGAAGAAAGTGTGGAACATGTTTTCCTATTTGAGCTGAAGGTTATCTTTTAAAGAAAACAACCATTCTGATAGATAGTAATGGAAATTAATGAATTAATCATCTAAATTGTTTTGAAGAACAGTTACTGTACTTAGTAATTTATGAAAAAAAATATTCCTCGTATGAAAGTGACCATCAAATAGTGACAATCCATATTATATTCAAGTCAAAAGGTACTAACTATATGTTATCATTGATAAAAGAGTTGGAAACAGTATATAAGTGTTTAAACAAATTGTTGTAGTGCTTACTTTTTTATTTTTAAAATCTTCTTTTAATTAGAAAAGTTTTTTTTTTTTAAGATTTACCAGATTTAGTTCATAGAATATACTTATAAATTTTTATAAGCTACACTTTTGGTAAGTTTAAACTGGAAAATTAAAAATGTAAATTTGTGTAAAATCTGCCCCACTCTCTCCCACATATTGTAAATAAGTTACCAGTTTTCTTTTATAAATTACATTTTTATCAATTTCTTAATAAGGATTTAGGTTTTGATTATAGAATTTAATATTTTAGTTTAGAAGTTAGAGATAGAATATTTTGATATTGAAGACTAACATGCATATGCAACATTGATTGTCAATCTTGTAGATTTTTACCATCATAAAATTTCTTTGAGGAAATTACAGTAATGTTTGTACTACTATGCATTTTAATTACTTAATTTCAGCTAAATCCAATCAGATTTGTACTTAAACTTTTACTTACTTGGTCTTGTATGTTTTTGGATTATAACAAAAAGTTCTTAATTGTATTCAAGTGTTCATAAATTGGATACCCTAATTAATTTTTGAGATTTAAATTTTTATTCAAGGTTCTGGTAAATTTCTTTTTTTTTGTTACATAATTTAGTTTCATTATTAATTAATTAATAAATTATTATAATTTAGTTTCATTCAAATGTCCTAGGGGTGCAGAATATGTCTGAACGCCCAAACGAGGTTTAAGGGAAATTCAAGCAGCTGTAGGAAATTTTTTGTCCAAGTTGGATAAAAAAAACTCAAAGCATCTTACTGTCATTAGTTGACAACAAATATTTTGTCTAGTGACCAGGGTTTTTCTTTTATTTTTGATTGATATACAGGAAAACGACATATCCATGATAGAATGGATAATTTTCACTAAAAATTGTGTTCTTGTTTAATCACATTGATGTTCTTAACGAACATCAAATAAGAACATAAAAAGGAAAGTTTTTCAAGTAGCTAAATTTGAGAAAAAATAGTTTGCAACAAATAATTCAAGAGAAGAGGCACTAATGGTATGTAAAAGATTTAAAGAGATAAAGTTCATTAAAATTCAAATTTATGAATTTTGTGAAAATTATTGAATCATAAAGAACTTCAATATTTGAATCAAATAGGTATATTTTCTAATAAAATCTCATTTTGCGGGAAATTTTGGAGAACACAAATTGTGTTCTTGGGAAGTTTTGGCCCTGAAACATTTCCGTCACCCCTGAAATGTTCTATTAGGAACTTTTGGATACTAAAAAGTGTAAAATCCTTATTTTAAAACTTTTTTAGTGTTAAATATCATTATACAAAAATAACAATTTTTATATTCTGTCAAAATCAATAAAAAAAGTTACAAGTTTCTTAAACAGTTAAAAACTTTTACATTTTTTGCAATTTTAGTAAGGTATGTATGGTAAAATTTTAGATAAAATTTAAGTTTTCATAAATTAAAAAAAAATCTCTGTTTGTAAATTGTAGTCAGGATGAATTATATTGGTTTTTAATTATTTAATGTGCTCTTTTCATGTGATTAAATTAAAATAAAATGGTTTCAAATCAAAACATGCTTTTTTTCTTACACAAATAATAACACCAGCTTCCCCACTCTATGTTTTAATAGTTAATTTTATAATTAACAACAACCTTATTTAAGAATGGAAAATGGAAACCCAGTTTATTTTATTTCTCCTACAAGACTAAATAAAACGGATTGTAAGCAACGCTAAGGAAGATATAAACACGCATGCGCGGACCCAGCGTCATCCAGTTTAACATGCCATATCGTCCGCTGCAAAGAAATTTGGCGCTGCGATCGCTCAGAAATTTGCGACCGATGTTAGCATGTGAGTGACGTTGCTTCATTGTTGATAGCTTTGACTTCCACAAAAATATTTTAAATTAAAATAAAGAAATTCACCGCTCAAAAAAATTATGAAAGTTAAAAATTTTCCGTTTAAGATTAATGGGTGTACTGATTTTGATGCAAGATTTGACAATAGAGCATTTTCAATCACATGACTCTGCCTAACAACGGCCTTAGCAACGTTGTTTTATTCCTCCAGTGACATCATGTGCGAATGCTGCTATTGGATACTTCTATGTCCCGCCCCTAACAACAGCCTTAGCAACGTTGATTTTGTCCTCCAAGTGACGTCATGTGCGAATGCTCTATAGAGTATTTTCAATCACATGACTCTACCTAACAACGGCCTTAGAAACGTTGTTTATTCGCCAAGTGACGTCATGTGCGAATGCTGCTATTGGATACTTCTATGTCCCGCCCCTAACAACAGCCTTAGCAACGTTGATTTTGTCCTCCAAGTGACGTCATGTGCGAATGCTCTATTGGGTACATGCAACTGCTATTTTGTTGCTTTTGATAATTTTAAAAATTTAAGTAAACTGACTTTAAAACTATTTTTTTTTAATTTTTGAAGAAAAATAGCTTTGAAAGTTTAGGTTTAAAATGCCCTGTTCATTTTTAAACTTATAAAACCAATGCATCCATCACGCATGCGAAGAAATTATTTAATACATAGGATGTAGATAACTATGTAAGATTTATAAGAATTGTAAATAATAAGAGATATTCGGAAAAATTGCTAATTGTAGTTTCATGATGTTGAACTATTCAGTTTTCCTATTGACTTGCAGACAGATTAGAAGGATTACGCTAATTACGCAAACAAAGAATTTCACTCTTTCGCTCGGGGATTAATTCACAAACTATTTATAGCGAATTAATGAGATGTTGCCGAAAGCCAACCAAAGATTTGAGGAATTTATTTCATTTCCCAAGGCTCTTTATTAGCCTTTTACCCACTTTTTTATCAGTAAAATTCGCAATCAATGTATCTACGCATTTTGAGTCGTAGTACATAATTGGAGTTGGAGAATGGAAATCAAATCAATGCACATGCTTATAAGCGTTTTTGAATTCTATTATCAAAATGTATCATCATCAGATTTCTGATAAGTAAAGGTGTTTTTGTAAAGGAACAGGAGAAATTCTCTCAATTTTTAATTTATGTATGTGTTGTGTTGTATGTAAATAAGAGGTTAAATAATGTTAAGATAGGAAGATATTTTAAATGAATATTATTATTTCACTCCAATTTATTTCACGCAATGAAAAGCTTGAAAAAAATTAAATAATGTAAGTTTTTTTCTTCAGAACCATCTGTACTAGGTTTTGGAAGTTTATAAAATTTTATAGTTTAACATTAAATAACTGAAAAACTAATTATCTCATTCATTAGCTTTTGGAACGAAAATGACCTTCATACATACATTTTTCAAAATTATTGTTAACAACCTATTTCAAATTTAAATAAACTCTTATTTTTTTCTTAAGTGTTATGAAATAAGTAATTATTTCTTTTCATCTTCTTTTTAAGGATAAACTCTTTGTAAAAGAGAAATTATTACCACATAAGTTAACATTGTCAAACACGGCAAATTGTATTAAAAACTCAAGAAGTAGGCAATATTTCTTTAAAACTACTTTCCTCTCCAATGATAAATGAAATTACGCTTTTTAGTGAAAGGAAAATCTTATCTTTACGATACTCTATCATTTTAAACACAAATAAGGTGACACAAAATCGATATTTGTGTGTAAGGAAAATTTTTTTTCTTACAGGATTGTAATTTGCTTCCAACCATTTTTCTGTTATATGTTAGTAAAGAGTTAAAATTATAAGATTCATGTTAAGAGGTATTTTTCAGTTCCATCTAAACAAAAATATGCAACATTTCCAAGTTAACATGTAAAAATTTTTAAGAGTCAGTTTTCTGTAATAATTTGATGCATGAAATTTTTAAATAAAGGAAGCTAGTATGATTAATAATAGTAGGTATATCTTAAATTTTTTTATCAGGTAACTATTCTTTAAATGTTCAGAAAAATTATTCTTTAAAAACAAATAATCTATTATATGGTATTACTTTTACTTAAAAAGGCAAGATTCTACTAAAACGTTATAAAATACATAGCTTGTATTTGTACATTTGTAATATACAAAACCAAAACCAAACCAAAATACCACCAAAATACAAAACCAAAATACCACCAGGAGAAAAACTTTTGAAGTTTTACAATATTGTTAAGATAGTTATGAAAACGGATTTTTCCACTCAATTTCAGGGGTCATGGGGGACGGTAATTCATAAAGGATAAAAAATATTTTGTGCAAAATCTGCCTTGGCTTTCATTTGGCTTTGTACTTCTTTTCTGAGTTTTGGTTTTTCTGTTAAAGTTTTTCTGCTGGCGGTATAACTACAAAATATTTCTTTTTTGTATTTTCTCACAAATCTTTTTTAGTTTACAGCAAAGATTAAATACTCCCTAAGGTATTTAAACTTGTATGATGTATGTATTTTTCTCACAATCAATATACAAGGTCAAGGTATAACACACAAAAAAAAGTTAAATTGATTTAACTGAATCATTTGACCTGACTACTTGATTAAAACAGAATCAAAACCATTTAAATTAACTGAACTTTATTAATTTAAATGGTAGAAATACTTAAATAAATTTGTGTTTTTTCATAACAGAAAAAAAATTCCTGAAGTCTAACTTATTCGCAAAAGATAAACTATGAAGTATCAAAATTTAAATCATATTTTCTGATTAACTGAACAACAAAATGGGTAACAGAGTTCCAATCCGAAACTTCCTGGGAGGACCCGCACACCTTTCTGTTACACTGGGACGCTCTTGGGATCTGACGGACCCCAAGCTGCTTTTTCCGTTTTAAACAGTAATCATTTAAAATGTATAACTTATTTTTTATTATATTGGTAAAAATAGAATATTTAACTATTTTTAAAATTTTATACCACATTTTTGATAAATTTGTCATGAAAAAAAAATGGCATGAATAAAAATGGGTAACAAGTTTAACTCGGTGGTGTGTATCTGTAATTTCAATATTGTAAGAAAAGAATGATAAGATGGGTAATTTTTTGGATTTTTTTTTTGCTATAACTAGCGCCCATACCCTCAGTTTGAGAAACGTTTCATTAAAAACAATGTCCTAGCACTAAAAACAATGCAGCTACATTATTTAAACTTCAGGAGGTTATTGGTGGAAGTATTTTAGAGGCAGTATACGGAGTTTCAGCTCTTTTGGTTGAAAATTTTAGTTTCTCTGAAAGTTTACTCGTGCGCGGGGGTCTAGCAGACCCCACGCGTGTTCTAAAGGGTTAATTATAAAATCTCTGAAGAGAATAAATTTCGAGTTTTTTTTATATCCTATAACCTGATATTAAAGATCCCGAAGTATAGATTCCATAAACCTGTTAAATCAAATCATTGCTGAAAAATCTGAATTTAAACTACATTTCATATCTTTTTCAATTTTTAAAAATTTTATTCTCATGAAGTAATTAATGAAAATCCCTTACCTGCTCCCCCTACAAAGTCTCTCTCTAGCAGTCTCCACATACAGGTACGGCATGTCTCAGTTCTCGATGATATCTCCGCACGGCTCAGAAAATGGGCGCGTTCCGATAGCCCACACTGAGTGAGCAAAAACTCAGGAAGTTTCCGCGAGATGTGAGAAACACGTTGTGTAGTAGCTCCGGCGCTTCTCGCGTGGGGGGACACGGATCATGTCGAAGGAAGCGCCCTCTCATAACAGAAGGTGGCATCGATCTGGAAATTTGCACGTGGTCTAAAACACAATAGCCTTGGAAAAACTTCTACGATAAAAGATTAGTTTCTATACGACGTTTTAATTGGGAGTTCCCTTCAGCCATTATGAATTCTTCAAGTGTAATTACTATTTTAATGGTTGAGTTCTAGGAATGGGAAAAAGGAGAGAGTTTCTTTTTGAAATGATGTTTGAGAGGGTTTATTATTGAGTTGAGATTGAATGAAAGATTTAAAAGGATGTTAATGCGTGTGTGTGGAATTTATTCAGAAGTATTCATAAACTAATAACATTTACGTTTCAATAAGTTGAAATTTACTTATTATTAATGAAAAATGGACCACAAACCATATAAAGGTCATTCGCTCGTATTCTTTATAAACAAGATGATAAATAAGTTAATAAAGTTTTAATTTTACTTTTTGACATTCTCTATATATTTTGGGCATTATTTTCCTGGAGTTTAATTGTTATAAGTTTTGAAGATATAAATATTAAATTTTTTTATAAATTCATTTTAATTTTAAATTTTAGAGAGTAATTTCAAAACACTTATAAGCACAGATAAGTTCCTAATATTTTTTAAATTATGTAAAACTAAGAAAATGGATACTAATGATAAGATTAGTGCTAAAATACTGCATACTCGCAAAATTTACAAGTTCTAATTATTACACAAAGTTGAACAGTAGTATTAACTCGAAAGTAAAAGTGATTTCATTTAATAAACATTCGTTAATACATATTTAATCGTATTTTTAATCTTATTTTTCTAAAAACACCGAAAGAATAAATGACTCAAAGGGAAAGGATTTTTCAATGTATTTTTTTATATAAAATTAGAACTAAGAAAACATCAAACGAATACGCGTATTTGTTATTTTCAAAGAATTTTGGCGCTTTCTAAGAAAAAAAAGTATTTAAATCATTCACGAACATATTTTCTGCTCGTAGCAATTCGTCAGTCTATTCAAATAAATCTCAAACATTTCTATTTAAATTCCAGTTTACAACAAGGTTATAAGAAAAGGATCAACATAACAAGTATGAAAAAGTATTCCCTTAAGATATTCTTCCATGAATATTTGATACTTTTGCTTTTTTTTGCATAACTTACAGGATACGTATCCCCGTTTTGATTCCCATATGACTGTTGTAGTAGTATACTATAAAATATTTCACTTTCAAAATGGTTAAAGAACTCAGACTTGAAAAGAAAAATAAATGTAGAAGCTGTATATGTTATGTAGGTATGGAATATTTTTAGATTATAAAGCTCAAAGATTTGGTCCATTTAAGATTTTTAAATTATGTTATAGTATAAGTGTTAAGTTAAACCTTTTATGTGTTAAAAAGTTAAAGTTATCTTGGTTATAGTGAAACATACATGGTTAAAACACTTTAAAATATCATCAAAAATTTGACAAAATATTTAAAAATACTTTACAATGATAATACAAATCAGATTAGGTATTTTTTTTAGAAAATATTTCAATATTGCTTAAAATTGTGATACTTAATACAAAAGAAAAATTGGGTTATTAAATAAAATAAGTCGGGATCCTTTGAAATTGGGCACTTGAAATGATTCTCTAAAAATTCAACAAGCAGTTTTTCCTTTCACAAACAAACAAAAATATTTTCTTAATTATTAAGATAACCTATATTTTAATTTTAAAATCCCTATTATACATCAAGAATGGCTTTCATTCTATGGAAATTTGGTTCAGTTCGAATTGAAAGGTTAGGCATTCATTGTAGCTTAAACTGAAAATGAATATTTAAATCAAGTTAACAAGGGATAGTACTTGTTTCCCGCATGACTCTGAATAGTTGAGGTAATTACATTTCTGGCAGATAGTTCACTTCTGATGAATAATTATTCATAGAAACCATGATGAATACATTTATAATTTATCACACAACTGTAACGGAAAATACATTTCTCATTTAATAAGTCGGTGGATTAACGATACTTTAGTTATGTTCAATATATTTGTTGTATCTAATAAAAATATTAACCTTTATTTGGTAGAGTACTTTGAACTTTCAAATTATTACTTTTTAAATTAGTAGGTAGGCAAAGGTAGTTCAATTTCTAAGGATAAACCTAATTATTTGAAGGATCGCATCTTTAAGTATTCAAGTTTAAATTTATGCAATCCTTTAAAATATTTTTATTTCTAATTAAACATAGGGTGGGTTGCCCAGTGAATGAACACTCCCAGTGAATGAACACATGGTCGTATAATCTCAATTATTAAGCTATTTGAACTCTGTAAAGACTATTACAAAAATTCAGTAGTTGCAATGAGACCTCCTAGAGGCCAGGCAATCGTTTATTTAACCGTATATTCCGATTTCAGTCTGTGTAAATTTTTTTACTGATGATCGAGCTTCAGGCCCATGAAAAAGTCTCCGGTAAGTTAAGATTTGACTTGATTCATTCATATTTTTCTAACTTATAATTGCGCTTATTATGATTTTTGTTGTTTTTTATCAAATGTTAAAGACTTAATCTTTGATATGGCATAATTCAGGAAGCTGTACTTTTGAAATTGCGATAGATAAGGGGGTGTTCACTTACTGGAAGTGCAAACTGAGATTTCCCAGTGAATGAACAGGTGTTCATTTACTGGGGAAAATGCATATTTCGTAGAATCTCATGATTATAGTTTTATTTGATTCATAATGATGTAAGCTAAACTATGTAAACATGCGCGATGATCAAAATTGTGTCCTTCCAGTAAATGAACGGGGTATGTTGATTAGAAAGTACAAGTGTTCACATACTGGAAAGAGTAATTAAACTAAGATTTACCAGTAAATGAACAACCTTCATACTCTGGGAAACTGCTTATCTCGTGAACCAAAAGACCTATAGGCTTATTTGACAGCTTAAACTAGGACTAGGTTATAATAAAGATCAGTATTGTCTTTCCATAGAATAAGTTTTTGATTTAAAAGTCTAGGTTTATACAGGGTGTATCATTATGAATGGGAAAACTTCTAGGGGAGGTAGACATCATAAGGGTTCAGAATTGCATAGGAACCCATGGTCCCAAACAACAGGCATGGGCGTATATAAAGGGGAGGGGTTAGAGGGTCCAGACCCTCCCCAATAGCCTAAACCTTATGTCAGCCAAACAAAAAGGTTCCTGTCCAAATAACCAAAAAATGAATGAAAATACAACTTTTTGGATCAAATTTTCTGGGAGAGGACCCAGACACCCCTCTTTTGCTTGAGGACATGTATTAACCACAAAAATTTGTGATTAAGTTCACAAAATTCACATAGAAACATTTTGGGTTCCAGAATCCCTTCAAAACAGTTTAGTAACGCCTCCTTTGGTCCTGAGGTCTTATAGGTTTTGCCCCCCCAATCAAAAAGTTAAACTTACGCCTATGATACTCCATTTTGTCCCCCCCCTCGGGATAAAGGTTAACCTAAGCTTTTATAACCCCTTGCTACACTCAGAGGAAATTTCAAGGTATACAACCCCTCTTTCGAAACCTCAAACTTTAAATTTTTCCCCATAGAAAATGACCAACCAAAGTTACTCCTTAATGAAAAAGTGGGTAAATAGGGTTCGGGGGTCCTCCTCCAAAAATGTTTAAATTTTAGCATGCTAAAAAGTCTTCTATATAGCTACATTTTAGGGTTTTCAGGGAGCTTCGCGGGCCGCATGTGGCCCGCCAGTTGGAAAACCCTGTTTTAGATACACTTTCATTGCCCATTGCGACCCCTGAAAGAAGTTTCTTGAACCCCCCCTTGTAAAAGCTATAGCTACGTCCGTGCTAGGAGGTATTGATTATTAATTGTGTTAAGATGGCATATGCAATTAGTATAACGTCGAAATCTATGTCTGGCAAGATTTGCACCCACCTAATCCTAAGTTCCTTTTTTGTGTGTGTGATGCGTGCGTGTGTGTGTGTATTGAAGAAATTTTAGAGTTCTTAGTAAAACATTTTCTATTTTATGTAACGCAGGCTGATCAGTTGAAAAAAAATCGTGGTATTTTTCAGTGTTCATTTACTGGAAGACACTGTTCATACTTAGGGCAAACTTTGTTCATTCACTGGGTCTATCGCACTTTTTTCACTCAAATCAGGATTCCTTCAAAACTATTGATTTCTGAGATCTGGAAATACTTCGATCATATTGCCAAGAAAAAGCCAGTATGGAAACATACCTTATTTTTAGAAATTGACCGAGAAAAAGCCCTGAAAAAAAATTTTGAAGTGGGAAAATCGCAAACCCAAATGCTAAGTGTTCATTCACTGGGCGGTTCACCCTATCTAGATATTCTAGTATTTTCAATGGCAAGCTCATTTCGAATTTTGCAAATTGTATTTTAACTTCAAAATCAAGCCATGTTTTTCCTAAGTTGTATCGATTTAATAATTTTATGAATTTCCTAAACTTTTGCAACTGCTCATAACAAAATATCTACGAAAACCTCCAGTATTAGAATTGATATCGGAACAGAATTGTGTTCAAAATGAAAATGGAGTTTGAAAGAGAGATGGAATGCATGTAACATTATTTATTTTTTTACTCTAAATCCTAAAATAACTTGAAATTGTGTTGAAAGGAAATTCTTGTCTGTATTAAATAAATGGATTCCTTATTGATAAACATTGGTCACTTGCTAACTTCTTTATTTTTAAGCTGCTGAGTGCAATATTTATCTCTTAACAGTGGAGAAAATTGGAAGAATAGAATTGCTGAAAACCTTTGAATGAAAATAAATGGAATATATTGAAATATTTATATTTAGAAGAAGTTGTTACTTTCTATTGATATGAATGTTTCAAATTTATAAGAAGATATTTATCTGATACTTAGGTAATATCCCTTTTGATTCATAATCTTTATTATTACGGCGTATTATATTAACCTTGGGTGATTTGTATGTCTGGATGCGTATCTCTCGGCATATTTTGTATTGGTTATTTTAATAAACTTTCCGATAAGCTAGACTTCTGAAATCTTTCTTATTGGAATAGTTTAAGCTTTAAATCATAGATTGATAACTAAAAAGATATTAGTTTTCAAATAAACTCATGAAAATAATTGTAAAAAACCCGAAGAAATTCAAGATGTCCACGAAGAAAAATTCTTTGCTTGAAGTAGATAAAAAATACAGAAAATGTGACGTCATATCCGATAAAAACCTAATTATTTCATTCCACAGCGCCCGCATGCAGGCATAGTCTGTAAACATATTCATATTATGATGGTAATGTTTTCTATTAACCTTTTTTCAGTATGAATTGGATGTATTGCTGTACCTTTTTTATGTCGCAAATTTTCTCGAAAACTATGGGTCGTACTCCAAATACTATTTTTTATGTACTCCAAGTAAAGAATCTGGCTGAGCAGAGTTTGTGCGGACTTGCTGAAGCACACTATATGTATTTTAAATAACTCATTTTGTTTCATATTATTTTAATTTGATTCCTTTGGTAGTTATCTTAATTAATGGAAAAATTCCCGTGATTGTTTACTACAGAGATATGCAAGAGAAGTAGTCCTTTAAGTTACGAATTCTGAAAACGGATTAATATTTACACTAATTGCCTAGTCATTCTGATTTTTTGCTTTATATAGATGATTATATCTCTATAGTATTACTTACAAATTAATTCAGAGATTTTTCATGTGATACCACAAAAAGATCATTAGTAGTAATCCAAAATAAATTATTCCCTTGAAACTTTTGAGTACAAATTACTCTCATCTTTTGATCATTTCATATCAAAGCTAAGAAAACTGTTTTAATTGTAACATAAAATAGCGTTTGTCTTACTTCTATTTATATTTTTAGCAAGCTTTGAAGCTTTGCTAAAGCTTCAAATAAATCATTATTAAGCAAAGCCGGTAAGCTTCATAAAACACCAAATTTAAAATAAATATTTTTTGACACGTCTTTTTGATGGAGTATCCAATTAAAACCACCACTTGACATAATTTTCTGCAAAAACCGCAATTTAATTAATGTTCAAAGTGCCACTTATGTCACATTAAAATTAATTATTCCAGCGAATTTTAAAAAGAACCTCTTGGCAATCGGGCATCACCACACAACCCAAGTAAACCGATATTCAAAGAAACAGTTTCTGCTCTTGAACTCTTCCGTATAATCTCACCCTGTTAGGAAACAAAGAAATTTAAATAATAGAATGTGTTAAAATAAAACATGAAACTAATTGTCATTTTCAAAAAGGTGATGTAATTAATTTTAATTAACCATGGAGTTTTTTTTTGCATGAATATGAACCTTCATTAAAGATTTTATGCTTCATTTTTATCAAACATGTTTTTAAAATCTTTTTATTCTGAATGAATACATGTAATAATTCCTAGTAAGGAAGAATACAATTTTCAATCAAAGGTTTGAAAGATGTAGCAATTTCAAAAGCTTTATCTGAATGTTTCAGTTTTGAAACAATCTTCAAAACATTCATAAATTTAATCATAAAAATGAAAGTATAAGTAAGGATTTGATTATGCTTCACATAAAGACATAGTGAATAAAGAAAATGTAAAGTCCCAGAAATGAAAAATATTTAATCCATGTCTGAAATTACCTTTCTTAATTTGGTCACCTTAATATTTTACCTACAAATTTATTAAAAAGAAGTGTATTACCACATTATTTTAGCATTCAAGACATTGTTCAATTTCGATGATGAAATTTCATTTTCCCTTTGGAATGTTTAACTTATTGTCTGAATTGGGGGAAGACTGAAACTCTAAGCCCTTCTTAAAAACTCCTACTATATTATCCATGTGTATATTTGATTGAATCACTCCGCAAATTAAATTGTTTTAAACTATAAAATAATTTGAAAATTTATTCTAAGGGAATCAATCTATTAACAATTAACGAGGGTCTGGGATAAAATATCTTTTAATAAAATGTAGTAGCAAATACCAGATTTATTAACTCTCAAGAGCTATCTTAATTTCTTTAATATTCTTGAATCTTGTGTTTTACGATTGTGTAGTTATTTAATTGTCATTTAAATACGACTATTAAAATTTCTAATGGCAGAATATACGGAAGTTTTGTTTCTCCAATTCGAAATTACCAAATTTCTTCATTAAAGACTTTTTGACTTTTTCTTATTTAAAGATAAGAACAACATTGAATGCAGTTTTAAAACGATTTATAGTTCAAAAATTATTTTTAAAAACGTTCTTTGTTCAAATATTATGTATTTAGATTTTAAGAAGGCGTTAAAGCAAAATTTTTTAGATAATCCAGGGTAATAAAATATACAGAATGTAGAAAAAAATATAGTCAAACTTCTATGAGAGGTAGGGTACGCGCTATAAGGATTCAGAATTCCATAGGATGTCGTCCTAGTCTTCGTTCTAGGCTGCTGAAATCAACGATAATTTTTCCAGAAAAGTTTCTTGTACCACTTGTCTAAAATTTTCAAATTATGAAAAACAACGGTTGTAGTACATTAGTGGACTTTGATGAATCTGAATGATAAAAGTCCAGAGGAAATTGACAAGTTTTAACCAACATCTTTTGGTGATACCTCTGTTTATTCAAACCTTGTTTCTACCATTGGGACGTGGTCAGTTTAACCCCCTTCTTAAACTATATTTCTTGCCTTAAATCTCGTAATCACAAACTTGTTTCTTATACAATTTATATTCGCCCTACATTTCAAAAGAAACAGTACAAAACCATGGTTCTTGTTTTAATTTTGTAAGTTTCCTAACAACTCTGCTATTTACAGCAGCTAATTTAAATATTCAAATCTCCACGTAATGAAAGGAAACTCTCCTTAGGAAGAAAAAAATATGATAGTTTATGCATCAAGTTTCTATCCTTGGCCACAATATTTACGAGGCAGTATTCATGGGGTGACTCCATCCTACCCCATAAAGTAGTGACGTCATTTTACGCCGAGCCCTCGAGTGATATATCTACAGGTGAAATCACCAGGACCTCCCATAAATTCAGAAACCTCATTTACCCACTGTCACATCCCCCGAGTGCCATTTGATGGAGTCGGCGATCAAAACGCGAGTTAATGAATTGACTCGCATGTTGTGAATATCTGATGGGCAGTTGTGACACCGATGCGGTTATTGTAACAAATAATCAATCCTACGGTTAGAAATTAATGAGGTTAGCATTCGCATTCTGAAGTTAAGTTTGTGGGTTGTGGCTATTATTCATTATTGATCCAATCCAGTCTATGTATTTGGTCTCTGACAAGGGAAGTCGGAGATATTGTAACAATGAGAGATGATGAATATATAATTAAAGCGGCAGTTATCAATTACAATTTCAATAGTGTTGAAATAAAGTTGTGTCGTTAAACTAATAATTTTGGACCGGATCGTAGAAAAGGGGTGTTGGGAGAGGCTCTCATTTTTATTGAACTAGCCAAACTTAAATATTTATAAAAAGTTTATATGCATTATTATTGCTAAAAATGCATTATTAATGCTTAGTGTAAATTAATGCTAAATTTAACTCTGAAGGTACTTAAAAGATACTAAGTATGTTTTTACCTCCTCACACTGGAATCTTGGCTATGCCTAAAATGAGGGATTAGACAATATGCTCATGCTCAGATATTATACGAGTGGGAGTGTTAAAGGATGTGAAAATTACATGGTTATGTTAAAAACTCGTACCACAAACATTAAAGAAATTCCTTTTTTTATGCATTTCAACAATTGATTAGATGATTCATCTTTCTGATAAGATTAAAAACTAGTAGCAAAATATTTTTTTTTAGTTTCGTATTGAGTTCTTTATTAAAGACGCCGCGAAAAAAAAATTTTGCTCATTAGAATATTTCCAAATTTAGGTCTAAGGTAGATTTTTGGTAATTTCTTATTTAGAACTCTTGAGCCAATACTTAAAAATTTCTGAATGGTTATTAATGATGCATTATTGATTAATGATGAATGAATGATTGATTGATTAATGGTGTTTTCAGCTCCATAATGTCTAACCTTAAAATAGAGACACACCAAGATAAACAGAAAATCAGCTTAGAAAACTCTATAGGATGTTTTACTGTTAACATCGTTAGATTTATCTTAACTATATATTTTTTTTATCTGGAAATAAGTTTTCCTATAACATTAGCTTCAAAAAAAAACTTTATTTTAAAGGAGAAGTCTAGGTAAGGTACTGAGAATAGCTTCTTTCTGCCAAGCACTTACTTTTCTAAGAAAAACAATTTTAATTCCTCTCATTACATACATTCCTTTGAAAGAATCGATTCATAATAGTGTTCAAGAAAGTAACAAACGTTTTTCAAGATTGGGTAGTGAGATGAGCCCGAAGGTTTGATTTCAAAAGATGGAGGAGGAAGATTCCAATGTTTTTACAGTAGTCTTTTATAATTAACATTTGCTTTTTTTATGAAAAAGGTATATTTATCATATTAATCTTAAAGCTGGTGTAATAAATAGTATCTAGTGTTGAAAAGTACTCCTCATTGAGCGTCCAAATGAACACGTACTATGTACTTCAGTAATGAATTCCCTCGAAACCTCATTCTAGTGGAATTACGCAGATTGCTAAAACTACCATCATTAGGTAATTCATACCATTGAAACCTCTTCACAAGATCGCAGGTATACAAAGGCACAATGTAAACTGGTGTCATCAATTATTCCAATTTGCACACGCCGCCCTACAGCCGAGCTTTTGAAAACCATCAAGGTTACCCGATAACATTATTCACGATAATGGACAGGCAGATAGAGTTTGGACGGGATATTTTAAGATAAGGGAAAACATTCTGCCCTTAGCTGCGGAGTCCTAATGCATTCTTAATGACTCCCGGCACATACCGTGATAACGATACTACATCACGCTACTTTTGCACTTCTTTTCCCGATGTTTTTTTTTTCTACCTACTAATCCGCAGAACTGAAAACGACTTTTAGTTTCGATGATCATCTTTACTATGAAAAAAATATCTATGGTCATTAGTTATAGATTTGCTATTGAAGTTTAATAAAAATAACTACCGAGTATTGATATGTATAGAGTGGTTTTCTGAAAATAAAATGCTATTATGATATGGAATTATTCCAAATTGTTCATTTTTTGTAATGTTTGATTTCAATGCTTGAAAATTATAGGTCTTATAGTTCATTATAAAAGTTAATAAGATAATAAAAGAGTCAATATCCTTAAATGAAAACGGAGATACTTATATAATCCATCAGGTGATTTGTAATAGTCTATTTAAAAATGTTGCCTAAAAGTTAAGATTATAATGTGTATGAAAAAATAATTATATTTTAACATTTTCTTTGAACCTATTTAAATAACTTAAAATTTTATGCGTTTCTCCGTGGAAATTGTTTTTTTTAGCTTAATATAAGTTTGGTATTTATCTATGCGCATAAGCAAAACATAACAGTATTAGCACAACTATTACTATTCCAACCCTCTTTCTTCACTCTTTGTTGGATAAAACTGAAAGTGAGCGTTTCAATCACCTGAATTTTATGTTTAATCGATTGGTCATTCATCGTAATGACTCTTACTTCATTTATATTCCAGTTACGCTGGAACGCATCTCACCACTCATTAAAATTAACTGTAATCGAAACCCACATGGATGCTCTCAATCAAATCCAGGCATGCTTGGAATATAGAATGTCATAATTGGATTATAGGGGAACACCATATATGTATTAGTTGCTGAATTTTGGGTTTAGGTTATCCATTAAACGACCCACCTAATAATAAGTCCATAACTCATATAAATATTATTTTTGAATAGAACTATAAAAGAAATTTGTATCACACTTATATCCGATGGGTGTATTCACTAAATGAATCGTCAGTTTTAAAAAGGGCATATGGCTAAAAACTAAGTTTTAATAAAATCATTTAAGAAAACGAAACAATGGCAGAAGTTTAATTTGGTATCTTTACTGTAATTTTGGATGGAATTATTTTAAGCATAGTAAAAAATTTAAAAAAGGTATAAGTACCTAACAATTTATTGAGTAAAAATTGAGAGGAGGATTATTTTTTCATCCTTAAAATTTTATGAGCAACTTTTGATGGAAATAAAAACAAACGTCACAAAAAATTAATTTTAAAGTAGGAAAATGCTTTTTCAAAAAATGGTAAGCCTTTTAAAGTTTAAAAAAACACATTCAGTCCTGGAAAAAAACTACAAATAAAAAATACATGTAACATAAAATCATGAAATCATAGAAGGTATAACAATTAAGAAAATAAGTTATTGATGGATAATTTTATTCAAGAACAATATTGAGATAAATAAATGTAAAATAAAACAAAATTCAAATCCATTTTCGAAAGTGTCTTTAAATAATCTGACACAATAATAAAAAAAAGAAAGAGAGAAAGAGAGCAAAAAAATTTCATCACAAAATTTATTAACACAATTTGTTAAAGTGACCACAGTTACTAACCTTCCACTTCCTTTCAAAAACATTCAGTTCCATCGTTTCATGAGAGCTCAAGTATTTTTCATTTATAATTAGTTTTTCCAAAAGAATGTCTAACTTATTAAACACTAAAAGAATTATGGTCTTGCTTATCCACTAATTTCCCAAAATGTCTGAAACTATTTCACTTCTTTTTTTTTCTTCCAAAGCCTAACTTGTTTTCACAAGGGATTTCCTGATCGCCAATTATTTTAATAACTGCTTTTTCTTCGGGAATAAGAAATCAAAAGCGCCTAGTCCAGTTTCAAAGGTTAGTGTTTGGTCGTTGCACGTAATCACCCGCCCTCCGTTCTCTTTGTAATTCTGTACCCCGCATACCAAACTTAATTGGTTAATTATGAGAGTCAGGTAATTAACTAAAGAATTTACTCCAACTTTTGAAGTGCCGTCGAGAAGAGAAACCTTATTATGGATTTAACGAGGTTTTTCGCTTTAGAAAGCTTTAAATTTTTCGAGTTTTTCGTGGTAGATACTTTGGGGTTAAATAGTTAATGAAAAATTAAATTGCATAGATAGGATTTTAAATATTTATCTGTTTTAAATTAGTTTATAATGAAGGTATTAAATTCACTTAGTATAGTAATACTCTACTAAAGGGCAGTTAAATTCCCTTATGTTACATAACTACATTAAGGTTTAATAAATATGCAATAACATTTTACTTTCTGCCTAGCATTACAGCCCAGGAAAATTAAACAAGAAAATAAACTAATCAGCACTTGTAGAAAAAGGAAAAAGCCGCAGCTACTAAGGAACCCAAAACTGCTTATTCTCTCATCCAAATGTAACATACATCGAGTTCACTTCTATCCTGAAGGAGGATCTTCTCATCACGTTATCAAGAAGCCCATCAGAACTAATAACAAGGAACTAATAACGTTGGCGAACGTTATTATCGTTCAGACCAAAGGCAAGGGAACCAGTGGATCCTTCAAGACGGGCGCGAAAGCCAAAAGATGCCAAAGCGGCAGTAAAGAAAAGGCCAGCAGCAACCTTCTGCCAAGAAAGTAGCTGCAAAGCCAAAATCTCCTAGCCGAAAACACCAAAGGCTAAGAAATTAACCACGACTCCCACCAAGAAAGCTGCTGCCAAAAAACAGGTAAAATTAAGATGTTATACAGAACATTTTTCTCAAAAAAAGATTACTTAAGGATTAGCAGGGCGCAAGAGCCAAGTTACCTGCTTAATCTCCAAAAATAAGATAATATAAAAAGGCAATCAAAATATCTCATTAAACAGTGTTGCTTTTGATAAGGCTCCTTTCAAAGAAAAATAATGAATTTAAATACCGTCATTTATCAGTTTACTAGTCTCTTGATATTTAAAAACATTAAAAAGTGATATTTAAAAACTATTATGGATATGGATTAATGAAATAAAGTCATTATTGTAACAATGAATTTGAGATTCAAGTCTGGTATAAGCTGAAATCTCTCCATAACCAAGTTATTTCCATTGTTGCTAGTTGACTCCCAACAATGCTTTAGCAAAACACTACAGATTTAACACTGAATTCAAATTATTTTATCAGTTTATCTTTCACTTTTTTGGAGGGAATGTCGTTTTCAAGATTTAGCATTAGCTTGACACAAGAGAGAAGGTGTGTCAAGCTAATGACTAAAATGTATGCTGGCCCGCACTCGAGCGAAGAATGGAATCTGAGGCAAGTTTTTATTGGCCCTGAAAAGGCCCTTTTTAAGATAAGGCATTTCGAACGCATTATCAAACGCTAATTCAATTCCGTTAACGGTCCCGTTAAATATCGTCAACGTGTTTTAGACGAAAAATATTCAAATAGTATTCGCTCACCCTTTTTGGTTTTCATTTATGGAATAACTGTATATTTTTTGGATTGACTCGCGCCCCACAGTTTGAGAATTTTTAGATTAGCGTTTAAAACAGCTTGGTAATATTTAGCGGGATAGATAACGGAATTGAACCCAAACGTTTCTAGTTGAGTCTATTTTTTACACTTTTGGTCAACCTGTACCTTTTTTTATTCTCCAATGAAACTCCTTAACTTTTACATCAACCATCAATACATCATGATCCTTAACTTTTTACATCAAACCATAAAGCTGAAAGGAGTGAATTTTATTATTCATAATTAGTACTTTATTTTTAAATATTCATAATAGGTATAACTTCTGGTTCATCTAATAAATAAATAACACCATACATAAGGATACATGAGGATACTAATTTTAAACAGAAAGAGGTTTCTTACAATTTGTTAAACCATTAATTAAGTCTCAAAAATCTTTTTAACATTAGGCACTTATAGATTTCAATACTTTGAGCGATATTTGTTTCCCCCCTTTCGCACAATCCCTAAAAGTTAAACTCAACTATTGAAAAGTTTCAAAAATATTTGAATATCCCATCAATACCTATGACACTCCAACCCTGAGTCCTTCACTTTAAAAAAAAAAAAAACACCCCGCCTATGAAACAGTTATGGGTTGTACCCCGCGTATTCTCCACCATATGCGCCTTTCTCAATTTTTCGTTCATTCTGATTTCAGGCGCGGTCGGAATTTCGCGTTCTGGAATGAAACTAGAAACTTTGGAATTCCAATACTTTTTCAGTTGAACTATATTCTCAAAAAGAGCTGAAATTGGGAGGAATTCTTTCTTCGCGCTGCTTTATCAAGGAAACCGTTGGAATTTTCCGACGAAGGATTTTGGCTCTCTTAATTCGCCGTTGGTCGCTGTTGTTCTCCCGTTTTCTCTTTAGGGAAAATGGGTTTTAGAGTGTTTTTAAACTCTCTTTGAAGTTTCTCGAAAATAAACTATGTCTGATTGTATTTGACGGTTCATTAAATGGAAATATATATACGCTTTATTTGAAGTTAATATTTTCGGTAAACAGGTATTACAGGAAATATATATTAATTCATTTTCTTAAAGATTTACTACTGAAAGTAATTTAATTAACTGGTGTTTTCAAAATGAGTGAGTTTAATCATCATCTTTATATTCCGTTTTTCATTTTCCTGTTTGAAAAGTCATGTAGAATAGGAGTAAAATATTCATCATTAATTGAAAACAGTGATGTTAAACATTTTAATAAAAAAATAAAATGATGTTCAATTTTCTTTAATTTTTAGATCAAGACATTTAGGTAACTATATGTATACACATGAACAAATATCAATGAAGTAAAATTTTTAGAGTTCGGAAGAATTTCGGATGAAATTAAGATCTTTACATTTTAAAGTAAGATTTGATAAGTTTAAAAAGCTAATACTACGTAAAATCTCAAATATTTTCTCAAACCTATAAAGGGTTTTAAAATGAAATTTAAGAAATATGTTTAAAAATTTTAACTAGCATTATATTACGTAATTTATAAAAAGTAAACAGTCTCGATTTGCTGAAAAGCTTTTTTATGAACATTATCTAACTATTTTGAGTTCTTAGAACTTAAATTTAAATAAATGCATGAAAAATAAATACAATAGTTTTAGCATCTTTAATAGTTAACATAGATACAAACTTATATAATAATAACTCCAGAAATTCTCAAATAACTTCCTTTGCTGCATGTAGACATGGAAGCTATTTTTTTTCAAAGTGATAAAAAACGACGTAGGAAAAATATTTCCAGCTTACTTATTTAAGAGATTTCAAGTTATTTTCTATTTACCGAAAATGTTATCAGTTCCTTGATCCTTTCCTATAAATATTCACCAGTTCTCGGAATCTTTAATCTTTCTAAGGGATTCATGGCAAATTCTCTTGGCTTTGAGAATTCTTGTTTTACTGTTTGTTTATTCACTGTTGGATTTTGATTAACAGTCTGCTATAAATATCGGTAATCTGTAAATATTTTTATCTATTGAAAAAAAACAACAACTGATGAAACACCATAAAATAGCAAACAGTTCAAGAAATAAATTTTACACTCAATCGAGGTTCTTAGTTTAGTTTTACCGAATGATTATCCTAGTAGTATCTAATAGTATCTTTAAAATAAATAAGATAATATCTTCTCAAAGAAAAGGGATGCAAACTTCATGTTAAACGTGACCCTTAATTGAAGGAGGGGGATGTGTCACAATTTTTCCAACAGTTTGAATGAGTGAGCTGTTTTCAAATTGGTGACATAATATTTGTTTTGTAACGAAAGTTTTGAATGTGATTTAAAACTGAAAAATAAAATTTAGACAGTGTAATACCATTTAATTTCCTCAGTCCACTTATTAAAGTGTAAACGCTCCAAATCAGATGAAAATCATATTTTTCCGGATGAAGGCGAGTCCCTTTTAGCGGGTTATTTTCGCTGTAATAGAAATCTGAAGTTGATAAATCAAAGATTCCCACAAAATTTAATGTTAAACTCACTAAGAAAATTTTCACACTTTGAAATTACCAATCCGTCTTATGTACAATGATTCACACGCCATTATTTTTACCATACCAAGTAGAGCAAACCTTCATTATTTCCTTTTCAACTCCAACAACATCCGGATGGATCCCTCACGTTTCCCAAAACATGTTTTCAACCCTATCCTATTCCTCTCGGCCAAAAATAAACACTCCCTTCCTAATGAACAGATGTTTACTTTTCTCTCGAAGAAAAGGGGAGAAAAACACACCGTCACTGAATAATAGACAAGAAGAATCCAATATCCCCGTGCCTAGCATACTTCCCAGATCCCATATATCCTTCGTATACCCGACCGCAATCTCTCATTTTCTCACCCCCGATTTCCGTGTTTATGTTACATATCCCCCAACCCCCAACGAAGCGATATAACCTTATTAAAACACGATCTCCTTGATCCGTCTTCTTGAGCCATTCGACAGCCATTTTGGGAACATTCTTTCGTCTTCCAGACTGTTTGGATTATTTCCGATCCTGTGTCCCATCGTTGTCAGTAATTGCTTTCTTCGGCTCTTTGGGAAAAATCATCTCCAGGGATTCGAATCTATGAGTGGCCCCATAACCTGATTTTATACGGGAAGTAGTCAAGAGTTAGCTTTAATATGATTTATATAATAATCAAGATATTTTTGTCTTATAAGGTTTGGTAAATATTTAACACTAGAACCGCGGCATTTTCGGTATAACTAAAACTGCGGGCCTGGGTCAAATTGACCCCGGTTTATAAAACTGAGCTTTTAATGGAATATATCATATTATTTGAAGGAAATTACTTTAATTTACTTCTTTGTTCTATATTAAGGTCAATAAAGGTAGACATTATTATAATTAAAGTATTAAAATACCAAAAACGTTTAGAAACGAAACGACTTAGAACTTTTCAGGGGATGATTATATTTCTGAGGCTAAAAATTTCAGTAAACCCAGATAACAATAATTTAATATAAATTTACTGTAAACATCACCGGCATTCCATAATTTAATGGCAAATATAGCTTTAAATTCATAATTTCAATTCAATTTTCAGGCTTTTCTGCCAAATATCGTGTAAAACTACTGCTGGTCAATTTTCCAAAAAATTCGTTTCTTTTTAAAAACTAATAAAATTCCCTATACTTTTATTTTAAGTTTCAGAAATTATTAAAATATTATCGGTTTGAGGAAATTTTTATCGTATTTATTTTTATAATTGCAAATTCTCAATTTTCCACAAAAATAGGCTTTTGAGCAAAGAAGCGCAATATATCGGTGGTTCCAAAAATCATGATTACCCTGAAATTACTAAGTTCTAAATTTCTTCTGCTGTAGCTACCTCTAGATTATGAAATTGTGTGTTCAGAGCTTCAAAAAAGATAAATTTATGATTTTTTGCATTATTTTCTTCAAATAAAAAAATTAGACTGCTTTCAGGGGAAATTTGGAGGAAAACTAACAGGATATGTATCTAAATTGCATTTAAAACATATTTTACCTTTGAAAAATGAATTACCCTCAAAAAATAGGGAATGGACAGAGCTCTTCCATGATTTTTTACCGATCCACCCATGAGTATTCAGAGGAATGCAATTTGCAACTTATCTGCTCGATAAACCTGTTTCAAGCATTCTTTATTACCCCAAACTGGTCTAGTGACCTTGACCTTTGTGAGAAAAGAGGGTAAAACTGATAAAACAAGATTCTTCAAATTTTTGAGAGCACTTTACTGTGATTTCATAAGGGTAGAACGCTTTGGGTCAGGATGACCCGCCCCGCGGTATTAGGTATACAAGTTTTTTACAAAAAAATGGTAAAAGCTAGAATCCTCATTTTTTCACAGTTTACTATTAACAATGATTCAGGAAAAGTCACAAAATTATTTAAGTCAGCGTTTGTAACTTTTTGAGAAAAACGAAATCAAAACTCGTTTTGGGTCAAATTGACCCACTCCGCGGTTCTAGTGTTAAGACGTCATGAATTAAACATTTAGAATTATCAACATTGAATATTGATTATAAGATTACATTTTAATTCTTAATGAATGTAAATCAAATAACTTAATATAGTTAAATATATAAGTAATTAATAATAATCATATTAAGGTATTGGAAGATTTTTGTTCTTAAATATTTCAAATATTTTCATTTCATCATACTAAGTTTTTTTAAATAACAGTTTGTTAAACCTTACTTTTCACGACCTTAATATTTAATTATGAGAGAAAAATTAATGTTTTAAAAATTGAAAATAAAATAAATTCAGATTATAATGTAAGAAGACTATTAGTTATATTATAAGAACATTTAAATACCCAAAATAACTTACCAAATAAACGGTTTAAAAGAATGTAACAAAAAATTACAATAAAAACTATGTACTCAGACAGAGCTATTATCTTGGAATTGTGAATCAAAGAAAGTAGAATCTAATTAACGGAATGAAACGGTTAAGTACGTTGAAGTAAAAAATACTTTAGTTTAAATGTTTTCAAGTTCGAATGCTATTAACGAAAAAGCAGCACGTTTTATTTATTGGAAAAAGAAGGAAAAAATATGTTACCTATAGGTATTTAGAGTGGAGAGTGCTGGGAAAATCTTGAAAGGTTTTTTTAAGATATAAAAGTAATCTCTGCAGCGTAAAAAAATAGCAAATCATATATCTTTCAGCAAATATTAAAAATTAAAAAAAAAATCTGGATGTTTTTTGCAACAAAATGTTCCTGGTAGTTTTTCATATATATCGGCCCATTAAGATAAATAATGCCAACTTAAGATCAAGAAACCAAAGGTTGTCCCTGAGTCGGGAATGAATGTCTTAAAAAACAATGAAATCACCTCTCAACTTGAACCATCACTTACTGGGGCACCAGATGGTAAAAGCAAGAGAGTAAAGGCAAAAAATACTTTCCAAACCTTGATTTATAAAAGACATACCTCGAGAAGGGACCAGTTGGTCATTGGCCATTGGTTAGAGGCACTCTAGATCAGAGTTTTATTGAAACAATACTTATATAAAGTAAAACAAAAAATATATACTCAACGCAATACAAGTTGTAACTAAATAGGATTAAGTAAGTTAACGCATAAAAAAGAAAGTGAAAATAAGATACATTATTATGTTACATCAACAGAGTAAAACTTGTAGGATATGTGTAAAATTGAACTTGAATGTAGAGGCCATTAGGACAAGCAATTATTTTATTTTAATAGAAGTAAAGAAATATCCTATTTAATTATGTCCGTACAAATTATGAAATGATTGGGAAATAAATTTTCTTTAACTTTTTCTTATTGAACTGTTCCAGTTTATTTTAAAATAGTTCAATAGTATTTTAATAACAGTGGCAGGTTTATAAAATATTAATATTTTAAAGAGTATGCTAATGTTTTACTTACTATCCAAAATTATTTTACAAAACTGTTACTTTAATTTTTAAAATTATTACTACAGTACATAAAGGAATTTTTTAAGTAAAAAACTGACTATGTTTCAAGATACGGGGAATTACGAATAAGAATTCCAACTGGTTTAGGTATAACCAACCACACCTTTAGAAAATCGAAACCAATTAAACGCCAAGAGAAAACGTGTGTTCACCAATTATCTTTCCTTAATGAGCTGCGATGCAATTATCTGGAAGGTATTTGTGCGGATTAATTGTTTTGAAACTCACGCTAAAGTTCAGTTAACTATCTACTTTGAAAGACAAGACAGTTTTTCATCCATGCGTTGAAAATGCATTGTTGAAACTTCCTAAAATTTTGGAGATAATATTCATGCTGTGTTAGTTTTAATCTTTACAGGTAACGTGTAAACAGGATGATAAAAAGTTGGTTTTGAAGCTTAAGGTCAAATAAAGGATAAATATATTTTACTTACCTACCATTGATATTATTTTCACCCTTTATGAAACAATCAATGAAAATTTTGGGAAAATGTTGTATTGAACTTTTTATTATTTTCAACTGGGAAAAATATGCGACTAACCAAGAACTTTATTTTGTGCAAAAGAATACGAAATTTTAAGGTTTAAATTATTTTAAGTATTTTTTTTTCTTGTTTTCAATGAAAGTCAACAAATCAAAAACTTTGAGGGCCAAATTTGGTGTGAAATATGTAGATTATGCATGAAAATGCACGTGACAGAATACAAGCCCATAGAAACGTGTGTTATGGGTTCGTTTTTTAATAATTTCAATATCATCTTTCGATACCATCTGCCATCCTAAAAGAAAAGACGTTTTTACAAAATCTGAAAAACTTGCATTTATTGACTCTTTAATCACGTGGTATTTATATACCCTTAATGCATAAATGAAACTGATAACATTACTTTTTGCCATTTTATTATAAACTTCATACTCATCTATCTAAGTTAGAAGGGTTGATAATTAAACAATAAACATATATCATTGAGAAACACGTTTTACCTGATTCTTGCGCCATAAAACAGTAATCAAAAGAGAAATTCATTTTGGAAAATAGGATAAAAAGAAGATAAATAAGACCTCAAATAGATTTTTTTCATTAAAATTTTTAAATATACAATAGTTATGAGAGGTATGAACTATATAATACTGATAACATTTAATTTATTATTTATATTAGTTGTGTATTATAAATATCATACAAACATTAGCTTTCTTATATTTCAATCATAATACTTAAAAGAGAAAGTTATCTATATTACAATTGAGAAACAACTACAAAATGTGGCTTTATAACAAGCTGATAAAACAATAAAAATTAAGAAACTAATTACTTTTACTTCGCGTATATTTTTAAAAGAAGACTATAACCCTCGGGGAAAATAATTTATATTTTTTATAACTAGGAATCATTTGTTAGCGATGAATTTGAATAGTGTAAATCAGTTTTAGGAATTTCATTATGTCTTGGAATGGTAATCAATGCAACCTTTTCACGGTGTCTGCTGTAAAAGTATGGTTCTGATCTTAAGCTATTCATTCACACGAAAAATATTTTCTAAAGTTCATGTCACTCTAATACGCAATTAATTTTATCTTAAAGATTTGTGCATGACCATATGAGCTGCTCAGGATAAAAGTGGCATAAGTCCAAAAATACAAAATTTAAGAAAAGCAGGAATTTGGATTTCTTTTAAGGTGCTTTATCTAATCCGACAATCATCTAAGTAAGTCAATAATTGGCCTGTGAGAGCTGATTAAAAATAATTTCTCCATAGGAATAACAAAGGCGCCGTTAGAGAAAACCTTCAATTACTCAAAACTACATTCAGTGGATTTATGCCCCTTTCATTCTAATCAGCTCATATTGAAGAGAATAAGAAGTAATTTTCTTAATTAAATACGTCTTACTGCATTTTTAGAAAATTAGAGGTTCAATAAACTATACGCAAACTCTACATTTAAGTAGTATAGTTAAATACAGAATAAAACGTAGATTATTAATTCATTTTACTATTGCTTCTAAGAGGTGAATGAATTCAAAAATTGAAAACTGTTTTAATTAAAATAGATTTACTAAGGTTTTAAAGAGATTTAAAAGCTTTCGCTCATTTTAACTGGTTATTTTTAAATCTTAAAGTAGATGTGTGTTTTCAATACGAAATGGTAATTTAATACGCCTTTGAAATATCCAATATAGCTTTATACCATCTTTAAATGAAACTTTAAAGATAAATTATTTTAAAGAAAATGTTAAGGGAAAATAAATTGAAAGAATTGAAAGAAAGAGTTTTAGGATCTGCTTTCATACCTTCTTAAAACCTTCAACTCTATTCTAAATCAATGCATTTAAAAAGGTCTCAACCATTCATCTTTCAATAACTAATATTACTTTAACTGTTTTATCAATACATAAAACTACATCAAACAATTTGTAATTAGTGAAATATATGTATAAAGGTCTCGTAAATTTACAAAATATTTGTAAACACTGAAAAATGTATGTGTTTTTTCATGCAATTATTCATGTAAATATTCTAATCATGTTCTTCATTTAATCAAAAACCAAAACTACTATAGTACATATTTTAAATACGTTTACTTTTATACATGTTGAACTATGTGCCTAAATAAACATCTATATATTTTTTTTTTCTTAAATCGTAATTGATAGAAGAATTTTTAATCCCTTTCCAGTAACAAATACGAAAATTGTTTCAGAGTATGAGTGAGGAATAAAATTTACATTTTAAAAACAACTTTAAATTCTTATTATGTTATGTTTCTTCATTCAAAATAGTTTATCAAAATATTTTATTGTTATTGTATTTCGTCCTAACATGTTAAAAAAATTTACAGATTGAAAAATCATGCTTTTTTTAATAAGTTTATCACTATACATTAAGTATACAGTTTTCACATTTCAATTATACATTAAAATTTAATGTGTATAATTGAATTGTAAAAAGAGACTTCAAAACATCAGAAACTAGGGATTTTTGTCCTTCCATAATTACTCTTAAGTTTCAAAGAAGTCATATATTCCTTTACTTGGCCTCACATATTGTAGGTATGTCATTTTCGATAATGGGTTTATGTGTCCTGACTCCTGGACATTTCCAATAGTATTAGTGATCACGCAATCTGCAATCTGTCAATATTCGGAAGCAGATGATGGTGACTCGATGGAACTTAACCTATATACGTAGTTCTTTAGTGCATCAATGCTCTTGATTTCGGAAGCAATGTCAGTTTTTATTCAGTGATTACAATTAGGACTAGACACTTAAACTCGAAATAAATTCAATGTAGCCAAACAATTTAGAGCATAAAGGTGAAAGGTAATAAGGTATTAGGTAATAGGGTTAATAGGTATAAATTCATTTTATTAGAAATGAAATAGGATGGGTAACAAGTTACTTTTTTGTTTAAATCCAAGAGAAAAAAAAATACTTTAATTTATTTCAGCTTTAGCTTTCCTCATCGTGTTTGCTGCCAAGCACGTCTAAAAACTCTGTGACTTTTACTAACTTTACAACAATTTTATGACTAACTTTTATTTGTTATATGAAGTGACTAAATTTAAATATGTTTAAGAAAATATAGTAAATTTGATAGATAACATAAATTGTATCAATAAAAAAATTAAAAGACCGAGGTAGAAGAAGGATATTTCTTAAATAAAAACAAAATTACATAAATAAATGTAGAGATGGATAAAAATATTCTTCAGGAGATGTGGGAATGATGAATAAGAAAATCATAATACAAACAGAAGATAGAAATTGAAAAATATTATCAGGTATCAGAAATGTTTTTCCAAGAGAAAATCAATCGAATCAAGTCTTCTTCTTGAACATACGAAACGCATTAAGCTTTGATCTGATGAAGGATAAATCTTGGTGGAGATAACGAGTTATGAAGGCCATCTGAAGATGATTAAACTCTCGCAATATAAACTACCGTGGTTCTTTTTTTGGCGAAAAGCGAGGAAGATATATTAAAAACCTGGAAGCATAAGGAAAACAAGCTCTCTCCCAGATTTTCTAAGTTTATTAAAATCTAAATCTCATTTTTATACTAATTTTATGTTTTTAAGAAGCTTCAAAAAAGCCTTTATCCTTTACCCCATATGATTTTTTTCATCTGTAAATATAGTTATTAGATAAAATTTATATAAAGAAGTAAAAAAATTTTACTACAATAAGCTCATTGAAATTAACAGAAAGATTTAAAATGTTCTGCTCAATAGATCATTACTTTTAAACGCATGCATTTTCCCTGTTTTATGAGTATTAGTTAAAAACCATTCTAATGAAATGAATTAACATTTTATTAAAAACAAAATATAAAATATATCTCCTACAAGTTGTTTTGTTAAGAAAATATTCAAAAATTATTACACGTAGGTAGTTTTAAAAGAGAAATGAAATTATCTAAGTAACATAAGAATGTAACTGATCATTTTTATTAACTTATATTGTACCCCCCTCATATAACCCCCCTTATTTTCATACTTTAAGAACATTTCAAAAATACCTAATAGAAAAATAAATAATCTGATTTTAAATCTACAAAATTCATAATGGTTAAAATATATCAGTGAAGTTTTTATTCCCTTTTTTAAAAAAAAATAAACAGTTAAAATTGTGCTATAGCTAAAAAAAATAAACTTTTTAAATTGAAATCTAATGACTTCCTCTGAAACTGTTATATGTTTCTAATGCAGTTAGAACTTTTTTCTCCATAATTTAATTTAAGCCTTACATGTTATGCTTTGGAACATGTTTTAATTAGTTTCAGTAGACTTAGTTACTAAACTTTATACTTTACTTTCAGCAATTCAACTTAATTTAAACAACGGAAGTTGACCTCGCAATCTGTTTTCAAATGTTCTTATGTCTTATTTTTCTTATTTAAACTTTACCCAGAACCCACTTATCACCAAAAAATAGGTACTCTTCAATAAACTACTTGAATCAAATGCCTAATTGCAATTAGATAAGAGAATATATCCGGAAATGTATTTATGTGAATAAATCAAGAGTTAACTAAATTTTAGTACAGTTTCAATGGAATAAAAATGAAACAAATTCTTAGTACTAGAATCGTTTTCTAATCGAAACTCCGTAAATTAAATTAGTTACATCTGGCATCACTCAGCTGTAAATGCGTCGAACAGTTAAAGCCATCCTAAAAACCTACCAAGCTAATACTCGCGAAGTAATTGCTGTGTAGGCAACACAAATTTGAAATTCTCAAGCCCTCTTTACGTTACAGATCGTAAAAAATGGTCTTTTCCACGACACTTTCCTCTGAAACTGACTCCAGTCTCTCAGCTGGTTAAGCGCTTCCCAAAAGTACTAAAAAAAGAAGCAAATTGTCATTAACTTAATGGAAACTGTTTTAAGCTACCCTCAAACCAGGGAGTGTTTCATTAATTTAACGTACACATGCAGAATCCCGAAAGGAGAGTCTTAATTGCTCTAACATGTTTCTTCTTGTAAAAAGGCAGAGTTTAGTAATTGGGTGTTGGCAACTGTTATTTTGACACTAGTTTTAAGAAAAAAAAATTGGAAAAATTCCTTCAAAATAATTAGTAGTTACATTAGCAAGATACTGTGTTTGCGCTTTAAGATTTGGTCAGCGAACTTCTTTATTTAATTTTGGTTTTAAAAGTATATGTTAGAAACCAGGTTGAACTTATTTTACGGAAACTTAGCAATGACATTATTTTTATTTAAAACAGGATCATCTGGAGTATATTGGCTCTGGTTTGCTAGAAATAAAATTAGACCTTTCGACCTCAGCTACTGAAAATATCTTTAGTATAGTAAATAGTAGATAGGATGATAATTTCTTTATATTTTTCTAGAAATAAATTTTCAATTCATATTATGGTATCCTTGGTTTTTCTTTTATTCCTTTAAGTAAACTTGCTTTTAATTCCTCCATTATCTGAACCTGATAAATGTTAGTTGAACTTTAAGTAGGAATAGTGTACTGAGTTTAACGGTCATTTCAAACAATTGAATTGCAAATACGTAAATGTAGGAATGTATAGGTACAGGTTAAGTTTTCAGCAATCTAAATCTAATATACTTGAAATGTTTTAGAAAAATAAACATAAAGATTTGTCTGTAAACGTTGATTTATATCACATGCTCTCAGTTCAGGAGGACTTATTTATTCCGTTTCATAACAAAAGCTCATATCAACAATAGTTCCGACTTGAAAAGCAATCCTCTCTGATCTGTTTGTTTTCAGCTCCGATGAACCTACAGAGCTCAAATGAAACGATTCCGACTCGAGAAGGGGGTAATAAACAAACTTTGGAAACGTTATTGAAAGGAAAAAGTAATTTAAAGTATATAATGAAATGTTCAGGCGCTCAATTTCTGCGAAGTGTTTCGCAGGAGGAGTTCCGCTTCCTGTGAAGATAGTACGTTTAAAGAACAGGAAAAAGGTAGCCTCTTCAAACAACATGCTCTTCAGGTTTTTATTTATTGGGTGTTTGAGGAGTTTTTTTTTTGTTGGGTTTTTGTGTGTTAGAGAGCAAATATGCTTGCGGGGGGATTTCACTGATGTTTGAATAAGATTAATTATTATAATAAGTCCAAATCCCGACTATGGTTAATCACCTCCGATAAATGTTTGTTTAGTAAACAATGAAACTTATTTTTTGGTTTTTGTTTCTGAAGACTAGATGATAGTTTTAAGATTTATGTAGTGATGAAATACAATTTAAGAGGGGAAACTGGGTGAAACAAACGGGCTATTGTTTACATAGAAAGGAATAAAAAAAATTTGACTCAGGTAAAATAATTATGTTTCGAAAAAAATGCTGATTTTTTTTTACAGAACACAAAACAGGATAAACACAAAGATAAAACCCTCACATTTTGTTGACAATTTTTTTTATTTTGAGGTACTATTTTTATAAATATAATGTTACAGGTTTTATTTCTTATTGACCCTCTTTTGGGAGAAATAATTTTTTATAATGTTAAAGAAATTTTAGTTAAATAACTTTTCTTGTATTTTTAAACGGTTATAATCATGGTCAACTGAACTCATTAGGCCAGAGAAGCTCGACATCGTGACGTGTGATATTAGCCGTGACGTCACTTTTTATCGTTCTTTGACTACAACTCAACTTCACTCTGAATTTTAAAGAAAAATGGATATCACTCCCTGTTTTTAGATTACATAGTTATTGTTAACAATAACTATATACTATAACTATATATATGTTGATTATAATTATAATCAACAAAAAATGCAGGAAAAAAAATTCTACAAAACTTCTTTGACATTAAAATAAAATAATACTCTTAAAAGAGGGATGATTAAAAAGTAAACCTACATTATATTAATAACAACAATATTTCATAATAAAAGAAACTGTGCACAAAATGCGAGGTTTTCATCTTTGTATCTTTCGCTTTTTTTAAATCAACATTTTTTATTTGAAATTTCAAAACCTTTGCTGAAGAGTAGGAATTTTTCAACAGACTTCAAATTTTTTTGGAAATATGTACCATTGAAGTTGAATTTTCCGCACCCCCATCATCGAAATTCCGAAAAAAAATCTCAGTGCTTTTTCTTCAAAGATTTTATTTTAAAAGTGTGTTTGCTTTTTTTTCTCAGGTCCATTTTCTCTTCATTTTCTTCAGAATTTCATTTTTTTCCTTACATGCTTCTACCTTAATTCCCATTAGGTACATCTAATCTATGGTCATTTTCGTGCATTAATATTGCTTAATCGCTATCAGAGAAAACTATTTTACGTACCATCTTAGTTTGTATATCTTAATTCATCTCTATAGAAAGATGAGTAAATTTTATACTCCAATCATTCCATAATGTCTATAAAATGAATTGCAATTTTTTCTAAAGTATGTGATTCTCCTATTAAACCATTATTTTTGGAACAAAACAGGAGAATATCGTCTTCCAAACAATTTCTCAACATTCCCCCCCCCCAAAAAAAAAAAAACTTAAGTGTAAAGGTCAACCGAACTAGACGAGAATCTACCCAACAAATGCATTAAACAGGACGTTGGTTTACAACTGAACAGAAAAGGAGAAAAAAATATACTTCAAATAGAATTGGCTAGTGGAAACAAAGCTTTGAACTCAAGCAGACACTTACATGTAAATTTTATAAACGCGCTGCCTCTTCTGGAACATCTTGGAAAACCGATAAACACTGAAGACTGTATCCGAGGTGTTTTGGAGAAAAAAGTATTATTTATTGTAACAAAAGTAGATAGGGTTTACCTCCGAAATTTCATGGTAAAAGAAACTTACAAAAAAACGAGGTAAAAACAAAAAAACTGAGATAACTTAGTTACAAATAGGAAAGGGGGGATACGCTTGCTTTATATTTAAATTTTCCCTTAAACCACCAAAGCGTATATGAGGCGCTTATTTGTATTGACAATCAAAACATTTCACGAAAAGTAGTTTGAATATTTAGATAGAACTTACTCATGCATAAAGCCCTTTAGTATGAGAATACTTATTTAATTCCATTTCGTTAGTGCTTACCCGTATTGCTCTGCTCTTTTCTTTCAAGTGAAATATAAATAAACTCAAATCTGAGATTAAGTTATTACTATACAGATAAGTGGTTTGAACAGTGTGATTATGGAATTTACTTCAGTTTTCAAATGTGCCTGTTCCGTTTAGTTTTAAGAAACTGTCTTTTCGTTTGTAAAGCATTCCATAAAATTTATGCATTTACAAGCTATAAATATGATTTTAATCTTTAATTTGTCTGACTTGTATAGTCCTAGGCCTAGATTGTACTTCAATCTTTTTAAAAACTAATAATACAATGGTTCTTGAGCAATACTGAAAGATTTAAAAATCTAAAAATCCTATCATAAAAGAAAGGGATTGTAATTCAAGGGGTAAATGATTTTAAATTATTCTCTTTTTAAATAAATTTACCATAAGAAAACTCCACTTGGAGTTGATCAAATATAAATACAAAATACAAACTGTCGTTAGTCTGTCATGAATCTTCTACTTTTGTAAGATTTGTTGTTTTAAAAGGTGTATAGCTACCTGCCTTTAGTATCATCAAGTAATCCATCAAGTAAACAAGAACGCACAGTAAAGTTAGTTATCAGAACACAAAAAAAATTTAGATTTCCATTCATGAAGTTAACACCCGTTCACACTTAAGATTTTTCCAAACAGGGAAGAAGAACCTACACTTCATTAAACAAACCGAATGGACCATTAAGTGATCGCAACCATTCCTCCACACAGAAAGCACGACATTAAATCCTTGATCCTCTCACCAGTGAACCTCCAGTTTACTTATCCACGCGCTAATCCTTCACCCCTTAACGATATACTTCATGACTCTCTAAAAAAAAAAGTCCACTTTCGTCTCAAAGAGCCTCGATTTCTTTTGATCCTCCTTCGACCATCAAAGAGTTCAAGCAGTAGATAAGGACGGTGGGGGTCTCGGTGGAAATCATCCATTACTCTGGAATGGCCGCCATTCGGAATGACTTGGATGGTATGGGGGAAACCCTCGGGGGAGGTTTCGTCATTCACTTGTTTGGGGGTCCATGCCGAAAGGGTGGAAGGGAATCTTTTTATTGCACTGAAGGGAGAGTATATTGATTTTATTTTAGAGTTTTTTTTTTAATTTGTTAACAATCACCAGTAAATATAAGTAGGCTTAGTAAACCGCTTGACTTATCAAACCGTGAAGAAGCGATTCCATTAAAGGACCGTTTCCATTTATACGGATCTGTTTCGGAACATACATCCGGCAAGGAAAATCGAACGAATCGTAGTGAAACATCTCAAGGTGACGTAAAATTTACGTCTTTCTGTGATTCGTCCATTGCTCTCGCCAGATTGCCGTAGAACGACAGATTCGGATAAGTGGAAACGATACCTCATTCGGGTCGTTAAAGTACGGAAATCAGACAACATCACTTGGAAAAATTACTGAGAAGCAAAATTGACGTCATCTTATTCTGTCTCACTGGCATTTTTTCATTATTGGTCTCTCCAGATTGATTTCATGTTAATACCGTTGTCCGTAAAAATGAAAACGACATTTAACGAGTCCTAAAATTATTCTTTTCAATCTTACTCCAAACTGACAGAAACTTCCTGGGCGATGAAATATACCTACCTCTGTTATTTCAACGTTCTTATACAGATACCGGGTGTGTTTCAACAAGTCCATCCAAACTCTGCACTGCAAAAAATTCTTAAGTAGGGTGAACCGCCCAGTGAATGAACACTTAGCATTTGGGTTTGCGATTTTCCCACTTCAAAAATTTTTTTCAGGGCTTTTTCTCGGTCAATTTCTAAAAATAAGGTATGTTTCCATACTGGCATTTTCTTGGCAATATGATCGAAGTATTTCCAGATCTCAGAAATCAATAGTTTTGAAGGAATCCTGATTTGAGTGAAAAAAGTGCGATAGACCCAGTGAATGAACAAAGTTTGCCCTAAGTATGAACAGTGTCTTCCAGTAAATGAACACTGATAAATACCACGATTTTTTTCAACTGATCAGCCTGCGTTACATAAAATAGAAAATGTTTTACTAAGAACTCTAAAATTTCTTCAATACACACACACACGCACGCACACACACACACACAAAAAAGGAACTTAGGATTAGGTGGGTGCAAATCTTGCCAGACATAGATTTCGACGTTATACTAATTGCATATGCCATCTTAACACAATTAATAATCAATACCTCCTAGCACGGACGTAGCTATAGCTTTTACAAGGGGGGGGTTCAAGAAACTTCTTTCAGGGGTCGCAATGGGCAATGAAAGTGTATCTAAAACAGGGTTTTCCAACTGGCGGGCCACATGCGGCCCGCGAAGCTCCCTGATGAAAACTCTAAAATGTAGCTATATAGAAGACTTTTTAGCATACTAAAATTTAAACATTTTTGGAGGAGGACCCCCGAACCCTATTTACCCACTTTTTCATTAAGGAGTAACTTTGGTTGGTCATTTTCTATGGGGAAAAATTTAAAGTTTGAGGTTTCGAAAGAGGGGTTGTATACCTTGAAATTTCCTCTGAGCGTAGCAAGGGGTTATAAAAGCTTAGGTTAACCTTTATCCCGAGGGGGGACAAAATGGAGTATCATAGGCGTAAGTTCAACTTTTTGATTGGGGGGGGGGCAAAACCTATAAGACCTCAGGACCAAAGGAGGCGTTACTAAACTGTTTTGAAGGGATTCTGGAACCCAAAATGTTTCTATAGTTTTCCCTTTCCGAGTAAAATGTAGGGCAAATGTGAATTTTTGTGAACTTAATCACTAATTTTTGTGGTTAATACATGTCCTCAAGCAAAAGAGGGGTGTCTGGGTCCTCTCCCAGAAAATTTGATCCAAAAAGTTGTATTTTCATTCATTTTTTGGTTATTTGGACAGAAACCTTTTTGTTTGGCTGACATAAGGTCTAGGCTATTGGGGAGGGTCTGGACCCTCTAACCCCTCCCCCTTATATACGTCCATGCCTGTTGTTTGGGACCATGGGTTCCTATGCAATTCTGAACCCTTATGATGTCTACCTCCCTTAGAAGTTTTCCCATTCATAATGATACACCCTGTATAAATCTAGACTTTTAAATCAAAAACTTATTCTATGGAAAGACAATACTGATCTTTATTATAACCTAGTCCTAGTTTAAGCTGTCAAATAAGCCTATAGGTCTTTTGGTTCACGAGATAAGCAGTTTCCCAGAGTATGAAGGTTGTTCATTTACTGGTAAATCTTAGTTTAATTACTCTTTCCAGTATGTGAACACTTGTACTTTCTAATCAACATACCCCGTTCATTTACTGGAAGGACACAATTTTGATATCGCGCATGTTTACATAGTTTAGCTTATATCATTATGAATCAAATAAAACTATAATCATGAGATTCTACGAAATATGCATTTTCCCCAGTAAATGAACACCTGTTCATTCACTGGGAAATCTCAGTTTGCACTTCCAGTAAGTGAACACCCCCTTATCTATCGCAATTTCAAAAGTACAGCTTCCTGAATTATGCCATATCAAAGATTAAGTCTTTAACATTTGATAAAAAACAACAAAAATCATAATAAGCGTAATTATAAGTTAGAAAAATATGAATGAATCAAGTCAAATCTTAACTTACCGGAGACTTTTTCATGGGCTTGAAGCTCGATCATCAGTAAAAAAATTTACACAGACTGAAATCGGAATATACGGTTAAATAAACGATTGCCTGGCCTCTAGGAGGTCTCATTGCAACTACTGAATTTTTGTAATAGTCTTTACAGAGTTCAAATAGCTTAATAATTGAGATTATACGACCATGTGTTCATTCACTGGGAGTGTTCATTCACTGGGCAACCCACCCTATATAGTTCTTAGGTAAAAAATTTATCAAAGAACTATACTACTATTGTGAACCATTGAAAAATATTAGTCTACAAACATATAAAAAAACAAGTTCACGTTTTCTATAAACATGTTTTTTTTTTTTTTTTTTTTTTTTTTTTTGCGCTCGTAAATCAGATATGACGTCATACCTTTTCCTGTCGCATTTTGTTCGAAAACTATGGACCGTTGAGGTATAGTTCTTTGGGCATTTTTATGTACTTCACACAAGGAATATGGGTTTGCAGAGTTTGGGAGGACTTGTTGAAACACCTTGTATATTACTTCCAATTCATTTTAAATGTATTTTCTTTTAGAACAGTAGAATGACGAAACTGTCTTAAGATTGGAGTTCAAATGTGAGTTTTCTTTAGAAATAAATATTTTTCGTTGGCTAAATATCCAACAACATAGTCCTTGTTATTCTTTAGAGCCATAAACTTCTTTTGTTTCTTTCGGTAAGTGTATTCATCTCTTACATAATAGTACTATCTAAATAAATGGCCACATCATATTTATTATTTCATTAAAGAAATTTATAGCAAAAAAATTTAACTACTTTTGCTAACTTTTTTCTGATAAAAAACCTACCTAAAAAATTCAGAAATACAAATCCAAATTTAAAAAGCAAATTACGGTTCAACAATTTCAAAAGTTCAAAGTGCTTGTTTTCAAACCGTACAAGAACTCGATCACTGCTTTATCCACACAACACAGACTAACAAGATATTTTTCAGATAATTTCCCCTTTGAATTCCTTTTTACCTTAGCTTGAAATTTGAATGTCATTAATTGCATAAAGCTTTATAAATACATCACAATAAGTTTCTGGCGGAGTATGAAACATTCAGCCGCTTAAAAACTTCATCGCTACAAATTTGTTTTTAAACTTCCAACTTCTTGACATTCTTAATGAACACACCATGCCAAAGTTCCCCAACCAAAGCTCTATACGATCACTCAATGTTAATTAATACATTTTTCTTCAAGACTCACTCGAAAAATGAACTTTTCAAAGGAAGCATTGAACGAGTAACTTCTGCACTTCACAGTTTTTCCTGCAACTTCCATCTTAAGTATACCACGAATGAATTTTGTATCAGCGTAACTTTTCTTTCCATTTGACAACATCGGTTCTTCACAAGTTCATTTATAAGAGGATCCCTTCATAGTATATAAAAGAAGGCGATTCGTGTAACTTCGTTTGCCCAAAGCGTAATCACAACCTCAAATAGAGGCACCTAAAGAAAAGGCGACCCTTTTGCTAGTGATTCGGTAAAAGCCCTGCCAGGATAATAAAAAAAGTAACAGGTTTCTTGCAGCGTTATTCCGTTGGCAGTCTTCGGATTTAGTCATCGCTTTGTTTCAGCATCACGAATGAAGGCTGTTAACAACTTTCTTTTTTGGGAGAGATAGGCATCACTGATGTCTTTTTCCCTTACACCTTCATTCTGTGAATGGTTTCTCTCGTATCAGTAGAAGAATTACGTATTGGTTAGTGGGGATTTATTCTGCTTTTGTGGGTTCCTATATAGATAGGTAAATGTATGGCTGTGTACATATTTCTTCAGGTCCTTTCTAATACAGTTATATTAATGACTGGTTTACTCAGTGCCAGTTTTTTTCTCTAAATTACACACAATTATGAACACATTTTGAAAGAGAAGAATGTTCGAATGTATTTCAGTTGTGTCTATTGGAATAACGACGAAAGCATGATTTGATTATGATGAAAAAGGGTGGTTTGTTATTTCTGCCATAAATTTTAAACACGTTGTTAAATACAGGATAAATATCCCTTGAAGTATTTAATGATATCAAACTATGAAAGTATTTTGACTGAAAATACGTAAAATCGTACATCATAAAATATCCCGTACTAAACCTTCTGAATCTTTTATTTTGTTACATTCCAAATAAAGTACATAAGATGTAATACATATTATAATCGTAAAATACAGGTGCAGTATAATATTTAAGGCAGTCAACTTGGCATCTACCGCCCACTAAAGGGCTCTCCAGCTTTTATGGTGGGTGGTAGGGTTTTATATAGATAACGCTATAGTAAGTTGTTTTATAAAGATTTATTCTGCTCAACTTAGGGAAAGACCGGCATTGTGTGATGTAATTGTTATTGTACGATGGCAACTCTGCCCTTCTTAAATTTTACAAAATGAAATTAAATATCCATCTAATGAAATATACTATCACTGAGAATAACCTGTGGGCGGTAAAAATTCTTTACGACTAAGGAAGATGCGAAAGTGGGCGGTAAGTGTACAAAGGTTGACTACCTTGTAATGTACAAATTAATTTTTTATTTAATGATTTAAGTTTCTTCCCTTAGAATGAAATTTCCTGCACAAAATCAAACTTTAAACGGTTTATTGATGGAACTTTTTCTTTTGAAAATTCTTTTACATAAATAGGTATTACTTTTTTTAACAACATAAAGACAGTGTTTCTATAAGTTAAAGGGTTGAGGCGTTGTTAAAGGGTATAGTTTAAATACTATGGCTAAAATTACCCTTCATGAAACTTTTTTCTATGCACTTGTAGTTGAAACTTTGTTTCTAAATAGAATATCCATCACAAAGTCATAAATTATTAACAACATCAACATTTTGTTTTTACCTCCCCCCCCCCCCAAAAAAAAAGTAGACTTTATTAGACTATGACCAAAGTATCCGCCACTAAATTTATTTGGCTTATTAACCCTTTTAGTCCTAGCCACCCCAAATTTTCTATGGGATTCAATGGTAATCTCGGCCGGCTTAGAATTGAAAGGGTTAAATAATGACTGACTACGCAAAGCAAAGTGGAAATTTCTTGGAAATCTTGTGGGAAAATATCCATTACCATTAAAACTTCTGAGAAGTAATAAAACCTTTTCCGGGGACCTACCATAAACAATAGCTATTTAACTGTTTGACAAGAAGGGACAAATCTAAAAAAAATGTAATCTAACGAAAATCAAATGTATTATACTCTGTGTAATTAGAATCGGCGGTTGACCTTGAGTTTTTTCTCAATGTATTTCTTCTGCGTTGCCATGGTAAAGAATGACGTTTAACCGCCTATTTTATTTACACAGACTATAAGATCTTCTGTGGAACTTCTGTGCATCTTCTGTGATCTTCTGTGCATGTGTCTAGCGTTAGTTGAAGTCAAATTTAAAAAAAAAATTAAACATAGAAAAAGATACTTGATAGATAAAAAAATATTTGATACTTAAATGTATTCTCCATTCTATACATAAATCCACTCAGTACTTAATAGTAACTTTTTGCTTACTGTAGCTCTTTTAAACACAATAAAGAAATGATGAATCGAGAAATTTCCTTATAAACAGAAAAACGCAAGAGCTAGGTGAGAAACCAAAAAATTCGATAAGTGTTAACATCCCATTCAAAATTGCTGTTAAACTATTTTACTCGTTAGTCTCCCCCCTCGTTACACCTTACAGCTCGTTAAATAAAAGATTAGAACCCAGCCTCCCAATCACTCTTCCCAATAAAACTGCCGCTGCTTTTCCTGACCCTGACCGCTTCAGGTAACTTTCTTTATTGATCCCTCTGGTATGTTGCAAGAGCGTTCCATGCGTCAGGGCTACGGGATAGTGGACTTCCGATGGTAACCTCAGAAAATGACATTTTCCTGTTCCGCGAAGAAACGCTAAAAGCTCCGTAATGAGGTGAGGGAAGAAAGGCCTTGTTCTTATTTAATATCGCATTCCGGGGAGGGTTGTTCCTTTTTTTTTCTATTCCGGAGAAGAACGTCCGTTTTTCTTCGGAAAGTGGTTGCCATCCGGTGAATAATTCGGAATGGAAACTTTCTCCCGGCGAGTTGAGTTGAGAGTGGAACGAGGTATGAAATATGCGTGATGGATTCGGATGGATTACGTATCGCTTGTTTCGCGGAGTTTCGTTTTTTTTTTCTTTGAGTCGAAGTTGTAGTTCTTAATGCGTTTTTGAGCTGGGTTGTGTAGTTTTGGAGAGAAAGTATCGTTGCATTGAGTGAGATGGATGGTTAAGGATGAGGTGTGAATGTACTAGTTAAGGAAGAGTGATGAAGGTGGATATTTTGATGCGTTTTGAGTTTTTTCTTCGGTGCAGGGGGCAACTAAGAATGGCAAACTTCATAACGTATAATTTAAATAATTATGATCTAAGTTTGATATATTGTAATATGTTGCATAAGATTTATAATATCGCTTAGTTTTAGGTTAGATAAGGTGTGTTTAGCAGCAAAAATGAGGAAAATAACGTAGTATTTTTAAATCCTTTACGGTGTTCAAAGGACAACTTTCACAACTTTTATTCAAGAGTTTGTTAACTTTTCCGTAATTTTACTTAACCTGTCTAATTGAATAAAAGAAACAATATTTTCCTAGTTTTTATAGTTCGAATAAAAAGCTTTTACAATTCATTATGTTAAATGCATTTACCTTTTTCCGAGTATTTGTATAAATAACACAATCCCTTTAATTCCTTTTCTGTATATTTCTTTTTTATTTCCTCAAAAATAACAAATAAAACTCAAGTAACTTAATTCCATAACTAGATCAAATGAAGGCACAACTTAACTAAAAATAAAATCAAATTATTACAATAACAAGCAAAAGTAAGCAATAACAAACCATAAGAGTAAGCTACAATTTTTTATAACCTACAACAACCACTCCCTCTCATCATCTTCCATGATCTTACCCCAATATTTCCCCCCTCCATCACCATCCAATGAAGACGCCCTTTCACCGGGGCATCAAAGGCCACCCTCGTCGTGCCAAATTAGCCCAGGTGTACCGGGGCAGGTAGCATCCCCGGCGATAAGCTCGTATTTACGCTCGATTCTCCACTGCTCTGTGTACTTCTGACGGCCTAATCGCCCGCTCGGCTTACGCATGTAAATTTCGCTGAATGCATATTTATCCCGAATCGAAGCTCCGTCCTAATGGAATATGCGGTTCTGTTGGTAGCCCGAGAAGGGGGACGCTGGTGCATTATCCGGTTGTGTAGGGGAGGTTGGGTTAACTAATATGTTGGTCGCCGGGTAGTAAGGGACTAATTAGATTAATGTGCGTTGTGCTCGGATCGTTGGCGGATTAGTTAATGGCCTAAGCCTTGTTGGTAGTAGAGTAGGGAATTTTAAAAATTGTGTAAGACAGGTTTTTCTTGAATTACTTTTTAAAAGGAATGAACTGAGAGAAATGGAAAACGAACCAAGAAATTTATGTCCAACTAAAAGAAACTTATAAACCATCCCAAATGATTTAATGAAAATTATAACGTGATTTCGTAATACCGAAAAATAATCCAAAACATTTAAACTGTTTCCGGCACCAAAATCAGTAAGTTAATTTCTTTAAAGTTGCTAAAACGTATCTTGTTTCATGTATAAAACCTAGTACAAACCTACCAATAACTCAACCACCAATCAAAAACGGAAGTTATTTTCCACATCCTATCGTGCATCGAAAATGACTACGAAATTAGCTTCTTCGCCAAAATGGTTATAACTTCAACGGTTTTGCTTGAGTCCCGGGTCTACAAAGTATTTTCAGACAGTTTCTTTAAAATTAATAATACAATCTGTCACCAAAAAGTTCTACAGTTAAAATTAAAAATACCTTACTAAAAAAATTGAACAGTTGAAACACCCTTCCGCAAAAGCATTCAAAATTTATAATAAAGACGAAACGGGAGGTTTTCACATACTTTTCCGATTCAATTTAAAGTTAGCTTTAAACCAAACGTTAATGAAAAGAACATAATAAAGTGAGACCTTTTGAAGGTTTTGAAACACTCCCCAAGTTCAGTTGCATTATCACTTTACTCATCCTGAAAATTCTCTTCATTCTGGTTCAATTCACTTCTTAAATTGGAAATTTTCGTAACGCCGACAGAACTTATCCTCAGCTCATTGAAATGGAAACGCCAAAGGAAAAGTTCATTGGGTCTGTTTATCCTATCTCCAAGCAATTTTAATTTTCTCAGGCTCCTTTAAATTAACTTTGCTTCATTTATTATTAATCAGAAGCTCCGCTTTTTTAAAACGCTTCTGCAACATTTTATTACGTTTCATTGGTTGTTTTTTTAAGTGGGGATGGCTAGGCCCTTAATTATAGATGTTGGTATTTTTTAAGCCGTTTTTAAAGGTAAATTGAACACTGAAAGAGAAAAATTTAATTAAAAGAAATGGAATCTTTAATGCTGTTATTATACAGCTTTAAGGTCATAGATTTGTGAGTTATTTTTTAGTAAAAAGGCTGCGAGGTCCGCTTGTTCAAATATGTATTTGCATTTTCTCAGTATGAATTTAATTTGATTTCGGGAGAAGCTCTTTTTCATAGAATACGTTTGAGGAGTCGATTATTAATATCCTGTTTATTTGAAATTTAGAGGTTGTTATTATTAATGAGAAGAATTTCTTTCAAACGAAAAAAAACTAATCAAACTGACTTTAATAGTTCGGAGTGCTCTTTCGTCTTTGCGCTTAGTTAGAAGCATTCATTACATATACCCATATAAGTATGCTAAAACTAATATTGCATCCACCAAGAAATGCCTTTAAGCATATAATCTTAAATGATATTTCTCAATTATTAATTGCGCTTTAAATTTTGATGAATAACAGCAGAACCACTTTCATTTCTCTCACAAATATGAATGGATTATCTTTATACTCTTATGCTAATTCATTATTTATGAAGAGAAGTATGATATATTTAAAGGAGAAAGAGTAGAAGAATCATAATAAGAAGAATAAATGCTCGATTTCTAGAAAGAGAGTTGCCGGAACGTAGTGTGGATTTTAAGAGAGATATTATTAAATGATGTTAAATTTAGGAAAGGTTTTCTGCGCCCCCTTCAATATTTAACAATTATAAATAAAAATACAGATTTGGTGTTCTCTAAATGTAATTTTGACTTTTTATTCATTATAATCATTAGGAGCATTTTATAATCTCTCTATATTAAAAAAAAGTAACAGTGACTGCCGCCGCGCCGCCGCCGCTGCCGCTGCTTTTGAAAATTTTATTTTTGAACACTTTGAACTCTCACTACGCAAAAACTATTCCACGGAAATTTGTGAAATTTTAAACATTTCTATTCAAGTGTATGAGGATCGTTTTCGTTCTAAAAGCTAATAGATGAGATAATTAGTTCTAGAGTTATTTAATGTCAAAGTCGAAAATTATTTTTTTCTGCTGCGAGTTCGCCCCCAGCAAAATCTATTAGCAGCAGAAATATGATTTTTTGCAGACACATACTCTTAGATGTGCAGTTTTGCACCACATCGCCCTTTTTTCGAATTTCGAATTAGTTTTGGAGTAATTAAGTTTTAAAGTTTCGAAAATTTTGAAGATTTTTCTGTTTTTTCGTTATAAAAGCAAAACTAATCACAGTAGAACTATGATATTTTAAAGACACATAGAAATAATTTTTATAAAAATATTGGCTTTTTGTTTTTTCAAAAATTCTAATTAGTTTTAGAATTATTAAGATTCAAAACAATTTTTTCTTCTCTTTCTCGCCGTTCACTAGAGAAACAGACGAGTTTTATGCGTGTTTTATTGATGAGTCTGATTTCTTTTATTTTCAACAATGCTTTTTTCTACAAAGTGGTTGATGGTTATTAGTAGACTTGCTGAATATTTTTTTAACATTTCAATTAAATTATTCGGAGAAAAGGCTTCTGCTGGATTGTTGAGATGAACAAGCGAGCTCTGCTCGCTAAGATCGCGAAGCGATCTGAGAAGAACTGCGAAGCAGTTCAGAGGGTTGGTGAGCGATAACTCACTATGTGTGATTTTTTTATTTTCAATTTAAGTTAGGAAAGTAATATTTCAGCAATAGTTTTTTTCGGGATGATTTGGATTAAATTATTTATCAGCAAGAGTGATAAGTAGTTTCGGTTTTAAAGGAGCATTAATTAAGCCGACCAGCGGGGTGATTGGTAAGATGGAACAAGCGAGCTTTGCTCGCTGAGATCGCGAAGCGATCTAAAAAGAACTGCGAAGTAGTTCCGGGGGTTGGTGAGCGATAGCGAGCAGGGGGCAGGCCCCCTAGTCATTAAAAATAAACTTTTCACAATTTTAAACTAATGTGTTCCTTTGAATGCATCAGCTTATTACGTGCATAATTAAACGCTTAAGAAAATTCAGTATTGTTTGATATCGAAGAAATATTTTAGAAACATTGTAATGATATTTATTTAAAATAAACTTTTACGTATATTCATTTTCGAACAGTCTTTAAGCTTACTTAATGAACTAATTAAAAAAATATTTTTTTTAACAATTATTGGAGGTTTTTTTAGGATTTGTTTATTAAGGTTGTTTGTTTCCTTTTGGAGCGGCAAGAACACAAAAGACTTTTTATGATAATCTTTCAAATTTTATTCAAAAAAAATCCCAAAACAAGTTACATAGTTGAAGGAAAGTACGAAATAATTAACATAAAAGGCGTTGTTTTTCTTTAAATTCTGAAGAGCAAAGGACTGATAAAATAAAGACTTAAAAAAACTACTTCGTGCCTGAGAAATCACTGGAACTGAATACGAAATATGTTTTTATCTTTCTTTACTCAGTTGGTTAAAAGTTTTTCTTTCGTGGTATGAATGTAAAGCAGGCATTTAAATTCTAAACATTTATTCTTAAGTTTATTTATATTTTAAGAGCAAGAAAACGCCAATTTTAAGAACTGCCAACACTAATGATGGTAAGATATTAACTAATTTAGAATTTGAATGTTTAAGTTATAGATTATTTGTGAAAAATGCACTACTACTTAAAAATTTAAACGTGTGAAACTTTCATTAGGTACAAAAAAATAAAAACTTCAAGCAATGCGATTTGTTAGTGCTAGCGTAGCCGTGGTTTTGTTAAGTTCGCTTTCCCCCATACCATTAGTGCACTGTAAAACTGGTTTTTCCTTCTATATTGTTAGTATGCAGTGAAAAAAAAAGCTTTGAAAGCAACAGACTCGTCAATTAGAGTAAGGAAATAAGTCCAAAAAATGGCAAATTGAATATTTGTGCTCAAAAAAATTTTTTAAGCTTGTTCTACACAGGAGTGGAAAGAAACAAAAATAACTATCCCCTTTTGCAAAATTTATGTCCATTCATTGTATTTTTTTTATTTAATTTGAAATTTAAGTTAATTTGTTTTTTTTTTCTTATTCTTTGCTCTGTAAACTAAGTCAAAATAAAATTTATTTTCCAATAAAAGTGTTTTTACCTTTTTTACCCAGTTATTTTGTTTGACTTCACTGATATTTTCCTACTCTATTGATGCAGCATTAATAACTCAATCGTAAGATCGCTTGGTATTAAAATTTAGGTGTTACACGGCTTGTAATATAACGGTCGCCAATCCAGTAATACTTCGCATTTGTCACATTACGCATTCCTAGACACTTCGTTTATAAGCGGATTTCGAAACTCACGCTAATTTCATTAAAATAATGCAAGTTTGTTTTTAACTACATAACTATTAATATGTAAGCATTTCATTTTAAGTTATTTGTAGAAAGTATTGAAATTGATGCATAATCGAAAATCTAATAACTTTTACAATGGACAATAAAGAGCGGCAAATAAAATTCATAAAATTTTTACTCTAATTAATTTATATCTGGATTTTTTTTATTACTTATAACTAAAATTATGTGTTTTAAAACACGTGAGATCATTTGATGATGATCATTTGTGGATGTTTCATTCTCATAACGATACACAATAAATGTAAATTCCGAAATATGAACTTTATCACTCATAAATTCAAACCTATTCAACTTTCGCAACACGGATATCCTCTCGTTCTCCATTACACCAGGTCTGAAGCACATCCATTGGAAAAGCCCACACTCATCCTCCATCAAAAATAGCCCCTGTAAAACCCCTTTCAAAACTCCCTTCGCAAGAATGTGACATATTTCGCCCCATGATATCGCGTTACACGGCAGACTTAATGCACTGCAGACATTCACTTCCACAGCCTCTCCCTCTAACCATAAATAATAGGCTCTCTCGCTTCTGTGAACCGGGCTGAAAGAGGTACCAGAACTGTCACTCGGACCGTGAACGGGATCTCGGAGGAAGAGGAGGGAAGGTTTATCAGATATTTGACAGACTCCTCTCTAAGCTGGTGGCGATAAACTGGCGGTGTTACCTTTACGAGCGAAGTGGGTTTCGGTGTAATTGAGCTCTGGGGGACGATCCTATTACTGGTCTTTGCGAATACAACCTTGAGGGTAGGATTTGTTGAGTTTTGATAATGTAAGAATCGATGAAATTGTTAGTGATTTTGATAGAGATTCATTTGAGTTTCTGGTTTCTATCTATCTGGTTATGTTTCTTGTGTGAGGTAGGATATATGATGTTTCATTAAATGTAACAAAAGTGTTTTGGCTTTGGATTTATAAATATTCATCGATGGATCTGCCTCCAAAGCATACTGTAGCGATTCAAGAGAAGCAAAATATGAATGAAAATATTTGTGGTACTTTTTCTCAAACAACTTATTCATAATCATGAAAGAAGTTATTCAAAATTTTCCTGGACCTATGCATAAGTACTTGCTGCCAAGTACTTCCTTTTGATAATATTGTTTTCTTTTTATCGTCAAAAGGGGGAAAAAAATTAAATAAATTTGTAGAAAAAATTTGTTCTAAAGTAAGAAACAATTTACTATTAAGAATTAAGCGTTCTCGTTGAAGTGTTAAATATTATCTTAATATATTTTCTTTTGTTAAATAACAGGAAACCGGCTGAATAATCTCTCCGTATAGGTGCTATCTAAATAATAATAACTTCTAAATAACCATAGTTGTGCTATAGAATTAATTGGACTACTTTTTATTTAAAAGAGCAATAAATCTGTGGTATTCACTTGAAGCAGACCATATCAAACCAGAAATAAATCTTCGTAGTCTGTAAAAGCCTTTTTTGCCTTTCTTACCTTGCGGTACCTTCGCCGTAAAGACGAATAAGTAAGTACATGCATCGAACTTCAATTTCAAGCATCACTGAACTAAACTAATAGCTTGAGTCTGGAGACGTCTTAAAATAAATCTCCAGTTAACAACTTACCTTATTCCATCGCATTAGAATTCAGGTTCCAACATGTCTATGTATCATTTTTTTAGTTTAGAGATTCTATTTCATTGATACTTTCCATTAAAATGAACGCTTCATTTGGTTTATTTGGAAGTTTAGACGAAATCTTGTTGCAAAAAATGTGTTTGTAAAAAGATGCTTTTTTAAATTTTGAGGATAAAAAACTTGATCAATCAGAAAGGTGTTTACGTAGCTGTGTATAGACAGATTACTGTCGTATTTTCATACAGCCTTTTCAATACATTAAAACCCGTTTCATCTCAACTTTTTTTATTTTGAAAGGAACGCTCGTTGAAGTGTTAAATATTATCTTAATACTTTTACTTTTGTTGAATGACAGGAAACCAGATGAATAATCTCTCTGTATAGGTGATATTTCCTAGTGTTAATTTAACATTAATAAACCAATTATAGCAAAATTTGAAAATTTTTATATTTTATATAAGAAATATGATCTGTCCTCTAAATAGGACACTGGGATGAAGGGTATAAAACTTGCACTTGTATTTTTAAAGTTTCTTTTTTCATTAGGAAAAAGCAATTTTCGGTTAAAAATATTTCTTCATCTATAAACTAATTTCATAATTACATGAAACTTTAATTTTCAGTTACATTTTTCTCACACATTTATAGCAAAACTTACCTACTTGAAATAAATTTTTAATTAACCAACAGTACGATAAATAAAAAGTACATTCTCATAAAAAATTCCACTTAAGTTTTCAAATTAAGCGGAAAATAAAAATTCTGAAGTTACAATAAAAAGATGTAAAATCTCGCTACATATAATTCATGTTACCAACAGCTTATACATACGAGTATTACTACACATCCCATTTGACAAAATTGTCCCAATAAACAACTACTGTTTAACATGCTATTTTTCAGCTGTCCTCTAAATAGTACAGTGGGATAAAATGGGTTTAAAAAAAGTTGCTCTTGAAAATCGGTACATCATAAAAATTATAGACCCACTAAACTGAGTGGTTCTTAAATGCAATAATGTATAATTCAAACTCATGATTTACTACCCATTAAATTTAATATCTACGAGTAATCTGAAATAATCTAACACTTGGGTGTCGGATGTACTTAAGAGTACATTGCGGATGATAAACACACCTTCAGAAGATTCCCCCTATGGCTCCTGTTACATCCCAGACACTCATTGCCTTCGCAATTCGCAATCACTTTGAGACAGTCGGAAGATCTATTTCTGTCCCTTTCTCTCTGCGCTGTTCCATTTCCTTTACTCCAAAATCGGAAATTCTTTCTCTTCCCATGGACAGACAGTTACAGAGGACATCCATCCACTCGTTTACTTCTGAACGACTCAGGAGAAAAAAACGGAAATGAGCGGGAGGGTCTAATATTTACAAAGGAATCGATCCTAAAGAACTGGCAAAGTGTGGGAACTGACTGCGCTTAAGGTGGTAGAAGTTTTTTAGATTTAAAGTTGTAGTTGAACTGAATAGCATGGGTTAAAGATGGTGCCAGTGCTTCTTCAAACTTTCAATATTGGGCGACCCCACTTTCAATCATAATTTTCATCCCCCCATCGATTGTATGAAATGCAATGGTAATATTACTTTGACGCTAAATCTACAATACGACGTTAGTCCGCGACAGATTTTCGAAGAGGGCCATTCCCGGGTGAAGTAACAAGACTTTTTGTACGGGTGGTTTACGAAAATAATATTTTATACTTAAATTTCTTGGGTGTACAATGACTTCGATATTGCTTTTTAATTATTTAAACGTATAAATTGAACCTTGATTTATGAAATATTGATTTAAACATAAGATTTGCTGCAAAGAAGGGGTGTGAGGAGGCAGTGGTATAGCCAGAAAAATATTTCGGAGGGGGATATTGGAATTTTTTTTGTGGGGGGGGGGAGATATGGAGTAAATTTGGTCCTTCTCTATTGTCAGAAAAGGGCAATTTCTGACTTTTTGGGGTATATATCCCCAAATCCCCCTGGCTACGCCCCTGTGATGAGGCCCTTCCCCAAAAAAAAATTAAAATACTAGGTTGTACAAAAAGTGTTTTCACTACTTTAAAGGGCATCTCGAAAGACCATAGCACTTCGGAAGCCCTTAGGAGGTTAAAAAATGAAACCTTTTAGAAATCTTAAATTAGAATTTTTATGATAATAACAAATTGTATTTGACACAGAGTTTCGAATACAAAAGGGGGCTCAACCCTTAAAAGAAGAGTTTTAACTCGTTTTTAGTCCTTAACTTAGTCCAAATTTCAAGAGAGGCCCGAGCCTTAGCTCGCGCCACCCCTTCTGAAGTTATCACGCCCTCCTCCTAGGGGAGCCAATCCCAGAATTTTTAGGATCAATTGAATAAAGTAGGACATCTTTGTCATGTTTTCTTATCTAGAAGATAAAGGTAAACGTTATTCGTATAGTAATTCTGAAAAAAATTTGACTTGAGTTTGGAAGTTGAGAAAAGATAACCAAACTTAATTTTGAATTGAATGGGAAGTTGTAGGGGTTTTTTTTTTAATTACTTTTTATTTATAAAAATGGTACTTACATCCTGAATTTAAATAAAAAATATTTTTACTGTAGCAAAAACTAAGGCTTAAGTTAACATAAGTTATTTTTATATTTACCTTTGACGGTGAAATTATAAATCTATTGAAAAGTGTGCAAAATTTTTTTTCATGGTAAGGCTTTGATGTCTGGTTTCTTTTAACTTTCCATTAATGTTTTAAGCTATTTCAAAGCATATTTAAGTAAAGTGTATTTACTATACAAAAAAGTAGACTTGATTTACAATGTGCATCTTTTAACAGTCCTCTTACAGAGTTGTAATACCCTTGAGAACTTTCCAACTAGAATAATAAAAAGTGTTAGTAAAAAACTGCAAATGTTTACATTGTGCAAAAAAAAACGTTTAAATATTTAAGGGAGAAACTGGAGCGTGTGTACTCCACAAATTGTAGAAAATATTCTAAAATTTGTGAGTTTCAATGAGTGTAAAAGTATTAAATATTCAGATATTTTTTCTTCAGATCTCAGTACAAATACACCCCCTATCTTTCAATCTTTTGAAAAGAAATAAGCTCTAAAATCGGCTTTAGAAAAATAAGTCTTTCTACGAAATAGAATAATTTCGCTTTATTTGAACTTAAAATAAATAAGCCCCAGTTTTCAAAGCCTACCAGGAAACACCTCTCAGTATTCTCGTGTTCCTAAAATATTCATTCCTAATCTATAAGTTCGCCGTATTTCTTTTACAAGATTGAATCCGGTTGTTCGACGAAATAACTGCATTCTATTCAGTTTTATGATTCGATAAGAAGTTACCACTGAATCAAAATGGATAATTTTTTTTTCTAAATCTAATAAATATCATAGTTTATAGAAATATAAAGCTTACTTTTAAAACATTAGTTTAATATTGTGTCTTCCTTAAAATATGTTAATAATAACATATGTTAATAGTTGTTGTTGTTTCTTATGCCACTTGGAATATCCAAGCTCCATCCGCAAAGATATGTTAATAGTACTAATATGCTAATATGTTAATAACAAACTAATTATGTCTTTTATGTGGTACCTTTTAGATATCTACTATTCAGTGGTTTTACAAGTCAAAGAGTCACTAACAGTATTTAATTTGAAAAAGTATCCAATGCTTTAATGCAAAAAAAAATAAAAATATATATTAACCATTAAGAAATTTTTTGACAGCTATAAACAAAACCATATCAGTACAGCAAGCTATTTTAAAAAATAAATTACACCCTAAATGATGATGAACTTTCTTAAAACCTCCATGTAATTTGACAACTTACTATTGAACTAAAAATTACAATTCAATTACCATTGAATTGTTTTCAGCTATAAACACCATATGGAAGTTGGTTCTTATTAAGTAAAAAGCTCTCTATTCTAAAAAAATTGGTTAACGGTTTCCAGTGAAAAACTTTTTAAATACTGATCCGAATGACAGATTTCTGGTATCAAAATGTCCGAATTCTTTCCAGTATTCTCAGTAAGCTGTTGTGTTTTTTTTAAATCTAAATTTTAAAATATTTCTATTTTTTTTAGATTACGGATAAGGTTGCAATTACAAAGTAAGTACCTACTGTCAAACAACTTATGCAACCAATCACAACGACCGATTGACGCCATATTTTAAGCTGACACAAGGTTTTCTTTTCAAATTTTAAAATGTATTTTTAAAGTCTACTCTCCAAATTAAATATTATTCAAAGACTGATAAAAGTATTCTAAAAACTTACATATATGCTGTTTCATACTAAAATTTCACACATTTTGTCGAATTTATAATTTTTAGTCTGATAATCGAAATTAATTTCAGACTAAAGAACAGAACATTGAGTGCCATGTAGGTTTTGTATCTTATTATTTTTAATGGCTTAAAAGGTATTTTTAGCAAGTCTGCGTTTAAACAAAAATAAGAATGATAAAACGTTAGGTATACCTACTAACGAGTTACTAGGCGGTACAATATTGAATTTAAAAGATTCATTGGTGTACGTTTTTCCAGAATTTTGATTAACAGTAGTTTTTAATAGACGTGCTGGATATTTTTTGAGGAAAAGCTTTTGATCAAGAGTAAGAGTAAATAAATATACAAACTTTTAATACAGTGTTATTCATGGAGATGACCTGTGACGGATATTTGGAAAGTTAGTTGACGTTTCTTCTGCTAATTTTTTTAATATGTTTTATAAAGTGAGTTGTTCAGTGAGCCGGTTTTTGTGAAGATTTAGAAGAAAATATCCAAAAGGTCCTGCGTCAGCGGTTTACTGGGGTTGGTGAGCGACAGCGAGTATGGGGGCATAGCTCCCTAGTATTCAAAAGAAATATTTAATATTTTCTTTTCTATAGTTGTCTTAAACATAACTCAGCCTCCTTAACTCTTTGTTTAGTCAAAAGGTCTCTTAACTCAACTCGATCCCTTACAAACCTTTACACTCAAATCCCCGTAAAGCATCAAAGAGAATGTCATCGAACATCATTCTTTTCAAGAAACTTTCAACCAACGTAAAAAAAGAACGAAATATGGAGGCAGCGGGAAAAGTTTTCACATTTTTTTCCATCTTATTCGCTGAGTGAGTCTTTGAAATTCAAATACTTTCTCGTATCACCGGACATCGCGTCCTTTTTACAGAGTGTAACAAACCTCGATAAAACATTCTGCGGAAAATGTCGAAAGGATATTTGCCCCGGCTTTCCGAAATTCGGTGCTTGAGAAACACCGGATCAATCTAAATTCTTTTTGGAACATCCGTGGTTTGTATTATACGTCTGCTTCTTTTCAATAGGGTACCGCTTGAAAACGGTTTGTTTAAAGGAATGTGGGTTGCATATAAAACGTGGGTTTTTAAAATGGAGAGAAATAATAATGTCCGTGTTTTTTTTACGTATGAGTAACTTTCAGAATGACGCATTTCAAAAGCTATTATAAGTATTCTGGCATGCATTAGATCAGCAATTGGTTGTTTAAATTCTAGTTATTTGCGTTTTTTAAGAAGATTAATAATCCATAAATTTTAAAAGATCAAGACTATAAATTGACTAACTCTTAAATTTAGTTTTAAATCTTTTGAATGCTTATACTAAGCCTTTAAAAATTATATTTAAATATTTTTTCTTTGCTTTCTCTGATTGAAAAAAAAAACGAACATTTATTTCCCTGTGATTTATTCCGTCAAATTTTTAGGAGCAGAAACGAGTATAGTTATTTTTATTCTGCTTCAAACAAAAGAAAGAAACCATATGAACATGCTTGTCTTTACTTTCGAGTGTTTTCAACATGATAGCATGACATCAAATTCAAAGATCCTCGATGTTTACCAGAAAATTTGTTATTGTACCTATTTTTACTTTAAAGAATGGGTTTAGATTGTTATGTTGATAACTAAATGTCAAGGTAAAAGTTTTAAAGAAGATAGTTTGGAATTATCAAAACCGTTAAATTCATTTTCAGGTACCCTTTTAGTATTTTAATAAGTTGGTGTTAAAGTTTAAAAGTTCCTAGATGTTTGTTGTTCAACATTTAGGAACTTTTTTGGTTTTATATGTGTATTTATTATTAAAATTATCCTTCTTAAAATAAATTGATAAACTCAAGAAGACATCAAAGTATTCTCATAAAGTGAAGTTTTGAATAACTCCACATCGATCCCATAGATAAACACGATTAAAGTAATTTAAATACTGCGTTGCATTGTTAAAGTGAACATTTAATATTACTTCAGCTACCTCATACAGATATTTTTTCTTAACGATGGGCTAAAAGTAATTTTAATTCAAAGTTGTGATTAAAATTGAAATTAAATTTATTATAATAAGTTGCTTAGATTTTTTTCAAACCTGGTTGGATTCTTCATCAGAACACATTTTAATAAGAAAAGTAAATTTCACTGAATTAAAATGCAAAATAATATGACCTATCACGCTTGAAAATTAAACGAACGATAATTTTATGTGTAAAATACACAAACAATCAAAAATATTCACCTTATCATTTTTAATTCAATAGTTACAACTTGGAAGTCAACAACCTGGCTGTCAAGCAGGTTGGCAATGAAGTTGAATGCTTGAAGTTCCCTTACATATCTTTTAATACTTTATTTATTTAAAAGGTAGAGTAATCAGAGTAACTGATAGAGGTATTTTTCTGACATATTGTAAAAAAGGGAGAGTAAGAAATGGATGAGGAAAGTACTTTTTACTCCAAAAAATGTTTTTAAAATAAAAAAAACAGGCCAAAAGAATATTCTGAATTCCTAAGATAACATATTAAGTAACCTCAAAAGTTTTTAAGATGAAGAATTTTCTCCGAGCGTTTTTATGCATTTCTAAAAAGAGTCGTATTCCAACTGTTTGGAATTCTCGGCATAAAGATTTCTCGGTTAACATGCGACATTTTCATTAAATAATGTGATGCAAGAACGACAAAATTCAGAAATAATGAGGTTTGCTGATTAACAAAAGATAGCTTGAATAAATTAATTATGGAACCTATTAGAGAATGCAAATTCTTCATAATAAGAAAGAAGTTTATCAATCTCTTGACGCTCTTTTATCACTTAACGAAAAAAATAAAACATTCAAACCACATATTGAAAATATTTATATTTTCTAATATAATTTTATAATACTTAAACAGCTGATATTACCCGGGAAAGCCGGGTATTACCGCAACTAGATTACGCGCTTTTAGCGCTGATGCGAACTTTGCTTGTTACTACTTCTTCACGTTTGCACGTTTATTTATTTACACATTCCGTATCATTGGTTCTTAATATAAAAGGATTCAAATTCTTAAAAATTATAAATATTCTGTTCAGCAATCAAAAAAAAAATCCTAGGTAGGATTTATTGTTTTACATTTGTTTTGAATATAAATACCTTTTACTAAAATTACTTATTTTGTCCATAAAATTTTATTTTGAACGTAAAGGTATATAGTATAAGTAATTATATTGTCTTTCGAGAGAGAGATTTCGCCAAAATTATAAAACCATTAACGTAGACAATCTTTAATTGTTCATACATTTAATTTTAAAAGAACTATTAATATTTATATTATATTATATTATTTATTTAAGACAAAAGAGACCTTTCGGTCTAATTACATTGTCCCAAACAAAAGAACACCCAACAATAAATAGTTCCACATTCTCTTTAATTTTAATTTTTAATTTAGTTTTAATTTTTTTATTTGAAGTTTAGTTTGAGTTTAACTTTAGCGATTTTTTTAAAACAAATACTTTTTATCCTTTGAAAATGATAATTAAAATTATTATAATAATAACAATATTTTTCCCATCTGAGTCAGAGTATTTTTTTATGAAGATCATTTAAATACTATCTAAGGCATACTTGATTTCTTGTATTTCATTTTCTTTAGAAACCAAACTTCATTTTTAAAATTACCTTCACAACAAAACATTTAAATTTCGTAGAAATTTCAAAACAATACACAAAATAATATTGTGTATTGTGTGCGGTGTGTGAACTACATCGTTATGAAAAATAAAGAACATGTTTACTTTTGCTGTCTCTCAATTTAAACATAAGCTTCAATATTTTTAAAATAATAATTCGTTTTGTCTGGCATCATCAATGATACCCTATCTCAAAAACATTTTACATTTTAAAATAACCTAGCTTTTAAATTTATTACATGCTCGTTTATATGCTACATTGTTTTCCAATCGTTAATGTTTGCTCTTTAGAGAATAATACATACTTCTAATAATCATACATTAAAACGAACATAATCCTATTTATTCCAAATATTCATTTCCTTGATGCATCCATTCTAAACAAATCTAAAATACACTTGTCGGTGTTAAAGAAAAAAAATTGGATATACACGAAACATTCACCGATGAACGCTAAAGAAATGCGTCACCAGCTTACATTCCGAATGCAAAATAAACACGTTTCCAATGAAATTCAGCTTCTTGAAATGGTCTTCATGTCCTATCCATTTCATTGTGTTAATACATTCAAATAGGACAAATTTCCTCTCGATATGCGTTATTGAAAACACAACACATATTTCTCTCTTCCTTCCCTTCATTCTCAATTGCTTCCTTTGGATGTTGAAACAGCTGTCGGTGGAGCAAAAACAAGAATTTCTCTAAAATAAGAATTCGTTTCTCGTCCTAGCGCCTGTTCCGAGTACAATCAATAAGCTTTGCCGTTCTGCGGGCAGAAGAGATATTGGAAAACCCGTGCTTGGGTAGTTTGTCAAATGCAACTTAATTATAAGGGAAGCCTGCGCTTGATCAGTGTCTTTGGCTTCATAAAAGGAAACTTTTCTTGAGGAAATCTCTCTTGTTTGGAACTTTCAAAAGCACTTTGGATTCCAAGAGCTTCCATACTTCATTTGCCATCGTCTCTCGGTAGTTCCATGCTTCATATTATATAAGGTTCAGAATCAAATCGTATAAATAAAACTCTTCCCTTTTAGCAGAATATTTTTCTTCGTGTTTTAGAATAATTACACTTAAAAGTTAAGAAAATATTATAATATACGTATTTTCATACACAACTAAATTTTAATCTTTATTCAAGTATTATCTTTATTGACTAATTCTATTTACTTGATTTTATTTTTCCCAATAATGCAATTCGCTTTATTTTCCAATCAATTAAATGGCAATTTAAATGACGATTACATGACATATTTAAGGGCACAAATAATTTTATTAATGAATATAATATATTTATTATTTTTGATATCTAAGCTAGAAATCTACCTTCAAAAAACTTCTTTTAGTAGATTTTTTTAAAAATATCTATATATTTATTTAATTATTATTAATGTATATTTATTTTGTAACTATATAAATTATGCTGAAATATTTGCCTTTAAGGGATTATTTAACTTTATATGAAACTAATAACCTTATTTTAAAATGTTTAATCTCAAAAGTCCTGGGGCGTATTTTCTAAACAAAAGATATTTGCAAACTTTCGTCAATAGAAGGATAGAACTAAAATACATAGAATTTATTGAACAAACAATCCTTTTTGAATTTTGCCAATGTAAATGTTTATATTTTATAATAAATGTTTTAAGAAAAATATTTAAAAAATGAACCAACCTTACTATAGAACATTTTGCTAGAACAAAACACGCGTATTTTTTTTTATAATAATCTAGTACTAAGTCAATATTAGATTCGGATATGAAAACATAGTTAAAAATTGAAAGACCAAAAAAAGTTTAAAAAGTATTGTCACTGTCAAATGACGATAAAACATATTTCTCATTGTAAAAGTGTGTAATCCATTAAAGCTCTGATATACCGAATTTATTTATTTTATATAAAATGTGTATTTTTTTTAACATCAAAACCAGTTATAATCACTGAGCTACAGATTATAGTAGCTCAGTGATCATATTTTATCAGAGGTTATAATATAAACATGTCAATTACATAGTTTTTCAAATTATTATTTCTTAAACTGTCGACCAAATTTATAGAAGTACGCATATTTTAGAGCACAAATAATTTTATTAATGAGTAAATGTAAAGTCTGTAATGAAAAGCGAGAGGTATGGAAGTCTTGGATCTTTAGATAGTCCATTATATTGTATATTCTTAAATTATTTGCATTCATGAATATTTTTACTTCACATATGGGGCCCTCTTTCTCATCCAGGGGTTTATCGTATCCCCTGCTCGTGTGGGTCAGTGTACATCGGCACTACCCCCTACGAAGCAAAATAATTCACTTAGTTTTACTGAAACATAACCACTACAAGATTTAATAAAATAATTTGAAACATTTTTTGAAGTGACCTACATAAATGCAGATACTACATGGATTAACCATCCAAAACATTCCAATCAGCATGTGATCGAATTCCAATCACCCATAGAAAACCGCCAGCAATAAAGAATCCTCATTAAGATGCTATCCAATCTCACTCTTGATGTATGAGACATCGGGCGGCTACATAGGCGAGGAACGCACAATTTTCCCGGGCAGCCCGTAAATAAATCGTTAGGTCCGAGGGTGCTCTGAGTGCTCGGCCATCTTGATTACCTCGCAGACTATTAAGACGTGTTCCTGCCAGTTATTGGATTCCCTGCTTTCAATTTAACCACTATTTCCTGCCCGAGAGTGGAACATGCGCATATAGTCACAGCTGAGCTCGTTAACGCCAGGTTTTCGGTTTCTTCTTGTAGTGGGGAGAATGGGGAGTTGTTTAATGCTTTTTGAGGGCCGTTGTTGTTTCGTTAGTGATGATAATGGTTGGATTTACTAAATGCTTTCAGATGGAATAATTTTATTAGACGCTCCCCACGTGGAACAGGAACTTCGATCAGTGTTGTAACAATATTACCCAATGTCGCGAGTATCGATAAATGTCGCCCATTTTTGTGGGTCTGAATGATAATTATTTGAAGTGAAATGAACCCCGGAAAAATTCATTATAATTCCTTATTGAACAATTTTAAGTATGTAAAGAAAAGAAATTTCGGTTTACAAAAAAAAGAGTCGAAGTAGCACTTTTATATCTCCTATTAAAGGGCAAGAAAATTATGTAAGTAAAGAATGGTTATGCTATATAGTTACGAGCAATAGTTTTCAGTAAAGACCATTAGTGTCGTGAAAAAATATTTTTTTCTCATTACATAATAGAAGATTATATAATAAAACATTTTATACATATACTATTATCTATATAATACTATTATGTATCAATATCCTGGAAATAATGTGAAAATTGTTCCTCAAATTTTATCATCACTCCGCAGAATGAAGCCAGAGGTTATCGAATATCGATTCAAAACATTTTCCTCTAAAATTTCTAACAACTTAGCTCTTTTAAAACTTTAGCCATTCTTAAATCAATTGAAAACTTAAGAAGTAATATTTTTTAAAAAATAGATTTGAGAAACACAGCATAGAAGAATCGTTAATAACTCAAAACCAATCTAAAAATGCGAAAGGATCACTTCCTTCGCTAATTTCCGACGAATCTCTGCGTCAACCACAGTACTGAAAACTCATTTCGCGGCTTGACTCCAAATTGCAATTAAAACGAGAACGCATCCAATTCCAGGTGGGAAAGTTTCGGTCTGAATTTCCCGAACCAATTTAGAACTCGTCCACTTTTCCAAAGAGGTCTTGGGGAGACTCAAAAGGTTTGGAAAGTCCTCGAAACATGAAATTGCCTCCCGCGCTCGTTGTTCGACCCAGGAATCGTTAGCAGGCTTTCTATTGGTCGGCAGGTAGGCATGCAATCCAGATTTCAATCAAATCAGTCATGAACTGACGGACCGCTGGATCGCTCATTCATGTGGGGCCTTTTCTGAAGACTTTATTAAAAATGACATGGCTCATATTACACTGCAAATGTAGGGTGTTTACTCCAAAAATTGATGGATCTATAATTTATAACGATACTTTTTGTTACTAACGCGTCGTTTCAATGAAGGTATTATTAGGGTGGATGCATAGAACATGGTACGTTTTCACGCTTCAAGCACGTTCTTGCTATTGGTTCTTAACGCTTTTATGTAACAGTGGCAATAATCAATGGCAGAGCCGGAACGGGCTTGATGTGTGAATCGTGTCGCGTAAAAGCGTACTATGGCCATCCGCCTTTAGGGGTCAGGTCAAGAATAGCGTTTGAAACGTCAAAAGTTTGAAACCATATTTGGTATTTCAAGACTCCTTATACGATGAATATTAAAGGATTGGTCATGAGGGGGAACACATCACTGAGGCACCTAGCCCAAAGGGCTTAAAGCATCGGTTGAACTCGGCCCGCTTTTCGGGCCCGTATGCATAGCTTCCTGAACGCAGGTGAGTAAAGTCACTGTCGACTGTCTTGACTTGTCGAAGACTTGAAATAGGTGATCGGCACAGCAGCTCCACCCCCGAGGGGGGTTTAAAGGATTGGTGTCAATGGGTAAGAGAGTCACCTGAGAAAGTTTAGTTAATCATTTACTATAGATATCCTAGAATGATAGTCTGAGAAAACTTATTACTAAAACAGTTATGTACAAAATTGCATAAGTACTTATTACGTATTAAGATATTACAGATGTTTATATATTTTGAGAACCCTCATTTTTCAGAATAAATGAAAAGAAAAATATTTTACAAAAGTTATAACGAAAATATTTTTTCCTTACATTATTTACAAAACACAATTTTCACTTATTCACACAGTATTAAAATTATGCATATGCTATATTTTTAGTGGCTTATCTAAGAATTGAAGAAAATCAATCAACAAATAGAAAAATGCAACTGAAACTCCTCCTCCCCAGCTGTGCCGATTCCAAAAATAATAAAAAAAAAAAGTTCTTTTATCGAAAGTTATTAAGCACCAGCTTCCTTAGAATCAAGGTTTTATTTCCATTAAACCCTTTTCCGCAAGTTCTAAATGGTTTCTTACGAGTCGCTGGGCGTTCTCACAAGTAGAAAACTCCCGTCGCTTTGTGCTGTTTTATATATATAGCGACATCTGTTGAACTGCAGGGGTTTTCACAAAGGAGACGCTTTCCATCTTGAATGCTGTCGTGGCAGGGTTATTCAAATATGATTTCGATCTCGGGTTCATTATGATGCAGTTTTGTAATAAGGGAGCGGGTTTTTTTTCCCTATCTTTGGTGCCCCTCACGCAAATGCTTCTTTTTTTTGTGGTTTTATGGTTGAATAAACGATGGAACCGTCTTGGCGGAAAAAGCTAGGATCTTTCTAGTTTCTTCATGCGGATGGTCAACAAGGGAGTTCGATGTGCGCAGTTTTTCGACATGCATCAATGATATTGAGTTAGACGTCATTTGCTCTCACTTTCATTATTTCACTCTAATTTTCTATTCTTCGACGTGATCATTATTTTCATCTGGAATTGGATATGAGCTTCTCGGCTGAAAAGACTGCAATAAACTCTGCTGTGACTATAGCCCCGTCATTGAAAAACTAGTTTCAGCATTCATCTGAACTGTGCAGCTTAAAATTATTCCAGTACTTTTTGTTTCGTACGAGATAAGTAATGCTGTGTGCCCATATTTTGTACCGTACTACTAAATGAATCGAATTCATTTTCAGTTATCGACGAGTTTCTCCCGAAAATAGTACCTCTCCAAAAGTTAACTTAGTTATTTAGTTTCAAAAGAGAGGGAGAAAACAAGTCAAGGAAGTACCCAATACTCAGATAAGATACGTATAATTTTTCAACCTTTATCAAAAACTCTTCTACGTATACGTTTGTATAGCATGTGAGAGGTTGTTCGACTTCTTCAGTTCATCATAAGCCATTGGATGTAGTTATGTGATACATACATGAAATCTTTCTTCTTAGTTCACTCATCTCCTTTTGTTTCAATTGACTCTAGTGTTCCGGTATTAAACTGCCATTCTATATAATGGAAGAAAAGAGTAAAATAAGTTTCTTCTGACCAAGGTTCTACGTGAGGATATAAGTTGAAAATGACGCACAGTGATTAAATTTAATGTTATAGGTCTGGTGGATGAAGGGACTTTATTGCAATTCATGTGGTACTAATTTAAGTTCAATATAGAATTTCCTTACTCATCGGAAAAGAAAAATAACTATGCTTCAATGCACCTCCTTTTTTTTTTTTCATTCGAATCGTGACATTTCAATAAGTTGAAAACTGAAGCTCATAAGCAATTTATTGGTAAAATATAATTTCAAAATTTGGATGAAATAATGCAAAAGTAGTACTATATTCGATTGGCAAAAAGTGTTTTAATCCAATCAATCATTTTACCTCATGATCTAAAATGTCATGCAATATTTTGATTTTTCACAGATAAAACGATTGTAACTACCTTGATTGACTTAAATACATTTAATTTAAAACTTTCCAATTGATGGTTCTGTTTCTGGCGCTACAATCACACTTACGTTTATGTAACAGATGATAAGAATTTCTATCCAGCTCTTTTCTAAAGTATTTAAAATGAGTTTATTTAAAAAAAAAAAAATTTTAATCTTAACCAATTACAGATGGAATAAATTGCTTTCTTACGATATTTTATTTAGCTTACTACGCATTAAGTGAAATAGGGTTTCTTTATAGCTTTTATTGGAAAAGAAAATTAACTTAGGCTTTAATGTAGCTTCAAGTTTTAAAATATTTCAGCTTGAACATACGTCCCATTAGCATGCTTTGAATCACTTTCAGCTTTTATGCTTAAGTCTACTTCCTAATTGGATTATTTGAGAATATTCAGGTAATTGCATAGTACCGTTATTTAATGCACAACTTGAATATTTGCTTTCTTTTTTACTTATTTGGTACAGTTTTATTCTTTGAGAAAGCTGCCTAGGTTAATTGAATCTTTCAATTTAAATTATTTATTAAAAACTAGTTTGGGGCATGCTTTTTAACATGGAATGCTATTTAATTTAAATTTTACTAAACTAATTTGAAGCTGTAAATAAGAAACATACATCTGGGTATAAATCATCAATTGATTAATTCATGTAGATGTTTAGTATTTAAATACAAACTTTATATTGAAAATGCATTATAAGTTTTCAAAATTAGTAATTGCTATTTAAATAAATTGTATTTAAAAAATGTCTTTTTTGATTAAAAAAAATTATTTTGTAAATACTTATAAGAATTGAGGGCCGTTTTTCTTCTACAATCATAAAACCATGTGTTCTCCATTAGTTTTAAACTGCTGAAAAATAGTTAAATGAGTTATAAAAAATATCTTTTCATATAAAACATTTCTACATGTCCATAACATGAACAAGAACATTTTTCATAAACTTTTTACGAATAGTTGGTTACTCGAAATTTCTGAGCTATCTTAAAATAAGTTTATTAATGCAAACAGTTACGAAAAACTAAACATTTTTAAAAACATTGTTAAGGTTACCTTATGTTATACACTATCATTAGGTGTATGTGTTAAAATCAACAATTATTCTTTCAAAAAATTATTTTCTCTACAATAAAACTGTGAAAGCGTTAAAATGAACAGAATCACGCTATTTTGAACGATCATAAGGGTACTTGTAAGTGTTGACTGATAGCGGACAGAACGTTTTCTATCAAATACTGATTGCTTGTATTTGTTCTTTTGTTGTTGATATAAGCGCCCTTATTTCATGAAAGTGGAGAACACGTAGCAACATTTTAAACAAAGAGAATCATACTTTCAGCCTACATCCTGTATATACCATTTAATTGGATGGGGAGGAGCTTAATTCCAAGATGACCCCCTACATGGCTTAAAGTAATGATAAAGGGAGGATCTTATTCAGTTCATTGATCGTAATATAATGAGTTTATGGATTACAAACTGTTGCAAAAAATTGCTGTAAATCATGCGCTAAATGTTGAGTTCTCATTCGATGCCGCTGTCAATACCTTTTCAACTAGGTTACACGGTCCTCAAGTTTCTTCAGCATCAGAGACCCTTTCATTATCCATTTTGTACTTTGAAGAAGAGGACCTAAATTATTACTGATGATATCATAATCTTTTATCATTAAATAAAAAAAGGGACCGTAGCTCATAATTCCAATTTATATTAGAATTTTCAATTCATACGGTGCACGTTTTTAACGGAGCCGAAAAATGCTTTCCAAAAAAGGATTTCCATTGCATATGAAAGTGAGTGCTGTCCCATACAAGGGGATATTTGGTTTCCCTGTCGGAAAAGTCACCCCTGGGGGTACTGACTATCAACTCCTGACGGCGTTGTCATTCGCATTGAATTTCAACTTCCAAGTAGTGTCCCCTGAAGACGGTGAGTGGGGTAAAGAAATCGACAATGGCAGCTGGACAGGGATGATAGGTATGGTCAACAAAGGGGAAGCAGACATGGCCCTGTGTGCCATTTTCGTCACCCAAGATAGGTACAAGGCGGTGGACTTCAGCTGGCCTTACATGCACACAGATCAGACATTTGCAACCAACTTACCGCAAAGGCTGCCTATTGAATATGCTTACGTATACCCGTTTGACCACATCACTTGGATTCTAATAGGAATAATGCTGTTAGCGTTGCCAATCGTGATCTACATAATCTCCCGTAGGAAGTATTCGTTGATGAACGCTTTCTTCGACGTGTATGGAAGTATGTTGATGAAGAACCTTTCAAAAAATTGGGCCTGTAACAACCCCCTCCTAATTTTTTCCCCTATGTGGCTGTTCTGCACTTGGATAATCTCTCTTTGTTACACGTCGATCTTGCCATCTTTTCTGGTGGCCCCTCTATTCGAAATGACTATTAAGGACTTCAGAACGCTAGCGGATGCAGTAACCAGAGGTCAATACAAGGCTTATGCTTACAAAGGAAGCCCTCAGGTTCCATTGATGCTGGAAACAGGAATCGATGACTTGAGAGTCATAGCTCAAGCCATGAACCGAGAGAACTGGTTCTTCGGTCCTGTGGAAGAACACTTGAAAAAAGGGACCGCGCATATTGAAGGTAGACTTTACCTGGAGTTGGAATACGGTTCACCACCAGACTCTCCAGTGTTTATTTCCGATGATGCTTATGGAAGCAATTTCGTTGCTATAGCCATCGGGAAAAACTTTTGTTGCAAAAAACAGTTAGACTCAGCTATAATCTCCATTATAGAAACTGGGTTGTTTGATAAATACATTACAGATGAAATATTTATGGCTAAATTGAAGTTTTTGTCGAATAAGAGTTTTACTAGTGATTCTCAGTTCAAGCAAATGTCGTTCAGTGATGTTTCAGCTGCTTTTATGGTTCTTTTCATTGGATTGGTTTTGTCCTTTGCTGTTTTTTTGTTGGAAATAGTTGTTCCTTACATTCTTTGTAAAGCATGCTACTTTAAGAATTTTTATAATAGTAAATAAATTTTATTATATGTATAACTTTACAAAAACAAAATTTAATTATTAGTTAACACTTTTTACATTATTATGGAATCAGAGAAAATTATTTTCTTTAATACTTCCGCTTAACAATATGCCTTGATTAACTTCCCTCCCGCCTTAAAATGTATTTAAAAATCATACTGCACAATTGTCTTACGTATATCTGAAAATGTTTGTTTTCTTCTATCTAATTTTAGTCAAATGTTACAAGAGATCAGCTTTTTCCTCTTTATTTTGTTTTAAAGGTAACTTGTTTTGCAACTATACACGGTACAGTTCTTAAAATTTGAAGGGCAGTAAAATTATTTGAGACTTAAATGGCATTAAATTATCTATTTTATGCGCCCTAATTTTTTTTTTCATTTATCTTTTAAGTACTTTCATATCTATTTAAAATTCACTATCATAAGTTTTCAGAACAATCAGTGGATTGTAACAAATATGTAGGAGGAATATTTACGAGAGGTAAGATTACCAGAGGTTTGATAATATTAATCTTTTGGTGTGATTTGAACTTGTTTCATATAAACCCAAATATATTAACTTAAAGTTCTAATTTGCCATTTGTGACTCATAATGCGATGCAAAATTTCACGCATCAGCTAATCTGTGTGAAATTGCACCAAATATTCTATACCTTCTATGTTTTCATTTTTAAAACGTGGTATATTGAATTTTTTTTGTTGATAATTATTATACGTACTTTTGAAGTTTTGTGAAGTGAGTGAGTCGCCACAAAATATAAACACCATTAGAAAGTACAGTATTTATTTAAAAGGAAGTTGGTATTACTATTTCACACAACAAGAATATGATTACCTAAAAATAACTTTTAAAAAAATTAATCAACACTAAAAAGTATGGTGTTTTTGATTGTAATATCTATGTATAGCAAGCTTGGATGTAACATGGTCCCTGTATCGAATAGAGTTTTTAAAACCTGAATAAAACGAGAAGGAGAGCAAAATGTAGAGGTTCCAATACCAATGCAGGTTCAACTGTAGATAACTTCAAATAAAAATAATCAGATGTAATTTCCTTACAAGGGATATACCGTTTTCAAAACTTTCTCAATAAATCACAAAAAAAACTTTGAACGCAAAATTATCATACTAAAACCATCCAAGCAATTCAGGATATCCAAGCCCTATTCCTAATGAAAATTTCCTCCCAAACTTGTAAACTGGAAAAGGGAATAATTCTTCGATCCACATCCGATAAAAAAGCCTCATCCCTTACTGCAAAAACCTTCTCATCAACAAAATGAGAACCCCTAGAAACTGAAGACGTTCTCTACTTTGTTGCTGCACATTCGAAGCAACCGATCTCTCAACGCATCTCCATCTGAGAAGTGCCGGGCTCAATTCCCTCCACTTAGCCGAATTCATTCCCTTCTAACGGAGCCACATGAAAGAACCCATTTCCCGAATCTTTTACGGTTTGCCTTGAGCTGGATTCGATTTCCCCTGGGAATCGGAAAAGGAGTGATCTGCTGAAGGCCTCTCATAAATTAAAGGTTCATTTGACCTTGAATAGGAATAAATTATCTTGGTTGGATTCTAAAACTGTTTTTGCTAAGCAAGAGCAAAGAAAGGTTTTTCAAATTTTGTAATCCCCTTATAATACTTGTCTTCCTCAAAATCAAATCCACTGTATGATTACACTCGCTACTTAGTATATCTTTTAGTAATCTTTGGAACGGAAGAACCAATGGCAAGCCCGGAATGAGAGGGACCGGAGAATCCGGTTTTTTTATTGGTTCTTGGAGTTGCTACGCTAACTCTGATATAATCGATTTAAAAGAATCTGAACTAATAAATATCTTTGAAAAGATCCGTTCTATATTCCAAAGATTGTCGAAATGCCGCTTTTCAAATCTACTCCAATCTCTCCCAGAATATCTTTTTACACCTAAACAACTCATTAACATAAAGATATATTTTTCCTACGTATATAAAGTTTTCTAGAATTAATAGGGCTCTGTATGTACATACCATTCAATATTTATGTGTACAGACACATCATTAAATATTTGAAGTATCGCATATTGACAACCAAAATAACATTATTTTATAAAATAGAATCAAGAAATCCTTCAATTAAGGTTTTCAAAAAAATTTGTTTAAAACCCTAATGTATCAAAATTATTTTTATTAATGACTTATCAAATGACTTATTTCTGCATATTAGAGACAGTTGTAGTTGTATCTTCGTAGAAAAATCATGTTTTAATTTTTATAAGACAGATAAAATCACATTTCGACCATTTGAATTGTCCAACCTTTGTAAATAAGGTTATATTTTTTATTAGCTCATATTTTAAAATTTAGATTTTTAATAATTATTAATAACTTGATGAAATTTGTGTTCATAGGTACAACAACCTGTTCTCCATATAGATAGACCAAGTTGTACCTGTGAACACCCAAAAAAGTGAAGTATTAGTTTAAAAAAGGTTAAAAATGAAAAAAAAAATTCTATTGATGCATTACTTTATAACGAATAATTCCTCTCATGAAATAAATAGGCAATATATATTTTAAAATAAAGTACTTTTAGAACGTAAATAATCATCTAAAGGAACTTGATTGATATACAATATACATGTCTTGTTTTCGTTTTAGAAAGTTATTAGAAAATTATAGTATTAGAAAAGTTTTAAAATAGAATATCAGCCATAGTTAAATACATTGGAAACAATTAATCATAATATTATTCGAAAAAACAACAAATCCCTACTGAAAGCCTTCACAAATGTGTCCAACAAATCTTCAGCGATACTCCTTCAATTACACAAAGCCTTACAAAACGCTAGTAAAATAGCTAATAAAATTAATGTAATCTGGACTTACAAGAGTCACATCTGGACAAGTCACAACAGTATTAAATAGAACAAAGAAGCCGATTCTTTGGCCACATCTGCAAATAAAAATAGTCAATTATTTAAATGGATATCATCAAAAGACAATTAAACATATTGGAAAATACTATTCAGATCAATCCAGCAACATTGGTCTTTGAACTCCAATTACATCCCGAACCCAAAATTTTAAATGAAGAAATTAATTTCCAATGGTATAAAACAGAGAAACAGATGTGAGGTTAACTAGACGTTTTATTAGAACATACCCATAGATATCTAATAGTATTATTACTATTAGATCTCTATGAGCATACCTCACAAAAAGCTTACTTCATAAGTTAAATTTACTATACTCTCCTCTTTGTGCCAGATATGTCAAGTACACCTGAAGCAAAAGAAAATTTAATTACTGTTTGTGCAAAGTGTGTTTCCTTAAAGGAGAAACTCTTTAAAAAAGCAAAGTTTCTTAAAGCTGGTGATTTGACATTCCAAGTCTTATTAACAAAACCAATAAAGTTTAAAAAAATCATATGCATACAGTAGGGGACTTTCTGATACTAATAATTTATTATTCTTGAAAAGAGAAAGCTCATAAACTTTAGTGCTTTTTATACTAGTAAAATTAAAGAATGTATCGCTAAAACCTTGTAAATGTATCACTAGGGAATAAAAATATGCTTATGATATGCTTATGACTGTAATAGGCACTAAAATTACTTTTCTTTCTAGAATTAAAACTTAAAGAATAATTTAATTGTTTTACAGTTGTTTAAATTCGCCAGAAATTTACAAAAACACTTTTATCAATATTTCCTCTACATGGTTAAGTATTATTTATATTCAAGGTTGGTAAAAGCCAATTTTTATCAACAAAATCAGAAAGCATTTATTCACGCGCAAAAAAATATTAACAGTATTAATAACTATCTTTAAGTAAAGCCAAATTAATGTTTTTAAACTTTCTACATGAATTTTTAGGTTAAACGCAAGAACAAATAGCTTTTTCGTTTTTAAGTCAGTTAAAAGTTGTGTAAAATTCTTACTTCGTTAAACTAATTTTTTTCTGATTACTTTACCGAAACTTGCAAGCATTAAGCCTTTTATTTTTCTGATATGGAGTTTAACAGAGTTCGCAAACCTCCAGGTGGAGATACTAATGATATTTTCCGGTTAGAAGAAAGACAAAGATGTCAAAGGAGTGAGCATCTTTTGAAAAAAGGCTCCGAAAAGGAGATAGGTATGATATATGTTTTTAATATCCGTTAAAGATTTTTAAGATTAACTATTTCCTACAGAAGATATCATTAGCCCAATGTTACAGATATAATATAATCCTTTTCTCCAACCCATTTTAGTAACATTTTTCTCGGTTTTAAACTGTCATTAAAGCATTTGGGTTTTAGGTTAAGGACATAATTTTAGCGACTTATTTTATCAGCAATAAATAATCCTCAAAAAGGAATACGTAGAATTTTAGATTCCAATATTAAATAAGGGTAATCCAAAGTGTCCGGGCATGGCGCCAAAAATGGCGTCCGGATTCTATAGATTTATCTTAAATAACTTTAAGTTTACAATCATGTTAATGTAATTGATAAATTATCTATAGGTATAATAATCTTCAATTTAATAAAATAGTGGTAAAATCCTAGTAAATACGTAACACGCTTGCTACAATTTTGAAAAATGTCGCTAAACACACTATGAATTTCAAAATACAAATGCAAAATGGTTAAAAAGCAATAATATTAATAAGTTAAATTAATAAAATAATAAATAAAAGCAATAAGCCCTCCCAAATGTGTCGCTGAATCCACCGTGTTACGTATACTAGGATTGAGACAAAATGGTTTTTGTATACTATATGTAATACTACCTGTTAAAACATAATCTGATAACAGAGATCATATTTGTTAACATATAATACTGTCCCTTTTGGGGGATTGTTTTGAATGATGCTAAAAATAAGTCTTATTAAATTCCAAAAAAACTTCATATGTACAAAGTAATAGTTATTACTTTTTAATTTTAAATTTCATTAGTCTGATAACTATTTAAAATAATTAAAAAACTGAAGAAAATCTACGAACCCTAATTGTTAAGTCGAAATAAAATCGTGTCTCATTATTTAGAAAAATCCGATGCCCCAACACCTAAAGCTGTTGAAGGTTTCGCGCCCAGCAATGATTTTATAAGAGTACGGAAACCTCCGGGTGGTGACACCAATGACATTTTTGGCATGGAGAGTAGACAGAAATCGGATTCTTTGAAACTGCGCATACAGCAACAAATCTGTGATGAAAAGGAGGGTATGGTTCATGCATTTTTCAGTTTCTTTTTTCTGTTTAAAGTATAATTTTAAAATCTTAATGGTAGCTATTGGAAAAAAACTGCAAATGAACTCAATGTTAAATTACAAATGAGATATGAGTGGAAAATGTAAGGACCAATTAATTATAAAGCAGCATACTGTTAAGAACCTAGTGTAAATATGCTGAAAATGATACATTAAAATACATCTAACTTACTAATACTATATGAAAATTATTCGGTCCTTTAAAAGTACTACAAAATGTATATGATTAAAATGTGTAATTTAATTAATCGAATGCAAGCAGTTAATTGACAAAATAATGTCATCTTATTTGGTTTGAGTTTAGCATGCTATTGTCAACATAAAACCTAAATTGTGAAGTAATTTTCATAGTGCTATAGTATTTTATGTTCAATATACAAAAACGTTTACTGACTACTTATGCATAGAGTTTTAGGTAACGATTTGAAACGTAAGAATAAATTGTTAAGTATTCTCTAAATAACAAAGTGCAATAAAATAAATTTCAGTTCTCTGATAAGATTAACAAAAGAAAAAGATTTGTCGTTAATGCATTCTGTTTTAACCTTTCATTGCCTTTATTCCATTAGATACCACTGAACAAGTGTCTAGCCTGCCTCCCCTGAGAGATGAACTCAACAAGGAGAACCTGACCCACCCTGGCCAGGCTATTTCTACCGATGGAAGTGTCTGCGATGACGACACCAATCTAAAGGCAAAGCTCCTGGAGGAAGAACCACCAAACATGACATACTTTCGTCACAACACCATCACTGGAGAGATCACGGAGATGAGCGTTTCCATGCGTCACAAGCTCAAGGATTGCTCCAACGTGGCCGAACAAGAAGAAAAGGCACTTGTTCAACGATCGAACATCCGCGTTCGCCAGCCCCCTGGAGGAACCTCGAATATAATCTTTTAGAATTTGGTTTACGAAGCTGTGTTGTGATAAAAAAGAACTGATGAAATATATAAAAATTCCTAATTCTACGGGCGTTCCTGAGTCACAAGTCCATTGATATTTAGTAGCTATTTAAAGACTAGAGTATTGTGATAAAAGTTTCTACAGCTTCAAGTACTAGTAGTTCAAGCTTCCAGATTTTGAGAACATGCGAGTTGTATGTCAGAGATTGAAATGAGGCTGATAATGCATTTATTTTTCTCTTTAAATGCATTCTAAATTTTGTAACAGTAAAGTTATTTCGTTTAATTGATGATACTTTTATTCCTACATAAGTACAAAAATGAAATAAGTTGGTAGAAATAGAAAATTATGTAAAGGGAGGGGCTAAGGAGTAGGGACTGAATTCAACTACTTCTCATAAACAAACGATTTTACGGAAACATTTCGCTATGATTTTCGTTTTCTTATAGCAATTCAACTCCAGTGGGAAAACGAGTATTCTGTATGCAAGTATTTCCTTAAAAAAGAGAAAAGTTTATAGGTTGTTTAAGTTACTTGTTAATACTTCTTAAATTGTTTAGCCTAGTTATATTTTAACTATCCCACATTTAACTTGCATTCAAATTTGGGTGGATTATTCGCAATAAATTGAAGGATGTATCTACTATTATTACTGACTAACCCTATACATCATTGAAATGCTAATAGGAATAAACATTTACTGCGTAATTATCACGTACAATCATTATCAATCTAATTATACTATCTATGAAAGTACATTTCTTAAAACAGATTAGTCCTGTTGCAACTCATACATCAATAAAGAAAGAACAGAGTAGTGGTTCAATCTCTCTATAAAGACGAGTTTGATAGTATTGCCATATCTCATTTTCTTATACGGTGTACGAACTAGTACAAGTTAAAAAGTGAAAAAATGTACGCAAAGGTACAAATTAAAGGGGTTCGAAACACCTTTCAAAATATCACAACTATCTTTATTTACAAAATTAGAGCATATATTTTACAGCGATCATGACACGTGAGCTATTGTTGACTCCTCTTGAGAGGCCATTTGTTATCGCCATTGTTGCACAGTTAAATTTAATATTACAAAACGGAACATCCTCCCACCTTTTTGATTACAATTAAAGGTCACAAAATCAAAAACTAATAATAAAATATGAATATAAAAGATCTAAAGTTTATAAAGTCAGGAATTCTGATTCTTTCGTTCAGTGTTAGCAATCATTACATTAGCGGCTTCTATACTTCGTCAGTGGCTACTTTGATCTGGAGGGAGCTCTAGTGGGAAATACTTGCTGTTGAGATCTCGGAAGGGGTAGAAACTTCTAAAGGGTAGATTCGTTGTACTGGACGTAGTAACTGAGATTTAGCTGTTTGTACACGAACAAGTCTTGTCTTCCCATCTCTTCCTGGCAGAAGCTCGACGACTTTTCCCAAAGGCCAAGAACTTCTCTTTGTGTTATCGCTGCCAATTAGTACTATTTCTCCAGTAACAATTGCTCTCGTTTCTTTAGATGCTCTTCGTTGAACAAGTTGGCCTAAGTACTCAGAACGAAAACGTTGTCGAAGGTCTTTTTGTAAGGCTTGTCGATATTGAACTCTTTTATTCAGAGATTTGCTGTCGGCTTCCTCAAAGTCAGTAGTGGTACACTCTCTGATGTCTTGTAGGAACATGGATGGAGTGAGGGGAGTCAGACTGCTTTCATTTTCGGTGATATATGTGAGGGGTCTTGAATTTAGTATAGCTTCGCAATCACACAATATAGTGTTTAATTCTTCATGCGAGAGATAAGCCTTACCGAGAACTCTTTTGAGAAGATCCTTCATCATTCTGATTAACCTCTCCCACCACCCACCCCACCATGCCGCAGTTGGAGGGTTGAACTTCCACTCAATGCGATCGATTGTACCTTGTTTCATAACTTTCTCCCAATCAATTATACCAAAAATGTTAGCTGCCCCCACGAAGTTGGTACCATTATCACAATAAATAGTAGAACACCTGCCTCGTCTTGCTATGAATCGACGCAAGGCCATTAGGAATGCTTCGGTGGACATGCTTGACACAAGTTCTAAATGCACCGCTCTGAATACGGCGCAGGTAAACAATATAATCCACACTTTCCGATTTCCTTTCAAATATAAGGGACCCGCCGCATCAATTCCTGTTACTTGAAAAACAGCAGCGTCACGTACTCGATTTTCGGGTAGAGGAGCTGGGACACTTTCCACCCCTTTGGCAGTATATCGTTTACAAATGACACAACTCGAAATAACCTTTCTTACAGATCTTCTGATACAAACTATCCAATAGTTTTCTCTTAAGGCATTAATCAAGATTTGACTTCCACAGTGCTTATTCTTCTCATGGTGAAACCGAATGAGTCTAATAACAAATTCATGATCGGATGGTAGAAGAATAGGCTTTCTAAAATTGTGAGTGTCGTTCCTATAGACGATTTGAGTTTTAACCCTCAGAATATTATTTTCATCATTGTACACCGATAGATTTTTTAGCTTCTGGTCGTTTACTCCTAGAAAAGATTCTTGTTGAACGATCCGGCAGATCATCCCCTCTGCTCTTGTTAATTCACTTATTGTTAGTTCACCTTTGATTCTACTATCCTTAATGGAACTACAATTATGAAGGAATCTGGAAATCCAGCCGATCAATCTAATTATTTTCTCATATTTGGAGAAATATCGGCAATACCAGGTGTCTTTAGTTAATGTCTTGCATCTAGTTAGCAAACAGGTTGACTTGGATCGCTCTTTTAAAATCTCATTATCGTTGTTGATATCTATAGTGGTTGTCTTGTCCCACACCTCGCTTGATTCTTTTAACCATGCTGGCCCCTCCCACCATTCCATAGCTTTCAAAGCTTTAGGAGAACATCCTCGCGATGGAAGGTCTGCTGGGTTCGCTTTTCCTGCGACATGATGCCAGGCGGACATATCGGTCAATCTTCTTATTTCATTTGCGCGATTCTTCACAAAAACTGACCAGTTCTCTTCGTTAGTAATCCAAGCGAGAACTGTTGTTGAATCACTCCAAAAATATTGCCTGATATCTTTCCAGTCTAGAGCTTGTAAAACTGATTTTGCAAGTCTTGCTCCCACCAAGGCAGCGGTTAACTCGAGTCTAGGAATTGTTCCGCTTTTTAAAGGAGTGATACGAGACTTGGCCGATAAAAGACTCAGTTTAACACTATCGTTTTCTTCAATTCTCAGGAAAACTACTGCTGCATAAGCATGTTTACTGGCATCACAAAACGTGTGGAGAGACAAGTTCTGTTGATTTCTTGAACTGACTTGAATCCATCTGGGAATAGCTATTTCTTCCAATGCCTTTAAATCCTTAAACCATTGAAGGAATTCTTTCCGTAGGTCGGCTGCGATTTCCTCATCCCAGTCCACACCCATTACCCAGGCTTTCTGTAACATCAATTTTGGGCAAATCATTACTGGAGCGGTATAACCAATGGGATCGAAAATTCGGTGGGCTATAGACAGAATAACTCTTTTCGTAACTTTATCCATGTTGATTTCTGTCAACCACCTCATATTGACTTTGAGCATATCTTCACCTTTGCTCCACTTTAAACCTAAGATGGTTGATTCTGTTGGTAACTCCTGAGAATATGAATGCTCCCAACTTCTAAGCTCAAAATTTCCCCTTTTCATCAACTCAATGGATTTTTGTTTAAATTCTGTCATCTCAAGTGTGGTATCAACACTGGTCAAAGAGTTGTCAACATAAAAACTCTGTAACAGCTTTTTCTTAAAATCTTCATCAAAGTCTCGGTCATTTTGTATATGATACCTGATGACAGAGGCCAAAAGAAAAGGGCTACTCTTTACACCGAAAACCACTCTGGTATGTCGGAATATTCTATGGGCGTTAGTTCCTTCATTCTGCCACCACAAAAACCTTACAAAATCTCGATCTTCTTTGGAGACACTTATTTGAAGAAACGCTCTTCTTATATCTGAAGATATTCCAACCTCTCTTTCTCTAAAACGCAGTAAAACATCAGGAATTAGTTCTATCAAATTAGGGCCACAGTGTAAAGAGTCGTTTAGTGAAGGATGCCCTTTCATACGAGCAGACGCATCGAAGACTGGTCGAATAGGCGTAGTGCTGCTTTCTTTGATCACCGGTCGATGAGGCAAGTAGTTTCCAGGTAAATCGATTTCATTAAGTGGTACTTCTTCAATGACTCCCTCATGAAGCCAGCTCTCAAAAACTTTTTCATATTCATCATAAATAGACTTGGACTTCAGCTGAACAGTGGTGCGATCCAATCTTTTCCGTGCTAAGCTTAAGTTGTCTGGTAAAAAAGCTTGATTTTCCTCCCATGGTAAACTAACTTCGTATCTTCCTTCGTCATTGACTTTCACCGTCTGAAGAAAATGCTCCTCGGCTGCACTATCTTTTTCCAATTTTGATTTCTTCTCAATAGGTTCTTTAATTCCAATGAGGTCGAGTCTCCACAGATTGGCCATCTCAGCTTCTTGTATAAAAAGTGATATTACTGACATGGAGAGACTTTCCTCATAAGATTCCTGTTGAGGTACCTTTCCCATTAAGGTCCATCCAAGATATGTGCTGGTTGCTACCATTCCATTAGACAAGACCCTTTGCTGTCCAGTCAATAACTTGCCTATCATGTCTGCTCCGATTAGTACATGTACTTGTTCATAAGTATGGCTAACATCGGTCAATTCTATTCTTAAAGCTTTTAGTTCTTCTAGCCATGGACCTCTATTTACCGGTAGTATCTTCTCACAGATTACATCTTGGCCCAGGGCTTCCAACTTGCAGGAGAATTTTCCCTGTAGTGGTGAAATTCTAATTTCATAACTCTTATGTTTTCTAACATCTGTGGTTACCCCACCAAAAAGGGAATGAGCCACATCCATTTCTTCTAAAGGTGTACATTTCAGAGATTCGGCGACGTTATTCAGGATGTATGATCTCTGAGATGCTGTATCAATCAACAGACGAACATTAATTTCTTTGCCGTTGGCGACCAGCTTCGCGACCAAAGTCTGTAGAAACACTTTCGGATTCTGGTTTAAGTTGGTCATATTAACTTCTTTTACTGCCGACGGTGTTTGTTCCGTGGGAGCCGTTTTGGCACATTTTTCCAAAGTATCACACATAAGCGTCGTATGTTTCCGACCACAAAGAAGACATTTTATGAAACTTCGGCATTTCGAGGAAATGTGTCCAGGAATTAGACACGAAAAACACCCTCTTTTATTTTTAAGAATTTCCTGTCTCTCGGACAACGGCATTTTTTGTGCAGAGAAACAGTCTGCACTCCTATGTTTTCCATCACAAAATATGCACCCTCTGGTGGGCTCCCTTACATGAGAAACGGTGTGCAAAACAGCAGCAGTTGATAGTGTACTATTCTTATTAACTCCCAAACCAATCCTTTTCGGTTTGGTCAGCTTGCTTTCTTCAGCTTTCATCAGGCCGAAACCATCCATCGCTCGATTGATTCTGGCTTCACCCTCAACTTCTGATTTAAGAAACTCCATCAATTTGTTCAGTCTCTCTTTTACTTCTAACTTAGGAGTGGAAGAAGTACTTCTGTGATAGGCCTTCAAAAACTCTTCGGGGAAACAGGATTCCACCATCGGGTAAAGGACAGAGGCACACTTGTCTGTAGTTACTCCAAGAGTGTCCAAAGCTCTTAAGTATGTTTCTAGTTTATCATATAATGAAGTAAGTGAAAAAACTCTATTGATCTGTACATTGATAATCAACTTTAAAAGCTCTCTCACGTATACTTCCACTTGCACATCTTCATTTCCAAAACGCGATTTGAGACTGTCCACAGCTTTAATATAATTAGCTCCTGTTGGCGGGAAACTTTCCACAATGTCTCTCGCCCGTGAACCCATCACCGTTGCCTGTATCAAATATTGGAACTTATCTTCCATGGCAATCTCGCAATCCCCGTCTATATGCTGGAACTGGCTCCAAAATGGCAACCATTCTTTGACATCATCGCCAAATTGCCTAAACTCTAGCTTCGGTAACGTAAATTTTCTTTTAGAATTTACTACATCGGCAGAAACGGAACCTTGATTCGATGTACTTGAATTTGCCATTCCTGCCTGAGCCTTGATCACTTCCAATTCATGAGCCATTCTAGCCCTTTCAAGCCTTTCTTGAAGTTCATGATCCCTTCTATCTTTCTCTGCCTCCTTTTCAATATCCAGCCTCTTAATTTTTTCTTGAAGTTCATTATCCATTCTAGCTTTCTCTGCCTCTTCTTGTTTCTTTCTATCCTCGACGGTAGTTTCTATTAGCGCTTTTACAAATTCTGGATCCTGCTTGTATTCATCGCTAACCAGTATTAGACTCTTCAGTTTCACTAAAGTTGAACCTTCCGGCACTGTGACTCCAAGTTCTTGTAGGACGAACTGCAAATCGGCTTTTTTAAACCCTACTTTGAAAATACCCGACATCTTAAAGTGCTGCTTCGTCCCTGTTCGGGCGCCAAAAAATGTACGAACTAGTACAAGTTAAAAAGTGAAAAAATGTACGCAAAGGTACAAATTAAAGGGGTTCGAAACACCTTTCAAAATATCACAACTATCTTTATTTACAAAATTAGAGCATATATTTTACAGCGATCATGACACGTGAGCTATTGTTGACTCCTCTTGAGAGGCCATTTGTTATCGCCATTGTTGCACAGTTAAATTTAATATTACAAAACGGAACATCCGGCCCTAAATTCACCAAAACGACCATTCAATATTACCATAATTAAGTCATCCAACCCATCTGAACGTCTCAAAATAACCCCACTAGGTCTAATTAGCACCTACTAGAGAGCCCATCAAGGCTTCCACAAATACCCATAATTTGCATTGACCGACCAAACGATTTACTCCGTCTGGAATCCCAGCTCTCAGGGCGTGCCCTCTCTCCCAAGAACAAAAAGAAGGCGAGATAGAACAAAAAGGGGCAACGTATTAAACCCCGGGATCTTTACGAGCGATAAAGCCGCGAAGAAAATGCTTTTTTCGGGCACACCCTGAGCCTTAACGTCCCCAAACAGCCATCTTTGCACGCGTCACAGACTGAGACCCTATGGCTTTTTATGGATGTCAGAAACGGATTCTGTCGGGCCATAAATGTAAATTACTCCCAGTTTTTGTATTCCGTTTAAATTGCGGTCTGTGGCTGCAGAAGAGTTGCCTGGAAATCGGCGTAAAGATCTTAGGGGAGAGCTTGGTTTTCGTTATGTTTTTATTGATGTCGGGGATGTAATCGAGGTTTGATATGGTGAGGATACAAGTTGGTGGGGTGTAAACGAGGAGAATAAACATTTCGCAGTAAATAGGCATATTTGAACAGCTTTTAGGGTAATGTGACCATTATTGAGTTGATGCAAAGCCATTCTGGCTGTTCGATCAAATAGTATCAAAAAAGAGAATGTGTTTATGTTACACAATAGGTAAGTCATAAAACCTCAGATTAAAGAGCGGTAAAAAAATACTCGAATAAAAATTCATAAGAACAGCAGCATTAGGCCCATTATAAATTGATGTGGTAAGAAAAAAATATTTAAATTTGTTATATTAAATTATTTGTTATATAAAATTTATAAAAATATTATGGTGGGGTTACCTCTCATTCCCTTTCACTATATTACAATAAAGAATCGTTGTAAGCAGATGTTTGATTACAACTTTTTCAAACAGTTTGCTCCAAGACAACCCTAATTAGTATTTGCCTCTTGTCATCAAGAAAAGTGGATTTCACGCACATTACACATCACGATTTGCTTCCTATTTAAGTAATAATCACAAGCTAAAAAAAAAAACCAGAAAAAATATAATATTTGGTTGAATTATTTATTTCAATCTTAATTACACATTATGTATGTATAGAGTGTTTTCAATCACATGACTCAGACCTAACAACGGCCTTAGCAAAAGAAGGTTACAGTTTTTTGCCCTATAGAAGGTTAACAGTTACAAAAAATGACTGGCGCCGAGGAATTCTTCAATTGGAGCATTTGCAATCACGTGACCCCATACCTAAAAACCGCTTTAGCAACAGATACCTCGTTACCTAGCAACCGCCTTAGCAACAGTTAAAAGCCCTACAAAAGGTTAACAGTTAAAAGAAAATAGCTGGTCGTGACGTCACCTGAAAACACTATAGAGCATTTTCAATCACATGACTCGGACCTAACAACGGCCTTAGCAACAGAAAGGTTACAGTTTTTTGCCCTACAGAGGTTAACAGTTATAGAAAATGACTAGCCGTGGAATTCTTCTATCGGAGAATTTGCAATCACGTGATCCCATACCTAAAAACCGTCTTAGCAACAGATAAACAACGGCCTTAGCAACAGTTAAAAGCCCTACAGAAGGTACACAGTTAAAAGAAAATAACCGATTGTGACGTCACCTGAAAACACTCTATAATCACGGCTTACTAGATACTATACATCAAAAATTTAATGCCTTTCATTATAGAGCATTTTCAATCACATGACTCGGACCTAACAACGGCCTTAGCAACAGAAATGTTACAGTTTTTTGCCCTACAGAGGTTAACAGCTACAGAAAATGACTGGCCGTGGAATTCTTTTATTGGAGCATTTGCAATCACGTGACCCCATACTTAAAAACCGCCTTAGCAACAGATAAACAACAGCCTTAGCAACAGTTAAAAGCCCTACAGAAGGTACACAGTTAAAAGAAAATAACCGGTTGTGACGTCACCTGAAAACACTATTAAATACTATTTTTTCAATAGAGCATTCGCATATGACGTCACTTGGAGGACAAAAACAACGTTGCTAAGGCTGTTGTTAGGGGCGGGAACTAGAAGCATCCAATGGAAGCATTCGCACATGATGTCACTGGCGGGCAAAAACAACGTTGCTAAGGCCGTTGTTAGGCCGAGTCATGTGATTGAAAATGCTCTATGCATAAACTGCAATTTTTTATCTTTTAGTATCTTTTTTTAATATAATCGAACACATCTTTTTAACTCAACCTTTAATAGAAAATAAAAAGTGATTTGATGATATAAATAATATTAGTTCATAATATATTTTATACTTTGATTTTTATTTTTGTTAAAAATCTTTAGATGTACTAGTGTCTCGTCTTAAAAAAAAATATGAATGGGTGGTTATTTTTAGACTGAACGTGTGAATAAAACTGATAAAAGCGTACAGTGCCTTTGAGAAATTTTATTTACAATTCCCAGATACAAAATTTTCCATACATTTTGTTTTCGGTTTCTTTACTTTTTAAAGTACATGCATAGCACAAAGTTCATCATTGGGTTACCCTCAGAATTCCCGAGTACTAGAATACTGCAACCTCCTGGGGGTGTATGCAGCGACCTGTTTGGTCTCAAGAGTCGGCAGAGCGCCTTACGAGAATCTTTGAGTAGAAGGCAAAGTAAAGTTAATAATGATGATTTTCCACTGCAGAGAATTCACAGATCTAATCCTGTGGAGAGTTTTAAAACGCTTTCAACAAGAAACCAAAAGGAAAAGAAAGATTTAGAGGATTTTGACCCTTTAACTCTTGATTACAATGACACTAAGCCGAATAAGGAGAAGACGAAGAAATCAACTGTGACGTTCGATGAATACAAACAAGAATCTTTAGATAAAATAACTGAAGAAACACAGGAAGATGCCGAGAATATTTCCAGAATTCAAAACAGCGCTCGCAAATTCAAAAATACGATATCACTTCCGACAAAGTCTTCTATCCAAAAAATGAGATCCGAAGTGGTTACTCCAAAGACCAACGCTTTTATAGCTTCAGGCAACCAGAGAAAAAGCAATGCAAAAGATCCTAAAACTAACAAAGACTTGCAAAATGTTTTGACGAATAACCCACCTCCAAATCCTTCTGTTTGCCTCGTAAGAAATCCTATTACTGGAGAGCTATCTGACTTTCGTATCAGAAGCAATTATGATCCAAACTCTATGAACATAACAACATCTCTCAATACTTCCCAACACCAAGACTTAGGTTTGACTGGAAACTCTACAGAATTATTAGCGTTTAAAGCTAATAATAAACCGTACGTTAGAAGGAACCCAATTACTGGAGAGAATACAAATGAGGGCACATATTTTTATGGACAAGATCATCCTACATACAGAAGAACATATCCTCACGCAAGATCTCAGGTGTTTTTTTGAAATGAGACTGAACTTCATAGAAATATCAAGGGTTTTCTGTGACTTTGTAAAGAATACTTTCAGTTGCTTTCAAAAAGTATTGGCATTTTGCATTTATGTGCATACAAAAAGTAAGAAGCTCAATTAATGGATCTAATTTTTTGTTGTTAGTTATCAAAAGAATCTATATTATAGAAATTACGAAATTTATTAAAATAATACTTATGTAGTTTATTTTCATCGGTCCAAATTATAATTAATATTTTAAATGAATAAATCGTGAAACGAACTCAATGTTTTCAATTGTGTTTTATTACATTTTATTTTGGAATTAATCTCTAGCCATTTTAAACTCTTTTACGAGGTTTAGAATTTGAATAAGCAACATTTGGGTAATCCAAAGAAACCGGCCCTGGCGCGAAAAATGGCGATAAAACAGTAACCTTTTGTGTGTGAAATAACTTAGCAATGTTTTATTTTTTTATGATATGGATAACAAAAAATTATTATTCAATGAATTTGTATTAAAGGAAATTTTACATCATTAGAATCATTAAAATCATTAAAAAAATGCATGCATAGTGTCATCATAAACAGGGCGGTGTTAAGGGAGGGGCGAAGGGGGCGTCCGCCCCGGGCGCAGTATTCATGTATTCAAGAGAGGCGCTGAATTTGTGCCCGAATTTTTTTTTTTTTTGCAATTTATTATTTTAGTATTTTGCAATTTAAAATTATTTTAGCATTGGACTTCGTAGATTCTTCAATATTTTCCAACGGAACCACGAGGAACGTGTTCAGGGGGCGCCAAATTTTTGCCCAAACATTTTTTTGCGAATCTATCTGAGAATAATGTAAAGAAATTATATTTGGGAGGGGGCGCAAAAAAGCCAAGGGGGCGCCAAAAAGCCATCCGCCCCGGGCGCGATTTTTCCACAACACGGCCCTGATCATAAACATAGCATATATGTCATGTATAATCATCATGCATAGTGTTTTTCATTTTTCGAAAATTAAAAGTCTTCGTAGAGGTATAATTCTTTGGGCCTTTTGCCTCTCCACGCAAGCAATATTTCTGTATAAATTTTGATGGACTCGTTGAAACTATCAAGTACACATGGGAGAAACACTAGGAAATAAAAAATAAGATGTATGAGTTATCCAGGAGTCAAAGACCCAAATTGGCAACCTATGTAAATTTATATAATAAAAGAAAATTATTAAAAATTGCAAAGCCTTAGTAATTGAAGTAAAGCATAATATGACTCTACTTTTTACCAAACCTTCCTTAATTTGTTTAAAAATATATTTCAAATCCTTCAGCATAAACAACATACTTTTTGTGACGGCTATGTTTTAAGATAGCGATAAATTCAGTTCTTGCCAGCAACTTCTAATATAACTTTCTCAAAAAGCCAAACTTTCAATATCCTGAAAATACACTTCAACTCTACATATTTTCTTGAGACATGGACCTCGGAATCGATTTTATAAAATCGGACGATCGCATCTGCTTTTATCTCAACCGAGCATTCGAAATTATTTTTGCCAAGTAGGCTGAAAGGTGCATTTACGGCAGTCAGCAAAGGGAAGAAATCAAAACGATAAAACATCTGAAGCTCCGAGATAGGGATTTCGAAAATTTAGAGTCACTGAGAAGTGTATGTCATAGAGATATGAAAAGAGGATGGAGATTCAAAACCGAAAATATATAGGAAGGCCAAGAGATTTTGCATTGCACTGTCTTATGAAGAGGGAAACGATATTTGATTTCGTGTGCCTTGTAGTTTCTTTGAAAATCTACTCTTACATGTTTGCTGTAGAACTTGGAGCTTGTGAGTCAAGGAAATTTCTTAGCAAGAGAAAAGAAAAAGTAAGAAGGAGAAGAAAATACCTATTAATAAATTCATATTATACTCAAAAGGTTTCTATATAAATTATATAACAATTACTGTTTTTACTATTTTGAAAGAAATTTCGAAAAGTAGTATGGATAAGTGGCAAAATCAAAAATGTTTGACAAGAAAGAAATATTTTTGATAAGATTGATTGACGCATACTGATAATAGGGCATTTTCAATCACATGACTCGGACCTAACAACGGCCTTAGCAACAGAAAGGTTACAGTTTTTTGCCCTACAGAGGTTAACAGTTACAGAAAATGACTAGCCGTGAAATTCTTCTATTGGAGCATTTGCAATCACGTGATCCCATTTCAAAAAACCGCCTTAGCAACAGATAAACAACGGCCTTAGCAACAGTTAAAAGCCCTACAGTAGGTACACAGTTAAAAGAAAATAACCGGTTGTGACTTCTCCTGAAAACACTCTATAAGTTTGTAGATCTAATTAAAAATTGTATATTACTGTATTATATCCATCATCTCATATAAACCAATTGAATCGTCAGTTCAAAAAAAGGAGTAAGAATCGAAGATGGTAAAAAGATTTTTTTTAAACTCAGAACTATCTCTACCTTCAATCTCTGCTGTGCGTTTTAAGTTGAATGTACCTCATACGCAGTTGGAACGTTAGGTTTAACAATGAAAAAAATTCTGGGCTTATCCTTATTAATCCTCAGCTATATGATAACTATTATTACCTGAGTATTAAGTAATGAAAAAAACTTCGTAACTTAATTTGTTTCAGACTGTATATTATGTCTTAGTCCTTCGCAGTCATTTATGTTTTAGTCAACTTATAATTTTTTGCATCCAGTGAATGATTGACTCCATTGGCATTTATTAAACTAAGTTAATTAGTTTTCTCTTTTATTAATTTATGGCATTATTCACTGCTCCTCAATCAGCTATTGACCATCGGTTAAAGAAGGATTCCACCAATCAGAGTCAGCGAAAATCATCTTTTCTTTCTTTAGCTGCTGGTTAACCGCTGTTAAAGTGGCAGTGAATAAGGCCATTTATGTATAAATTTTTTTAGATATGTGTGGTAACCTAAAAGGAAAATATAATTTTTCTTTCGATTTGTATCCATATACATTATATAGACTTAATCAGTTTACTGAGCCCTATTTCTTCTATTTTTCTGTGCTGTAAACTAACCCTTCCCCAAGTAGCTATATTAGTGATATCGAAAATAGGGGTCATCAAGGCTGTAGTTCTGTAACTAGTTCATATAAACTATCAGAAAGAAGTTGGAATCATTCTTTCAAGTAGTGTGAGCACAAGTGTTTGTCCCAATTCACGTGTTAGTTCTCGACTGAAAACTTTTCACAGGTACTACCTAAAGTCATTTCATTTTAATGCTCTTAAAGTGAGTTTAAAATAATTTCACAATGATATAAGGAAATAAGAGATCCTAAACTACTCCTATAAGTATATATTTAGCTCCACGAGGCTTTATTTAACGGGATAATACGGAAGTATCAATTTTCTTACACCTAAAGACTTTTAATTGATTAAAGATTAAAGGATTTTAATTGATCCTGGGAGATGTAATAAGGATGATTTTCCGAGTGCGGTTGGTGCAAATATGGGCACGTTTTCTTGGTGTGAGTAGTGCAACCCAGAGAGAGACAGAGTAAAATATTTGAATTAGAGAGAGAGGTTGCAAGAAAGACTTGCCCTATATTGTTCTTTTCAAATTTCTTCAAAACTTGAGTTATGAACTCATTTCTTTTTTTGAAATTAACTATTCAAATATAATCTCGTTTTTAAAAAACAAAACACTGGATTTATTTAAAAAATTCTGAACTATGTATGCTTTAATGCTAAACCATTCCACCAAAAATAGTGCTAACCCTCTAAAATGTATTTTGCAAAGAATGAAACCTCCAAAAATATATTGAAAGCATACTCCTTCATCTGTTGACAAACCTAATCTTTTCTGAGTTTTAAAAACAAATAAGCTAAGCAAAAAATATGCGTGGAAGGAAAGTTTGTGGATTAAGATTAAAATTGGGGCTGTCAATTCTGGTTAGTCTTGAATTTTTTTTTTATATTTTGAAGAGGAAAGATGTAAGAAACAAAACCTCTCCCATTTATTTTTTCCTTGAAGTTCCATTATAGCAAAAAGTTTCAGAGCCTTTTCAAGGAGCCTTTAAATTTTTTCACGTACCATTCTTTTAGCTAGCTTAAGTCACTTTAATTTTTTCCCAATTTTTCATTTGTAGACGTGAATATAAAATTGAGTATTCATATTTTTCGGGATAAAATGGGAAAATGTTCCCTTCTACATCCTTCAAAAAGATGAAAAATATAATATTTTTTTTAAATAATTTTCGATTGCTGTTTTATAGCTTTATTTAATCTGACTTACTCTGTTTTTCTAAGACATGCTTCCTAGTTCAGCTCCAATCTTTTAAATAGACAAAGTTTTAAAGAAATGTATGCTTTAAAAAAACTACTATATTACCTACAACTTACTCTACCTCTAACTCTCATAATGCTACAGAAAAACTCTTGAGAAAATTTGTAAACATCAAACAAAGAGTTTTTGGAATTACAAAAGATAGCAACGCTATATAAATAAATTCACAAATACATAAATAAAAAACATACATAAAAAAATACAATTCACTTACTGTATTTTCATATTTTAGTATTTTTAAAGGACCTTAAAAAATATCAAATGTTAAAATGAGTCCTGAAAACCACCTTTCTACAAACAGTATTTATTTTAAGTTAATAGTTTTATCAGTGATGCTTGGTAATGATTTACAACTTTTTATCAACTGTTGTCTAAAACGTTTCATTTTTGTTACATTCGGATGCAAATAAAGTTTTAATAAATTCTTATTCTGTCTAAAAGTGAACTTGACTCAAATTAAAGCATAGGGGAAAGTGGGGCTATTTGATACACCGAAATTCCTATTCTTTTTAGGAGAAAATGACACTTAATTTTTTTTTTCTAAAAGTATCAGAAAATGACTCAATTTTATAAAACTAATTAGGAAACTAATCAAACTATAACGCCTTTTGTACAAAAAAAAATTGTATTAATTTGTCCTACAAATGGGACAGTGTTATATACATTGCTTGATAAACATTGATACAGTGTTTAATAAACTTAAAAACTTAAATAGTAATTAATAACAAAAATTTTGAAAAATATTAAATGAACTTGTACTTAGAGAGATCAAAAGTAGCTTTACATTACCTTTTGAATACACATCATACATTTTCCATTAAACATAGAGTAATAAAAAAATCAACGAATGGTCATTTGTTAAATTAATAAAGTAATCAATAAAAATATTCAATTTTAAAAAGGAAGTACATAGGATAAAATAAGTAGTTTATAGAGGAAATTTTTTCTTCGTCGTAAAAAAATTAAATTGTGGATAAAATATGTTTTTTTTTGTAATAATGAGTTAAAAATAACTTTAAGACGAAGGTTCGAGAAACTAAAATTTTTAACATTTCTGAAATATTTAAATACTAATTGCATGTATAAAAAGCTTATTTACTAGTAAAGTACAATATTCCGAATATTATTTATTTCGCCTTAAAAACCCTAATTAAGCCTAAACTATTCAAAGATCAAAATAAATATATAATCATACCAAAAATGTCGGTCCTGCTGTGATTAGTTATTTTAAACCGCTAGTTACGGTTCAAAAGAAAACATTATTCAAAATTTGGAACACGAATCTCTTCGTTCTATGAAATGCTACTTTGTCACTAAACTAAAAAGTCCCTTTGTTAGGAATATCATATATTTTATTAAATCTCTACGATTATTCAAATTATTCTACCATCATTAAATTTAAATGCAGTTGTGTCTTGTAGATCTATTTATAGTCCTATATGCGCATTTTTTCATTAAAAGTGCAAAAAACTCTTCTCCATAAAAAAAGAAAACTCTTTGAGCCTAATTATTTTCAAGTTTATTATTTCCAAAAATAACTCTTTCACCCATTCTAATTGCATGACATTTTCAAAATGAATTAATGTACTTTTGGTTATAGCTTCATACCACTTACCAAGAAAGTTTACACATGAATATGCAAATGCATCCTCAAAATCATTAAATGGATAAGTATAAAAACATTTATTCAAAAGAGTTCTAAAGTAAAAAGTGTTCAAATTTTTTTCTATTATATTAGGTTTTTTAATTTTAAATTTTATTTCTATTGTATGTAAGCAAGAATTTCGTTTCAAAAATGTGTATTTTCAATTATTTCTAAATTGTAATTATGTATGGAATTTTCAAAATTATTTGCTTATTTTTTCATTTTATCTACGATAAGATAAAGTTGTATTTTATCCCATATGTTTTGTTTCCATTTTGTAAAAAAATTTCAATACAATGAGAAAAGGTAAAATCAACTTGTAAAGGGGATGTGTGGATTTTGCAATTTTTATTCAGGAGAATGTTTTTCATGACATTCCTTTATAGGACAAACATCTCTTGTTAAAGAAAACCTTTACACAAAAAGAATAACTTTTTATGCTACGTTAAATAACCAGTTCGAAATAAATATAACCTTATCCTCAAAAACAACTATTGACTATTAAAAAACAACGATTAATACAAATTTATATTTGAAATGAATTGGTTACCTTAACATTTATTTAAAAGTACTTTTCAATTGAGTTTTCATTTCAAATACAATTTATGTTATAAAAATACGTAAGACACAAGACTGACATGATTGAATTCATCTTTTATACTACTGTTGTTCTGTTCAAATAAAAGCACTGCTAATTAGATGCAAGTCAAATTTATAAGTCTCCCCACTCCTTTATGAATAATCATATTTATTTATCTCTATAATGTTTAATTAAAATGCTATATTTATCCTTGGAGTTGGAATACTCAAAAGCACCTTCAAAATAATGAGTTTATTGAAGTTTGACGTCATTTCTATTCACCTTAATTGAATTAACTTAAACATTTCCCAGCCATTCCTCATTTAGAGCTTACAAATTTTCTTATTTTATAAAATTAGCATTAAATATGAATTTGTTATTCTTTATATGCCAAACTCAACTTTGTCATTTTGTGTACTAAACAAACTTTATATTAAATGGAAAATGAAAAATAAACTTTGACTGGTATGTTTCCCTCTAATTAAAACTTATTTTAAAGCTTAGAATACCTATAGGGTTGTTTACATTATCACAGCAATTTAATTTTGTATTTGCAACCTTTTTTTTGTTGTTGTTACTGAAGAATGGGGGTATATACAGGTTTCCTTTTTTAAAATCCTATCACCTTCGTCAGATCTAAATTATATTGCCAAATATTTTTGAACCTTAGTGTAAACCTTAGATTTTATTTTAAAAAAAGGAAGATGATTCCTTTTCCTTGAAGATGAAATTGAAATTGCATTGTGCTTGAATTTGAATTTTCTGAAGGAGTGAAATAAATATGATGTAAATCATATAATGATGTAATAAAAATAAATATATGATAAATGGGTTGTAAATTTCCGGTAAAAGTGATTAATTTTGAGAATTATCACTGAGGAATTGAGTTAGTGTGATAGAATGAGATTGGTGAATAAGAAATTTAAGCAAAATTTGGTAAATTTTGAACTTTAGCGAATTTTTTTTTATCTAAAAACAGCGATAATGAATAAGTTGTCTATGCAATTTTAATGTTGTTAATGCAATTTTACTTCATCCATAGATGTTTTCCTCTTAGACTGTCTGAGAGTAAAAAAATCTTATAATTAGGTACCAGTTTCACTTACACTTTTATTTGATAGAAACAGCTTTAAATTTTTTTTTCTTGTACTATCTATTCTTGACTTATAATTCCTAAACCATTCAAGACTTCAAATTATTTTGTTTCCACAAATACATGGAAGATCTTTACATCATAACTAATACTGTATAATCTACTGATAGTACCACATTAAAAAATCAAAATCCATAAATGGTGTATTAGTATTTTTGAACAAATATTTATCGTTCAAAGTATTTTTGGAGATCACTGATATAAAACAACAGTTACTATTGTTTTATTTTAAGACGCATTTTTTAACAAAAGATTACATTATAAATGCAATATTATATATATAAATATGTAGTAAATATGTAGTTGGGAATAAATGAATACAACAAGAACAACTGATAACTGATATCATACGATAACTTTACCTCATAGTAATAAATAAATATTGTGTTTTCAAGATTTAAGTACTTTAGTGATTGTTGAGTTCAGATCAGGTTCTTGGTTCTTTATTGAGATAAACAGAAAACATTACATCTAAATGGCTATAGGTTTATCCTTTATTTACAAACATAAGGATTCGATATTCTTAGATCGTTGTGAGAGCTTAGCCAAAATCTTCAAAGCAGCAAAACAGCAAATAAAATCATAATTCTGCTTATAATTCTACTAAATGTTGAACAAAGCTTAAATGTACCCGTATATGTATAATAACTAACTTATATGCCTTGCACGGGTGGACTATCAATTTATTTTTTAAACGTTTTCTCAAGTTATACATGTCTAATTTTCTGTGACTGCAATTACCAATCATCCCAATGTTCCCGATAGTTTTTCATATCCCGGTTCTCCCGTTAATTTTTCATATCCCGATGTTCCCGGCTTTTTTTTCATTTCCCGGTGTTCCCGGTAAATTTTCCATCTAGGTGTTCCAGGTGTCTTTTTCATCTTGGTGCTCCTCCCGCCATTTACATCCCGGTTCCGCAACTGTGTATCTAACCAAACCCATCCTGTTTCGATGTTGCACATTTACAAAGGCAGTTATTAAATTAACCATTCAATAAATACAGCATCAAATATAAAACTTTTTTTTTTTTGAGGAGAGACACATACACACATAGCCACAAAAGGTTTTCGGAGGGCATTCTCCATTGGCCATTAAAAAATTACTACATCATTCAGTACAGTTGGTACCTATTTTTGAGGTGTGGGCCTGCTTTAGAAATATTGACCTCCTGTGGTCATTGGGTTTTCTTAAATTAAAGTTTAACAATAGATAACAGCATGAGATTTTTTTTATATTGTAAAATTATTTTTCCGTACTGAAATTACTATCAGAATATCAGGTATCATCAATTCATATTTTCGATTAATATAAAATCAGATAAATATAGCAAAAACTATTTTTTCCTTTTTTTTATTTTGGAATTTTTTTTCCAATATTTGTCTTTAATAATGGTTGTTTATTTAAAAAGAAAGATAAATGTTAGCCTCTTTCTTGTTTAATGTTCCTTTTTAGATGGCAGCACGACCATAAATGTTGACTTCATTTTTATTAGGTACTTATGAAATGCAGGTTTTTTTAATTAATACAATTTTCCCCAGATTTTCTAGAGAAAGAAATGTAAATTTTGCATTTCCCTTTCTACTATACAATTAGGAATTGTTCATTTTTTTGAAAAGAATAATATGCATCGAGAAAAGTAAAACTTTTGCCTCTTTCTTATTTCATGTACTTTTTCCAGATGGCAGCACAATATTAAATTTTCGGACTCATGCACGATGAGGTAATACCTGGAACTGTATCTGGCAGCACTGGGCATATCAGTCATCAGTCGCTCTGGAGCACTGGAAGAGAATTTATTGAAGATTATCAAATTGAGAATTTCAAGAATTTAACGTTCTTCATTGTTATAAATAATCAGTTTCCCTTGATAAACTAAACATAAAATTATTACATAGCTTTAAATTTTCTTAAATGAAAGAGTGAATTTGCAGTTGAATACATTTTAATGGGGAAATATTACCAGATCCCCAGCCTGCTCAACATGCGACTGGCCAGGATCTTTTTTTGTTGACTAAGAATTCCAAAATCATTCTAAAAATTAAAAAGGCAGAGAAAATTAAACTAAAGGATCCCTCTCAATAGGATTTTCAAATATTATCACAGTTAAAAAAGTGAGGCGAGCGTGTAGTTCTAATCTAGGCAATGCTAGTACATTTTAACCCCCTGACATATTTACAGGCCCTGATTTACCATTAGGCTCATTAGGCCCGGGCCTAGGGGCCCCACAATTTGAGGGTCCCCTAATTATAAAACGTTAACAAAAATTAATACTAGAAATAACTTTTTACACTTCCTAGAATTTTTTTTCATTACTTTTTTAGAATCGAAAATAAAATTCCAAACCTTTTAGCGATGTAAAAAATGTAAAAGATAACTGAGAACGTGTCTGACCCTGATGATACTGAATTTTCACACTTAGCAAACAATAACTTTTCACGTTTCTACATTCATGTAGCACCAAATGTGGCAAAGTGGGTTCCCTTGCATGTTGAGCCTAGTGTTCCAAATTTTCTAAATCGAGCATATTTAGAAATTGTTAAGGATATTCAGATTCTCAGTCTGTATTGTGTGGAATGAATGATCAGTTTACACTATTTTATTCTTTCTTACTTTTTATCTATTAGTACCTACTAACTATATGTATGTGTATGCAATACACCAGTAAGGTAAAGAAAAAAGTAAGAAAGAATAAATAGATAACATAAATAAAAAAAAATTAAAAAAAATAACAAGAGAGGGAGATAAAAAAAATAACAAGAGAGGGAGAATATCCCTTAGGGATTGATTAAGTTAATCGCATGAAAATGCTCGAGTTTCTATAAACTCAAAAGTGAACACAATCCATTTGAAAGCAAGATTAAGACATCTACCACTGCAATTAATAAATCCATCCACCATCATTAACAACAAAACCAATTTAAAAGAAACTGCCGAATCTCCAAATTGACAAGCGACGTCTCAATGACCAAGTGCCTATAACGACGGCGCATTCTAATTAAAAACGACTTTATTTCCAACAAAAGGGCCCTTTTCGAGCAATAAAGTTAGTGATTCACTACCACTTCCTTCTTTTGCGGAGAGCCGTCGACAATGGCTGGGTTTACGCTTGACCTCATCCCAGATTGGAAGATCTGCAGAGAGATTAAAAAACGACCATTCTTTTTCCGCTGAGGAATTTCGAACGGTCAATTCGGTTGCAGCGGACTATGAAAACGTTCCATTCCGGGGAATTAATATAACGGAGAGGGAGAAAAAATACATTAACGTTGTCATCAATCTTTTCAGAATTACTCTTGCGACTTGACGTAGACTTTAATTGAAGATTTCGTAGTTTATAGGGTGTTTTATTAGAGGTTTTTCTTTCACACTCTGATGTTTGCAATGACGTCTCTGCGTTTTATATGTGCCCCATAATGTCATCATTTTTATTACACACTGATGTTACATTTCATAAAATTAAGTAATAAAAGTAAAATTTATCTTCAATTACAGAATCGATTCAATCCTAAATTGTCGTATTTTTTAAATTGTCGTAATCACTTCCAAGCTAACGCATTTCTTTTGATTTATGATGTTTTTGATAAATTAATACTTTTTTTATTGCTAATCTATGGAATTATTCTAGATATTAATACCTAATTGACTTGATATTTGCATAGCATTTACATTTAATTCCACTCAGTCATCAACGTGAAAACGTGTATGGTGTTTTTTACAAACCTTGCGACACAAATTATTTGATACTTTTCCGTTGTCCAGTTTGGAACACCAATAATAAAAAATATTGCCAGAAACATATTTCTGACAACATATCTTAAGTATTTATATGATAGTTTGGTATTATTAATAAGTATACTGATGGAAACAATAAAAGCTTCATTATATTTAAATATTAGGCGTACAAAATATTTTGGCTTTTATTTTAACCTCTATTATTTTTTTATGTATGCAGAAATACAAATAATGTATGGTAATCATAGATGATTTTTCGTGCAAACAAATTTTAACATAACCTTCATCAATGTACGTGAAAAAAGCAAACTACTAAAAGAAGGAAGCAAGTAAAAAAGCTTCGACACTTTTTTAAGAGACAACACTTCTCTATTTCTAAAAGTAGAAACCTCAACCCGTTGATATTTGCTTCATCTGAATAAAAGTGTCAAGTCCTTATCCCTTCTTTATCCCGCACAATGCCACTACAAATCCCGCCAATTTATCTACCTCAACATCGGAAGAAAACCATTTTCCAGAAAAATAAGAAGGATAACTTTCTCGCCTTTCTCGCAAACCGCTTCAAAATTGATGAGAGCCGCTAAGCAGAAAAGTTTACGGGGAAGTGGAGAAAAAAAAACGCAACAAAACAACACAATGCTCGACCTTTGTGAAAGAGAAATAAAAGAAGCAGCCATGCTTGACCCAAGAGTAAAAGTCTACCCTGACAAAAAAAATAGACTAAGTTTAGTAAAATTGGCATTCTAAGTGGGTGAAAGGCAGAGATTGAGTAACCTTGTCGGAAGCCTGAAAAAAAAAAAGAATATTTTTTGAGAAACAGCGTTAGATGGTATACATCTTTTTGAAGTGTTCAGACCAGAAATAATGGATAAAAGGGGATGTTTTAATTGAGTATTCTCTTCGTGTGTGAAAATATTCTGCTTTTTAACTTGTTTACTCGTCTTAGGTTTGAGAAATGTTTTTGTTCATGTTATGGAAAAGACTACACGTTCTGTGAATCTTTATGATTCGTTTTTGATATCTGAGGACACTTGAAAACATGGACATTAGAAATGCAAGTGAGGCATCGTTTCGAAATTTTGGTATAAGTAGCTGATATGTTCAAGGGAGACGAACTTCAGATTACTAAATGTGCTTATAAACAAATACATGTTTTAATAACTCATTCACGGTATAATGTCCAAAGGAAACTAAACAACATATTGTTAGCATAGGAACTCCAAAAGGAAAATTCTTTAAATTTGAAATATATGAATTGAATGACCGGATATAGATGTCCGAAAAAAACAAGACTCTTTCAAAATAATTATGAGAAATATTATTAAACAAAGATCTGCTAACTTTCGTCATATTTTCTATTCAGACCCTTTCTACATCACGTCAAAGTTCCGCTCGTTGTTTAGGAGTCCCAATTATCCAAGCCTTGATTCTTCTACAATAACTGGCCCTGGACCATCCTTAGCACTGATCAATATTGTTTTGCTCATTGCACAACAACCTTGGTTAAAATGTATCCGCTACACAATTAACCTACTCGGTAACAATTCAAACAGATACTACAAAAGTTACATACACAACACAATTGATAATAATTTTAGAAAGTCCAGTACTATAAACTTATTGTGTTTCAAACCGGGTTTTGGAACTGATGAGCTTTAGGAATTTATTGAATGAATTAAAAGAAATTTCCATTTAGGACCTATTAAATTTATGAAACAAAATTAGAGACCTTCCTCAGCCCCATATATTTTGTCGCATGACACATTTCTATAACTTCAAACTATATTTTTAAAAAAAAATTATTATCTATTGTTTTATTTTACATATTCCCTATATAAGTTTTTATATCCAGCATTACTTTTATTTCGTACAATTCAATCTTTTGTTTAGCAATAAAAATGTTACATTCCAAAATATTTATATTTTAGTAGTTTCAATACCTTGTACATGAGAAAAGTAGTCATATTTTTTATTATTTTTCTCTCCTTTATTTTTACTTTGCTGCGAAACGTCTGAAAAAATTTTGACTTGTAATTTATTAAGGAAGTGTAAGAAATATATTAAAAAGATGAACTGAAAATAACAGTGTGAAACATTCTTATAGTGCAAAGAAGGTAATTTTTCAGATTACCAAACTCTGTTGTTAGTTTATCTTTTTAACACATTTCTTTCATTTCCTTAATTAATTTCAAGTCAAAGCTTCATATTGCTTTACCCTATTTTTAAAAGTTGTATAAATGCTCTTTACATCTTGCTAGGTGTATTAAAAGTTTAATGCTCTAGATAAATTTACATTACTGATAAAGCATTGAGATCAGATGCCTTTCAATTACTGAAGTGTAGGAATGAAACATGCCGGTACTTATTCCTCTGAGTTGTTGATCACAAGACTAAGCCGACAGTGACCTCGTGAGTAAAAGATGTTTCTCTAATCTCTGACAGGTAAAGAGCGTATGAATAAAGAAACTACAATAAAAACGTCCGATTCGTTGAAAACTATACACTATGAGTAGTGTAGTATAAAGTTGCTTCTGTAGTTCGATTTTTCAAACTCATAAGTTAATTTGAAAGGATAGTTTGTATGCAACAAAAAAAAACTAAAATAATAAATTAGCCTTAATTTTTGTTGTGAATTTAAATTGACTTTCATGTATCCCCTTAAAAAATTAACCAAAGACAGCACAACAAATATTTTAAATGACTTAGGTATATGAAGATCTAGAGATAATTCATCGTAATCATAGGTGCCGACTTTTATAAAATATTGGGGGGGGGGCAGTACTAGACCAAAAAACAAAATTAAGGAAACACAACCATGAAGTTAAAACCACAATTTAAAATAGTAACCTAATTTTGTATCAGATGTCAATTAATTAATCAATTCCTTTCCTTTACATGTCCCTTTCAATATCGCCAAGGTGTGCATTTAATGTAAAAGTTTTGTGTAACAATGTGAGCCCGAAATATAAGAAGGGGGTCTGGGGATCTCCCCCAGAAAAATTTTAGAAATTTCTCTGTTAAAAGTAGCATATCAGCTCATTTTGAGATATCTTGGGTTACAAATGAACAGGGGTGCAGAATATATCCGAACGCCCGAAAGAGGTTCGGGGGAAATTTAGGCAGCTGTGGGGAAATATTTGCCCACTTTTATAAAGAAAAAAAACATCTACAAATCAAAGTTGTTATTAGTAACAAATATTTTGACTGTTGACAATATCATACCCTCCTAAGTCTACAGAAATTAGGTGAAAACTAAGTATCTACGTCGAAAAAGCGAGTTTCCTTGGTGAATACCTGAAAGTTGGCTTTTCCTCGTAGTATGATTGATATGCAGGAAAAACGACGTTTCTGTGACGGGATTGATGATTTTCACTAAAAAAAATTCGCATTTTTATATGAAGAAAGAATAAAAGAAGGTATAAAGTCATAAAAATTAAACTTATGGATTTTTTGGTAATTATTTAACATGACAGAAGTTTATTAATTACGAAAATTATATTTTATAATAAAAACTCTTTCTACTTTATTTAGTAAAATAAACTGGAAAGAAAATATGAGAACATTTTTGGGAAAGTTTTTTCGGAAAATATAGATACATTTTTGGGGGAAATTTCGGACAAAATTAATTGTGTTCTGGGGAAATATTGAGCCCTGAAACATTTTCTGCACCCCTGCAGACGGTCACTCCTAACAAGCCACCAAATTTATATGAAAAAAAAAACTACAGTTAATAAATATATATCCAAATTTTGGGGGTTCTCCCCAAGAAAATTTTCAAAATTTGACCCTTAAAAGAAATTTTTAACTAATTTTAAGACCTTTTGGGTTACTCTTCCCCAAAAAACTGCTCTTGAAGGGGATTCTTCGAAATTTTGAAGGGGATTCCAAACCAGAAAATATCCAAACATCACAAAATATTGGGGGGGGGGGCTCAAGTCCCCTCAAACCCTATGGAATCGGCGCCTATGATCGTAATGGTCACTATAGTTTTGGAGGTTTTTATCGGAAATAATACCAATCTTAGATTTTAAATTGTCAACAGTAAACAAATGAATTTATCATTGCAGACAGTCAATCTAATGAACAGGAGTAAGCTCGGATAACATACAAATACCACTGTCATGAAAATTTATCTCATTCTCACTAAAACAAATGTGTATTCTATTTCTGTACACAATTAAGTTTCTCTAATCTAACGGTATTTGTTGGTGTTGTTTTATCCTACATGCTCTTGTACTTGCCCTCCTATAAACAGTTGTGGACATTATTTTCTCGACTCTGCTTTTATTGAAGTGAAGATAAAAGAACTGTTGTAAAAGTAAGCAGAGGTATTATGAGCTTATCTTATCTTGTGTGGATTTGGATGAAATAAAGAATTATTCCTTCTGAATCCTTATTTTCCCTCTTTTCCCTTTGTCTTCAACTTTAAACAGCATCTTTTTTTATGAAATTTTGTTGAAAAGAAAATTAATACTCGGTTCAAAAATGTATAACCCTGTAATGTGTGGTAAAAACGTAAAACACAACTTCAAGTAAATAAAAGACAACAATATGTCAATAATGTATGCATGAATATATTAAATAGCATTTATTGAACCTTAAAAGCTAAATAAGTTCATATTATTAAAAGGGCTCCATGAAATTTATTTACTTAAAAATTTTCCGACGTTTTATCTATAGAAGTTACTTGGTACCAATGTTTTGTGAGTTCAGAGTCTATCACAACAAAATGAATAATGTTTAATAATGTGGAACGAGAAAACTGTTTTCAAAATTAAAAAGAAAAACAAATGGCAAAAGTTTTAAAATGAAATGAGAGTAAAACCGTGAAAGAATTTTTAAAATCAATCAATATCTTCAGTTCGAGCATCAAGCTTCAAGTTTTCAAAAATAGTAAAAAATGAACATTTTTCTTTAGATTTTTTTAACAGTTACTTTAAGTGTAAAGATTGGTACTTTATGACTTGAAATGTTTTTGTATAGTTAAAATAAGTCAAATAAATTTTTAAAAGATTTTGTTTGCATATGGTCCCTTTGTTTGATAAATTTAAAGAAATAGTAAAATTTTTTACACCTGTCAAGTTGGATTTTTGTACATAATATCCAGCTTGTAAATTCTTCCTATTTTCTCAATAAATTGGTTAAAAATCTCCGAAACTAATTTTGGTATTCTTACCAGCCAGTGCTATTTTTGTATAAAATATTTACCACCCAATATGCTAATCTTACAAATACACTCGTATGAGTCATATGTCATGCATGACTACTTTCCAAAAAAAGACATAACATGAGAAAATATGGAAAAGTTGCAAAACAATCTAAAATTCAATAGCTGTTTGGCTGTTTCAGTGTAGTTATAGTTAAAAACATATGTAAATTTCACAATAGTACTTCTTTAAAAGGTGTGGATCAAGAAAATACAGGCTATAAACTTAGTGGGGGGTAAATTATTCTCAATGCTCATATTTAAATTTTTTTGAAAACTTCAAGCTCGATGAGCAAACTGAAAATATAAACCAACTATTATTGCTCAAAAAGCAAAAATTATTGCTCGGTTTTTCTTTTTATTACATTAATTACACAACTTTTGCTGTAGATATCTTTTTAAATTTGGAGAACATGTTTTTTTATTCGCTAGCCCTCTCTATGTAAATTTTTTCTATCCATTTATTATCAAAAACTTATATTACTCTGTCTTAAACCCTCAAAATATGTTAGAAATTACCTATAATCCTAACATTCGGCATCTTAATGACGCTTTAAATCTCATAGAGAACAGGTGTTGACGACATTTGAAAAAAAAAAGACTATCCCTGTAGGTGTGATTTCTAACTAGCGTTCCTCAAAAAGGTTATGAAATATCCCTTTTGTTCTTTCATAAGAGGACCTTGCCCGGAACAAGTTTCACGCCTCCCTTGTTATTATAACTCTCATCCCACATCAGACACCACCGTGGGTAGCTCATCCCTCCGTAGGTTGACACCAGGCGCCGGGACCGAACACCCCCATTAGAACGTGGGTAGGGAGCCACTCCATTCCAACAGGTAGCAGCGACTGTCGGTACCCTTTCAGGACGACCGACGAAACTACCTGTTGATGCCCAAAGGGGGAGAGTAGAACAAAAATGCCGAATTTCAGGTTCACGGAGTGTGACGTAGCAACCCCTGTGAATTCTTTCCGTCCTCACAACACACCTGTGTGAATGAGTCGGACGAGGCCTTGGGATACGGTCACGTTGGACGGAGGAAAGCCACCACGAAATTCGGGAAAATATCGTTTGGCTTTATTGACATTTTTTTTTAAAAAAGAATGGAGTGGAGACGGCTATGTGGGGTTTGGGAATTTATACTACACGAAGTAATGAGTTTTGGGAAAGTTTTTTAAGGTTATCGTGAAGTGGTAGGCATTGTGGAAAGGGAAATGGTTTATCTTCTGCATGTGCGGCTCAGGAATTGTAATTTCTAAGGGTCGTAAAGTGGATGTCGGTGTTTTAAATCCAATTGTGTAATGCAAGGGAGTTTGGAATTAAAAGCATTCTTTTGTCAACAGAATAATTTATTGTTTGTTATGAGATGTTAAGAGAAACAAATATCTTAGTCCTAATTCTGTTTATTAATAAAATACCCCGTAATTTAAGAATAGTATTTTAATTTTTTGAAAGGGAAAATCTACTTTTTACTATCTTACTTTAAAGCAATCAAGAAGAAGGAACTTCATAACTTTTAAAGTTTTAATGAAACAAGTTCATTCCCTAGAAATTATAAAAGTGTCGCAATGTTTAATAATTGAAAACATCACTCAGTAAATAATAATGATGATGATAAAAGAGGGTGAATCTAAATATATTAAAGTTTTAACTATCCATCAGTAGTTTTTATTCTGAGGAGTGCAACGGTAATATTTCTCTGAATCCCAAATAACTTCCATTTATAGTTTATTGAAATAAGCTCTAAATTGTCATATATAGTAATGGAGAAATATTTACGAGTAAAATTTTGTTGGACACTAATTCATTCTAAATAGCTCATTCTCTTTTTGAAATAATCCCACTCTTGCCCCCACTCTCTTTACCTCCTCTGCATTTTGTGACATCTTAAATTTCAAAAACTATTAATCAATTGTGTACTTCAGTAAGAAAGTATTATCTTTTAAATCACATCCGCCAACACACATGAACTCAAAATTGAATCTTATTTTCTCTTTTTCACTCCGCCTTTTTCTGCATTCAACCACAGCAACACATTCATTACAAATTGTGGTTTTTCGTTATTGAATTCATAAACAGAAAAAGTATTAAATCAAAATAAACATATTTGGAACTGAGAGTAATGCCTTTTTACTGTGTTAGTAACTTTTTTGCAAAAATTTTAATATCTAAAAAACATCATATTATTTTTTTTTCAAATAACTCACGTTATTTTATTTTTTTTCTACGGATTGAACACCAAAACACTGTGACTTAAAAAAAACTTATTTATTACAGCTAGTTTTAGATTTAAAAGAAGCATGGAAGCATACATGACATAAGCTCTCTTATAGTGACAAAAAAAGTGAAGCATTAAAAAAAAACGATAGACTAATATCTAACTAATTAGCTTGAGAAATTTACAGGTAATTTTCCAGCAAAACTTAATGGTTCTATTATTCCAGAAGGTAGCATTAAAACCAAAAGCACCCGAGTGTGAAAAAGCCTAAATGTAAATGTTATGTTTACTGCAAACATTATTAAAAAATTACTTCCTTTTATTTCTTCAAAAGTTTAATTTCTTTACCAGCGATTTTAAATCAGTGGGAAAGTTTCTTAGCTCAAAAACAAAATAAGAAAAAACATACAAAAAATACAATAAAGGAAGAAAGATAAGACAAAATTACATCAATATTGTACATATATATTGATTTAAATACGTTATTTCACACACGACTGATTTATGTTACTTGAATCGTGCTTGATTTCTCAATATAGAGATGGTAAGTTCCTAATTAAGTTTTCAAAATATTTAGCCAAATTATTTATGAAAAAACTTCATCCAATATTTACAAAATGGAGGTGGTACAAATATTGATAGTAAGTTTAAAAAAATATTTTATTTCAGAAGTATTCACAAAATTGAATATTTCTAAAGGGCCCCATTCACGGTCGATCCACTCCACTCCGCACGGCGTGGTGCGGAGCGGAGCGATGAAAAATCGTTAATAAGACCATCGCTCCGCTCCGCTCCACTCCGCACCATTCCATTCAAAGCTCGTTTGGCCGCCATTACTACTTTCAACCAAAACTGTAGATTTTGTTTGGGTGTCAGCGGCTCTTAATTAAAAAAATTTAAAAGCCCTATAGAAAAGAAAATAAGAAACCTAGAACGAAGATTCGGCCAATTTTAATGCAAAGAAAGAAACTCACATACAAATCTCTCTCTTCAATTCAGAGTCGAAATGGGCCTGTACACTAATAATAATAGTGTAGTCTTGGAAACCAATAGATGTCATGGCCGAATGGTTAGCGTTCTCGATTACCATACGGTATACCTGGGTTCGATTCCCAGTGTGGAATTTGAATTAATTTTTTTTTTTAATTTCGGAAATCATGAAAGCTTTTGTTTACAACTTCAAAAAATTATTTTTTTTATAAATTAATTTTTTCCAGTGGCCTGTATCTAACTGATTATGCTAAATTAATCCGATAAAATTAATTTATCTGAGAAATTATTTTAGTATTGTTCAAAACATGCTATAGTGATGCAAGGGGTTTATGAAATAAAAATTAGGTATGCTAGATAATGCATTTTACTTATAGATTACTATTTTATTAATTTTTACACAACTACAGTTGAGTCTGTTTTTATAAAGCAAATACGGAAAAAATGGGTACGATTTCCACTATTTTTCCCATTTAGGATTTTTTCTATTGAAATCAATTTCTAAATTCCGAGTTTTTTTTCCACATTCACATATGCTAATATCATGGAACTAGAAGACTAAGGAAGCGCCGTATCGGCAAACGAGTGAAGCATTCCCTGTAACCGTGGCGCCATATTGTTGCGATGACAACATTGCGATTTCCCATGCAAAGCAATGGGTGATTACGTATTTTATCGGTGTATTTGAGAGTAATCTTCCTGGATATTTTTTTAAAATAATTACATTCGGTGAAAGAACAGTGTTCTGCCTCATGTTCAGCGAAATAAATAGTGAAGACGATTCTTAGAAAACGTTTTTAGGTAAGTTAAACAATTCATGTTCTAGTTACTTGTCTCATTCTATTTAAATGTGTTTATGCAATAATATTTCTTTATTTTATGTAAATAATGAAATAATTGAACTAAAAATTTATGTAATACTGTCTGAAATGTTAAATAATTGATGAAATAATAAGTTTAAGTTGTGTTGCTTGGATCTGTTTAATTCATATGTTCTTGGATGTTACAACGACATGTAAACATTCTTATTTTAAAATATTATTATTAATAATATTATTCTTACTTAAATATTATTAAAAAATTTGGAATTCTAAACATTATCATAATATTAGACTGCTTAGGAATTAAGGAAAGGGCTTTTTATCGATATTTCGTGATTCTATGCTTTATTTAAATAATTTTAATTATGACTTTGAAATGGAGAATTTATAGTATATTTGCATAGATTCCATCCTGGGGACGGAATTCCGGTTTTTTTAAATTTCTGTGAATGTAATTCCGTCCAGTGTTTTTATTACAAAATGCAAAATCAGTTGACTGATTGACAGCGATGAGTACTAAAATTCAGTACTTACATCGCACATTCTGTCCACATATAAACCTGTTTTATACTGTAGATACAGATTTAACTTAAAATTTAAGGACCTAATATTTCATTTTGTTTACATGATATTTTATAACTTTTTCTGCAATTTTAAAAAAATTGCTAGACTGGGGGAAAATGATTTAAAAGCTAGTTCAAAGTTCAATCTTGCAATTTTTGAAGAGTAAAACACCCATATATATTTGTTTTTGATAAATTTATAACGTTTCTTCTTTTGCCTCAGTCTTATATTTATATGTAAGATGACTGTGATCCTAGTCATCCGATGTACGCTGCTTGATGACTCAAAGATGACTACTGTCGTGAGAAAACAAACGTTTATTGCAACAAAATAGGTTAGTGGGAACAGATGAAAGTTAAACGTGATGAATCGTGATTTCCGTGAAGTTCGTGACACTCGTGAAGTTCGCCGACGCTCTAACCAGGCACACCACCCGCTGTGACACTCAATCGTAGATTGCTTCAGGCACTCCGCCTCCGATCTCGCTGTGGCACTCAACCGCAGATCGCTTCAGGCACTCCGCCTCTGATCTCGCTATGGCACTCAGCCGTCAATCTCACCCGGCACTCAGCCGACTCTCGTAAAAGAAAACACACGCTCACGATCAGAAACTCTGCTCCTCTCTCCTGACGCTCCTCACACGGCTTCTTATGCTTTCACGTGAACGCTCTTTAGGGGTGACGTCATCTCTCCAACGAGGCAGTGGCTTCTCTTCTAGCACGTGCTGTTCTTCCGTACTCGCACTCCAACCCCACAGTTCGGCCATCCTGATCTTGCTGCCGTCCTCGGCTGTCAACTAAAACACACAAAAACAACAGTTCTAAACACAGTTCTGGACAGTAAAAAGGAAAAACAGTATCTCGTTCCTGGCATTTAGTTAAAATATCGTCCCAAACTCATAGCCTGTTCACCGACTCCGTATACTTTTGGAGGTTTCCTTTTCTTCTTGAACCATCTCAATTTCTCTCCTTGAGCTTTTAAGACACGTGTTATTTCCCTCAAATCATCTAGCTCACTCCAAACTTGTCTAAAGTACTCCTCTCGTGATACCTTTTTTACTCCAATATCCTCCATATCATTTTTAATCGGGGCCTCTCTAGCGTGTACAATTCCAACAGTAACATTTTCTACCTGTTGGCACTCTCTTTCCTTGTGCCCAAACACCCTGCACCTTTTACATCGGACGCCCTTATTTTTGTGCTCGCAGTCCTTCGCCACGTGACCTTGGCCTAAACACTTGTAGCACTTCCCAATTTTCCTTCGCTTTGACACGATCGCTTCAGTCCCCTGTACCAAGTTTACTTCCATCCTCTGGTGTCCCTGCCATTCACGCATCGTGCTTCCCTCTCTTCGATCTTCATCCAAAAAACGGTGCCTCAAGTCGAACTCATCAAGTTTGTTCACTAAGTCCTCCACCTTCGTAATCTTGGGTAACGCGTCTGCTAACTGGTGTTGCACCTCGTAGGGTAATTCTCTTCGGATATGATCAACCAACATAAGTTCTTTTAGCTGTTTAAAACTCGTGATCCCAACACCTTCTACCCACTCATCCTGGTATATTTTCAATTTGAACGCATAATCCCTCCACGATGAATTTCCATCTTTCTGGGTATTAAGGAAGTTGTATCTGAACTGCTCGGGAGTCAACCTAAATCTTCGTAGTAACATGCCTTTGATGTGCTCATAATCATCGGCTTTCTCTGTTGGTTCCTTTGCCACAAAATTAACTATGTCCAGAGGTAAAAGACCCACTAGATACATGACCCAATCTTCTTTCTCAACATTAAGTCGCTGTATTTGTTTCTCGAATAGGGATAGGTAAAGCGAAATGTCCTGGCCATCGTCAAACTTTGCGATTAACTTAGAAAGATCCTTCACTGGTTCTTGCACCCGATTTACTTGTTTTGCGGTAGCCTCTAATTTCAACTTTTGGAAGTATAGCTCTTCTTCCCTTTCCTTAGCTCTTTCTTCCCTCTCCTCAACGATATTTTTAAGCATAGCTTTGCTCACGTTCTCATCATAATTCGCACACCCCCAAAATAGATCTAGCTAAATTCGTGATGTTACATGGCTCAGGCATGTTTAGCCCTAACTCCTCAACTAGAGTTACCAAGTCCCTCTTCCTATGCCGTGATAGATATGCCATGTTAAAATGTACTTACAGTTATTTCACACCACACGGACAGCTTGCTCACTTTCAACTCACTCGCCTTTTTCCACTTCTCCGATGATCTCCGTCCAGCTCTCACTCCGACTTTTTGCTCAGATTCTTCCCACTCCGGGCCTTTTCACTCCGGTTCTCTCCGCTCCGACGGTATCCAGTTGGCCACAGGTTTCTCTCACTCTCGAGCCCCCAGATGTAAGATGACTGTGATCCTAGTCATCCGATGTACGCTGCTTGATGACTCAAAGATGACTACTGTCGTGAGAAAACAAACGTTTATTGCAACAAAATAGGTTAGTGGGAACAGATGAAAGTTAAACGTGATGAATCGTGATTTCCGTGAAGTTCGTGACACTCGTGAAGTTCGCCGACGCTCTAACCAGGCACACCACCCGCTGTGACACTCAATCGTAGATTGCTTCAGGCACTCCGCCTCCGATCTCGCTGTGGCACTCAACCGCAGATCGCTTCAGGCACTCCGCCTCTGATCTCGCTATGGCACTCAGCCGTCAATCTCACCCGGCACTCAGCCGACTCTCGTAAAAGAAAACACACGCTCACGATCAGAAACTCTGCTCCTCTCTCCTGACGCTCCTCACACGGCTTCTTATGCTTTCACGTGAACGCTCTTTAGGGGTGACGTCATCTCTCCAACGAGGCAGTGGCTTCTCTTCTAGCACGTGCTGTTCTTCCGTACTCGCACTCCAACCCCACATATATGTGAAGGCTGATTGTAAATTTCTACGAGAAAATCCACGGGTTACATTTTAACCACTGGGGAAGTTTCTTATTACATACTTAAAAACAAAGTTTATTTAATATTATAAAATTCTCTACAAAATGTTAATGGCATTTTTAAAATTTCAGATCAACAGTGCATCAGAATACGAATTATGCACATAGAATATGAATTTCAAGACTAAGAACTTGACTGTATTTTTAAAATTGTAATTATCTTAACTATGTATATAGCCCATGGCAAATTTGTATTTTCTTTTTGCATGGACCCCTGGAAGATATGATGAAAGATTTTTACTATGAAAATCGTTTAATAAAAGATATATTTGCAAAATTGGAGCTCAATCAAAATCTTTGCATTAAAATTTACTTCTGACAAAGTTCTTAAAAATAAAAACAGTAAGAAAAATATTTCAAAGAATTTTTACAAGTTACAAAACATAGTTTGTTATAAATATTAATTTTTTGAATAACTTATTTTGCCTCGAATTATCCTGGGTTTTGATACCCATTTAAAAAAAATTATATACAAAATCCTTTCTTTTACTAAATAAGTAGCATGTTTTTTGCTTTAAAAAAATATCAAACTTTACTGTTTCAAACTTTCTTTTGATAAAAAGTTTTTAAAATCATTTACTTATTTGTTTATTATTCTTTTATTTTCAATAAAAATCTCTAAAAAGTTTTTTTTATCTTGTTTCATTTCTAAGTTCATTGAAATATGTTTAGTGTTTAAAAGTTTTAATTGTGTCAAGAAGTTAAATTTTCAAAGGTAAGTAAAAAATGGTAAGTATTTTATGGGAAAGGGTAACTAATAGGGCAATAATATGCCTTTAATTTTTTTTTTTTTTTTTGAAGTGGGAACTAACTGCCTAAATTTGTAAAGCAGAAAGATCGCGTTCTTCCCTTACTTCGCTCAAAACGAAAAGCGAGTTAGAAACGGCAAACATCGCGGCCGCCATCTTGTTGCGATTATTTCTAGTCTCATAATCGGCTTCAGTTAAACCGGTAGCTCGGACCGTTTATGGCACTTCCTTATTGTACTAGTTCCATGGCTAATATTCAAATAAATTGCTTTTGTTTTAATAAATATGGATTATTTTTCGAAAGTTCAGCTAAAATGTAACCACTGAACACGAGGTATTCTTTTTTACTTTTTTTAATAACTTTAAATGTTACTTCAAAATTAAGTAAAAACCGATTAGTTCAATATTAAATTAATTTCTAAATATAAATAAAAAATTTGAATAAAAATTAAATTTCTGCCACTTGAAATATACAAGAAAATTTTAAAATAAACTTTGGCTTTTTGTTAAATTTCATGAGATTTATTGCATTTATTTAATAGTTCATAAAAAAACTTAATTTTTCAGTAATATAGTTTAATAATTAATTAATTGTTTGAATTTTTTTTAAAGAAACATTTATTATTTAGTTAATCAATCTTCATGCAACACTTTTGAAAATTAGACGTTCTCTTTTCTTTAAAAGCAAATTTTTATTTTCTCGTTTAAAGTAATTTCTTATTAGTATTTCTATATTGATTTTTATTGCGATACCCCAGGTTTTAATGTTAAATTCCTCTGGATGAACTATTTATAAAAAAACATACTTTTGAGTAATAAAAAATAAAAAAAAATCTGGTAACAAAATGATTAAAATCATTGGAGGGTTTTTAAAGGGGTATCTGGTCACTACTACGCAAAACAATTTTTCATGATGCTTGCGATCATTTGAACCCTTCCATGATTACCAAAAAAAAATCAATATCAGATAGAAAATCTTGCGAAAAGGAAGTTTTGTGGCATAAAAATTGAGCATGAGATCTAGCCTGGGCGCAATTCACTCTGTGCTGACTGGGATACCTCCTTGGGTATCACTACTTCAAATAGATTTTAAATTTTGGGATTTGCATTGGAAATTTTAAGTTCTAATTATGAGGAGTTAAATCATAGGTAATATTCTTGAAGATTTTTCATAATTAATTTAAATCGTTTAATTGGACCCGGTTGGAATGATTGGAACTGGAAATCCATCGCTTCACAAAACTGGAGCGATGACACGGTGCCACGTCATAAATTACATCACGCATGACGTCAAAAATCAAACCACGTGACTCTCGATCTGATCGCATTTGGAATAATTGGAATGAATGGATTGCGATTTCGGACAATTTTGGACTCCTGTCACTCCAGTCGCTCCAGTCACTCCACATCATGTGACGTCAATCACTCCAAAAAGCACGTGTTTTCATGGTGTGTAGCGGAGCGGAGCGATCGTGAATGGGGCTCTTAAAGAATATAAAACTTTTAGAACTAAAGTTTTGTTTAAGTTCCCTCACACTTTTAAAAGTATTAGAATTTAATCATTGCTTCATATGTAGTGGTTAATTTTGTCTTTTACTTAATGAAAAGTTTTTCAAAATAAGTATAAAAACATAAAATAATAAGTATAATTAATATAAACACAAAATAAGTATAAAAGTATGAAAAATACTTTTGAAACTTTTTTTTTCAAACAAGTAAATGCACAGAAATCTCAAAGCTAAGCATGCTAGCAACCATGGCAAATCTGAGGAAAGAAAATGGCGGGTCATTTGGAAGTCAAAGACACGCAAGAAGAACATGAATGACGGGTCGAAATCGGGACCAAAAGATGCCCCCGAGCTCTTTTTTTTTCCCAACACCTGCAGTTCCCTTGCAGCGCACAGTGCCCTAGGTTGATCTTTCACTGTACCTGTAAAAAGAAGTAGGTAATATTATTTGTAAAAATCTTTTGTTTACATAAAGGGTAAATAATGATAGTTTTGAATTTTATAACATTTGTATATTTGTGCGAGATTTCGTGTGTAATTTTCCCCCGAGGAAATATCTCCCTCCAAGAAAAGCCATAAAGAAATTCCTTGATGAAAAGCGAGGGAAACTCTAGATCTCCCTAATTTGCAAAGGGAACCATTAACTTTCAAATTGGCTTTCGGTTTCCTTTGCATGGTCCTTTAAATAGCGTGCTTCAAAAGACGTAAAACGTTTCGGAAGCAAAAATATTCGACGACAGTAGACGACAGGCAGAATTAATTACTGTGAAAGAATGAGTGCAAGTGATAGGACGGAGAGATTAACGAGAACAAAGCATTGGAGATCGTCGAGTTCGATAACTCGGCTTGCGTTTCGTCAACTGCCTCACCTTCAAGTTCTGAAAAAGCTCCAACCGTCATATATTTGTCTGTTTCGTCATTCGGATTGCAAAATCAAACTGTAACAAAACTTTCATGTGCAATTAGCAATTAATAAATTTCAAATCCCTTTGTCCCTTGACTTTAGTACCCTCCTTAGAAGAACGAAATCAGTTGCCTATCCAGGGAAGAAAATTGAGAGGTTTCAGAATATATCTTTCCCCAGTAAGTCAGAAATTTTTGTTTTCTAACCATTAAAAAATCTTAACTACTCCATACTACATCCCTCAAGTAAGTCAAATAAATCACTAATTTAACTTTTCTGGATATTATACGCCACTGTGGCATCATTGCATTAGAGATCATTCTAATAAAATTATAACTATAAATAAAATTAACAATTAAATGGCAGGGGCTATCTAGGTGTTAAATTTTTAACCATTCTTATAGACAAAAGCTCTTAATGGCTTGCTTCAAAATCGTGTTCTCTAAAATGTTGATCTCACTCTTACGTATAAAGTTATTCGCAATTGCTCTTTGTATTGCAGTGTTTGAAAATACGACGATGTTGTTCTACAATAAGACAATGTGTGCAGTGTAAAATCTCTATTGTTTTACAGCTGAGGTATTTTGTTAGTGAACGTATTTTTCTCGTATCCATTCATATTACATTTTTCTCTTCACAGACATTCAATAATCCCCAGATCCGCTCGTCTACTAGCAGACATCTCTGAACTCTCGCAAACTACGTTTTACAAATTGTCCCAGTTCATCCTGGATAGACGCCTCCGGTTTTATCGTAGTGTCATAACACGCTCGAAAAGCACAGAATTAGCCGAGTGCAGACAAATTCAATAAGTTCTTCGTTTATGTTTCGTTACACTCGACCAGAGTAGAGAACCTGCCCTACATTCCTTTACATGCTAACGAAGCTGTAAAAAGTTATTACTTCCTCCTAAAGCAGTATGCTTCCATATTACATTTCGAAAGACATCTTTTAACCTCGGCTGAACCGCAGCATGCGATTGTGTATTTATAGAGAGTTAATGTAATTGCAGTAGAGTCATCGCTATAGAAAGTTCCTAGATGGGTTGTTAAAGAAGATGAGTTGCAAGAACTTTCCACAGAACAAATATTGAGCCTCCATGAAAGACACAATAAAATTGGTGAGCACACCAGAAATAACTCTGAAATAAAAACTGGACTAGAAGCTCAAGCTAAAAATACAAAAATACACGTGGAGTTTAATATCTCATAAAAAAAATTGTTGAAAACGTGTGTTTTTGCTCTACCTGGATTGTTTGATTGATTTATCCTCTTACCCAATGAAATTTTAAAAAAGCTAATAAGATACTTTAATATAAATAAGAAGCTGTCCTTTAACCTACATGAGAAAGGATATTTTTTGATTTAATAGGGAAATTCATTTTTTTAAAACCTCTCGTATTTTTACAACTTTCAATGGAGGTATTAAAGATTTTATTCCACGCCTTAAACTTTGAAAGTTTATTTTTTTTTCAGAACTGTCGTATTTTGTTTTCCAACTATAAAATTTTTAAAAAATAAACATTAAGGACACCAGAATAAACCTAAACCTTTAGATAACATTATGTTCTTCTGAGACTCGTAATTAAGGTGATCTACTCCCACTCTAGTTGTTAAGAAGTTGTCTATTCATATATCCTTCAAGAGAGTGATTTAGAAGCCCAATTAGGGATAGATTCACCAAACACTAGTAGTGGATCGAACCTAGAACATTAACAAAACTGTCGAGAGCCCCACCTACGGCCTTTTGACACCTTCCAACAACAACTGCGCATTGAAAACTCGACTGTGTGGGCGAACAGGATTGCACCACACGCCAAAACGTCACAACCCAAAAAGGACCACAAAAGGAATCTCGACGACAAAAAATTTCACAGAAAGAACAGGATTTCCCACAGAAGGCCGAGCTCCTCCAACCCTTTTATGTGTGTCCCAAACGGAATCAATATCCATCTCTCTAACCACCTGTCTGAAACCTCATCCAGAACAGTTCCAGGGTGTCACTCCAGAGGGGGCGTAGGAGAGAGCCGTGTCATTATAGTCGTGTCGCTGATGATGGCTCGTTCGTTCTCTGGCTCCCGGCGCTTTAAAAATATCTCCGGGGGTGTTTGGGTGTCTAGAATATCGTCTGCGGGCGGGGATTGCTATATTTGGTGGAAGGGAAGTCCCGCCCGTGGAACTTCCCCCGCCCGGGCCTCCTGGGGATGCGCGTGTGGAAGATGAGGGGGATCGCTTACAGGGGATAAGAACACTCATAAAACAGCTTTCTAACAACTTACGTAACGATATTGCTTTTAATCTTTGAGAGCAAGCCACAATACTAATTATTTTTATCGTGATTTCTGATATAAGTGCTTTCTATCCCAATGCAATCTGTACATGGAAACTTAAGAGAGTGATGTGGTTTTCCTTGCTGAGTGTTACCTGAACACTGTACCCAATATAATGATAAAAATTAAGTTATAGAAGTATACTTCAAAACAAAACATTTTTATAAAAATACCCCTGTAACTGCTGCTGATACAAAGGTATTGTAGAAGATGCATTCCCTCTAGAAGATTTAAGTAGGAGAATATTTAATCTCATTTTAAGATAAAGTATACTGATTCATGAAATAGACCAATTCTTATTATAAATGTTAAATATAAATTCTATCAAGTTGGCTTCACCAATGGAACAGTGACAAAGATATACAAAATATTATTTTTCTTTTTTGATGTTCACCTCTCTTTTCTTTTGTTGTCATTATGTGTTTGTTACCACTTGAAAGATTTTATTTAACCTTCCACAGTTTGTACGCATTCCAAAATCCCTCATTGGTAACGCTGCTGTTTGTGACGAAACAACTCTGGAAAGTGTTTTTACTGGCTAGCAAAATATAGAAGTGAAAAAAATATGCATAAATGTAATAAAAATTAATTTACTTGCAGATTAACAAATTTTAAAAGTTTTGTTTGTCTATCCCATATCAAGATAATGCTTCATTGATTTAGAAGATGACAAATAGAAGGGAGCTATTTAAACATAAGTCATCATAAACAATTCAAACAATCCTTATCTTTAAAAAAAATCCAATCACATGAACTTAAAAAACACAAGATCTCTTTACGCGGACGACTCATGCAAAGATGAGTTCTCCGAGAAGCATCCCCAGAAATTTAGCGAAAAACAGCTGAAGAAATCTCCAGCCCCAAAAATAGCCCCATTAAATCCATCTCAAAAGTGACAAATCTTCCCCCAGCAGCAGTGACAACTCCGCCGAAATGACCCGAAAGATGCGCTTCCGCTTTTACGGAGTTCTTCCGTCACCCGACACATCTGCTGCTATTCCGTACATGGAAACGCACTTCGAGCATGCGATGCGATCAGAGCTGCGAGGATACGCGAGTTTAGGGGGAGAAACATGGGTGGGTGGCTTTTCTGGGATCTTTGAGGGAGTTTGAGGCGATTTGGGAGGTTTTGAGAGAACATGATGTTGTTGGGGTTGTGTGGTCCTGTTAGCTCGTGTGAGTTGACCTTTTCGTTTGAGATGCATGTGGGTCATGGTGATATTTCGACAGCGGATGTACTTTGTAGTTTGAATGGTTTGTGATGCCTTATGAAATTTGTAGTATGTTAAGCAGTTTGAATTTGTATGCAAATGTCGTTAGAAAATGTGGGAGTAATCATTTCCTGGTTAAACGTTTTGATGGATGTATTATTATTATACAGAATAGTGGTTGTTAATTTAAAGACAGATTTTTCAGCTACCGTTCAAAACTGTAATGTGCAATAAACTGACATGATGGAAAACAAATTGTGAAAGTAAAACTAAATAGATTTCACTTCGAAGGAAAAAGAAAATGTGATGGAAAGAATACATAATTATACAGAGGCACCAGAATGTGAATTAAATGAACTGCTTCACAAAGAAATTAAATGAACTGCTGATATTTGCAGATTACAAATAATCCAAGGTTGTGGCAGCACGTAGCCTTGTTTTTAATTAGCTTTAAACTTTTAAATAAATGTTTAATTTGTAAACTTTAAGTTTTTATTTGGTTACCTTTCAAGTTAATCTACGAGTTTTGTCCAGGTGTTTCATGTAACAAAAACCATTTTGAGTTATAAATTTAACATGCGGTGTCACAGCTTTTATAGATATGAAACCTTATTGATATTAGTTTTAAGAAACCTTAATTTTACATAGTTTTATTCAATTTAAATATACCTTATAAATAAATAATAATAAATAAGTAAATAAACATTTATTGGTAGTAAAGACCCACTGGCCCATTCTCCAAAAATATACCTAATAATAAATTAGTTAATGGATTCTTATTAGAAACGGTATTGACTCTTAAAACTAACTGCAAATTATTTTTGGATTAACAATGATAATTTCCTAATTGAAACCATTAAAAGCATTCATAAAACATTTATTCTTCAAAATTATTTGGTATATGATGTATGACTGAATAGTGAATACCATAAAGCACATATTATGAAGAAAATGTTAAGTATGTAGCATCTAGTTTTCAGTGTTATATTTGTGGTAATTAGGAAGTTTTAGTCATTTTACTTACACTTTAGGTTTTAGGACCAAGGAAAAATGGAGATTACTATCATTATTTTCCAAACATATATTTTTCCTGTTGTTTTAAGAGGTATAGTCTTTCATTCTAATTAAGATTGGTACACGAAAGTGTTGTTCTTAAGATTCTGTTCCTTCTCCATTCAATTGCTTCACCTACTCTTTCACCTTTTGGCACAGTTGTATACTTGTGAAAGTAACGTACGCTCAAAAGTAAAATAAAAAATGTAGTATTCAAGATTACGTTTCCTTTTCTTATCTTTCCATCAGTTCACCTCCTACTCAACTTCTGCATTAATTCATATTCTCATTACTCAATTTCAGTAATGACCTGTTTACTTTTCTACTAAAGTTTGTCTTTACAGACGCATTTAGAAAGATACGAACAGGCATATCTCACAGATCCGTGTTTACTTAAATTCTTTAAACGTCTGACTTCAGAACTTCAAAAAGAGAAATATAAACATAGTTCCGACTCAGTTCTGTTTGTTTTGAAAATATTTTACTCCAATTCAAATGCATGGTAGAAGTAAAGTGACGTTTTTACGGGATTCCAATTTCGTTTAGAAACTGTGAAACAGCTTCTCAGAATAGCAGTATGAAAAGGGTTGGTAACGAGATTCTGTACTGTGGTAAACCAGTTGTGTGATTCGAGAAATTATTAGGTAATATAAAATCATGGAATGCTGTGTATTTTTACTTCATTATTTCACAATAATAAATCTAAATTTATCGTTTCTTATTCTTGCTTAGATTTTAAATGTCAATCAAGTTTAAAGGGGAAAAAATACATCGGGTTAATTATTTAAAGAAAATTGTGGCGTAATAGATTCCAGATAGAAAAAGATCCCAGAAGTTCAAATATTTATCTACTTCTCTATTTTAACCTATAAGGAATTACATTTTTGATGAAATGTAAGGATTTTTTTCATCCATAAATTTATCTATGCTGAAGGAACTAAATAATGGTAACTGCAAGGGAAGTAAGACTCTCTCGTTTTCAAAAAACTAATAAAGTTTCAATGCATTATAACTATTTGTATTTACAATTCTAAAAGCTTCTTAAAAAGGAAGTAAAAAGTTTGGCAAAGCCTCGCATACCTAGTCAGAGTTATCTAACACTTACTTAAACTATATTTTACATAAATCAATTACAAGTTTAAATAAACTTTAAACTACTATACTTTATAAAAGCTATATCACAGTAATTATTTTATAATTGTGTATAAGTCTGATAACTATCATCGATCAGTCATTACAATATTTTGTTCAACTAAGGCAATGAAATTGTAAACATAAAATTTCCTGTTACTGATATTCATTTACTTTATTCTTAAATTATTCCATTTATTTTATAATTAAATTTTGAATTTCTAAATGAATCATTAATCTTCTCATAAAATGCTTAACATGAAAGATATTACTCCATGCATTTAAATTAACTGGTGATAATTTAAACAACCAATCTAATAATGGAGACTCATAGAGGTGATTAGGGAACATACATCTCCTTCACCTTTTGACATCCGCAAACAACTCCAATGACAACAAAGCAGTTTTTTTAAGTCAGAGAAAGCTTTTAATGAAATTAATTTAGGAACACAATAATTGAGAGCTCGCGATAGAAACGGGAACCAGGTGCCCCATTATACAACTGGAAACACAATAGAAATCATATGGATGGATCTAAAAAAAAAAGAGGTCAAGGTTTCGACATCGGGGTTGGAGTGTGTTTGCAAAAGACTTGAATGAGAGTGTTGAAGGGGTCGGTGTTTATGCAATTATGTCATTACCTGAAAGTAGTCATTGGTATGAGATGATATAGGTGTTCTGGTGAGTTAAGAAAGCTGTATGTTTATTTCAGAGGGATAAATCAAGCACGTTGATGTTAATTAAGTATGCGGTTTTGTTACTGGACCACCTGCTTTATTTCCATCAGTAACAAAAAAGAGCTGATGCGTAGTAGATTTACTATACGCAGGTTTATTGTAGAGGATTCTAGATGCGGTGATATGGACTTGGGGCTTCAAAGATTATGGTCTGTATTGATAATTGTCCTGTACCAAAAAGGATCTCAATTAGAATTTATTATATTGTTGGTATAGTAGGGGTTTCAAATTGTAATGGACATTGTATAAATTAAATTGATATAGTAACCTGTAATTTAACATGTAACATAGCAACATAACCAACATAGGAACGTGTCTGAAGAAAGATTTCACCTCAAATTTATCCATCTAAAGCATCGATATTGTAAAAATTTCTTGATTCTGGTTAATACCTGAACCGGTACACCAACATTTTCCTATCAAAATTACCGTTACAGGACAATAAGAGAAATCAAGCATAACAGCGTATTATTACTCACAATAGAATATTCCCATTGTGTTTTAAGTACCATCAACAATACCTTGGGATACGCTCGCTCCATTCTGAATCCATGGAACAATAGTCCCTTTAAGAAGTATGCGGGGTCTCTCCCTTCATTTCTACATTGCACGCTTGATGATCCATCAAATGCAAAATGGCGGAAGTCCAAGAAATAGAATGTTCTTTTTTTTAAGTCGTGGCGGCCCCTTTTTGGCAGGGCACTTGTTTATTGCTAATTCGGATGGCTTTTGTGACAGCAGCTGTTTAATTATAGTGATTGAAACGGATGGAAATTTTTTTATTCGAAGTAGAATACGGTAGCGGAGCATTCGTTCCAAGAGGAGCAATAAGTCTCAATTATTCTAAAGAGAGACTGGATAAAATTTCGAAAGGCTTGACGCGTTGAGCAGCTGCTCTCCGTTTTTGTCTAATTAAGAATGGTAAGTGAATTGAGGACAAACGAAAGAAGAAATTTTGGTAAAGTTTCAAAAAATATAAAAATAACGCATATTTTATCAAGCTAAAATCTCTTTATTAAAAGAAGTTACTATAAAGAAGACGTGTAAAGCACTCTGATATTTTTTTCTGTAGAATTTTTCTATTGAAATATAAACTAGATCCTAAATTTTTGAAGCAATATTTGGTTTCTAAACAAAATAAAAACATCGTAAATAATAAAAACTTTGAAAGGTTTAAAAAAAATGAATTACATTTTTTCCTCAATTAATCAACTTCAAATGAGTAGTTTCAAACTTTTCAAAGGAAGAAAACAGGAGTTCAAGTAGATGAGGAAAAATTTTTAACAATATCTTTTGAAAATTAGCAATTGTCATTAGATTTTAGATTTCACAGTCTGTGTGTGGTTATTATGGTTATCAAAATCAATATTAAAGGTGAAAGATCGGGAATATCATGATTGTATAAGAAAAAAATGTAAATTAACTTATTTCAATCTTACAAATATTGAAACTAAAAGTGATACCAGTCCTTTTATTGTCCCGTTTCTTTTTATCAACCAAATCATCTCATTTATTCTCTAGAAACATTCCAACTATTTTTCTATCACAAAAAAGCACGAATTTCAAATACTTCCCCTTCTTTCTCTTCCCCTAAAACACGATTTCGCCCCACCTTTCCCAGAAAACTATTCTTTACCATTCCCCGGACTCCTTTAAGGTTTTCTCCTCTGCACACACAAAAGCGAAAGTGCATCAACCATTCCATCTCGCTCCAAAAAAGCTCGAAACACAAAAGAATTTTTACGACCACCCTATAAATTCGGTCATTGTGTCTACCTGCCCGAGTATCCTTATTCCAGAGTTTCCGAAACCCGAGATCATTGTATCGGCACATTCATTGCTCAGAGCGATGAACATTATTCTTGGCATCGAACCTCCCCGAACATTGTTCTTGGCCATTTCCCTGCAGCACACAGCGACAACAAGACAGTCTGTGGCTGCTTTTGAGAGATGGATTGTTTTAAAACCAGTCCCCCGAAGGTTTGCTGCTTTTCACTTATGTGTTAGTTCACGAAAGAACAACATCGGATACTTAATAGCGATTCGATTGTTTTAGTAACTATTCTTGGCACGGTGTGCTATCTATCTGTTGGTTGCTACGACTGCTAGAGAAATGCAAATAAAAACATAACTGATTTGCAGACCAATAGAACACAACGCCCTGTGGAAACATTACACGCCTAGACACTGCCATCCGTCTTTTGAGAGTTGAACACAAACTCTTTTATACCTGGTAGTTCTAAAACTACGCTCATCTGCTGCTTCTTCTTCTAACGTCCTTACTGCTACAAACTATCCACTTTTATTCTTCTTTAATTTAATCTCTCTTCGTCTATATCATGTATTTAATACCTAAATTTAATGTTTTTCCCGTTACAATTTTATTCTAAGAATTTACTACAAGGCACTTTACACTGTGATGCTTTTAGTAAGATACGTACAAGCAAATGTTGATTTCCTTCTATTTTTTTAACTTAAATTTGCAGTACTTTTTCATTTGATAGATACATTTGCTTCAGTGATAATGACAACAGCAAAAGAAGAGTCGATCATAGAAACATGTTCTTTAGATTTTATAAAGTGTTTCTTAATCCATGTCTTTACCTTGATTTACTGTGTGTTAGTATTTAGTAACAGATTTTTTAAGCAAATAACGCAAAAAATCACACATACTCGAAAATGTTTTCTAACTGGGTCTAGCCGGTGACTTTATTTTAAATAGGATCAACATTTATTTTTTAAAAATATTTTTGGAATAAAATTCTATTTTGTTTTACTTCAGGTAATTAGCAAAATTAATAATTTTAATCTGTTTATTTGCTTTTTAAATATAAAATCCAGTTCGACATTTTAATGAACATAAAAGTTTTAAAAGGCTAATTATAAACCTTCATGAGCTGAACACAAACATGAGTTGAACTTTAGGGAAGCAATTTCAGCAAAATATTTATAAGCTGTGGTATCCATAGGTTATTTTTTATTAAAAGAATACATTTGCACTGCACCTAGTTTTCCACGATCTGTTAAACCATTTCTTGGTCTACGGTCAGTTTGCTTTCATTGTGTTCGGAAAATTGCTATTGCCCTTTTATTATTCAGCTCTAAAGGTGTGGCATGAGGAAGAGGGAAGATACACTGGGTCATGGATGTTATTTTGCAGACTCTGATTTGCAACAGGCTTTTTTTTATACTATAAAATTGCGTAAACCTCGTAAGTAAGCAGGGTTATTCAGTAAATTTATTGGTGAGTTTTTTCGTTTATAGATTGATAGAATAGAATTATCATCAACAACCCATTATCAAACTTGTTGAGTAGTACTGTCTTATGCTGTCTTTATTCTTAATTCATCTGTTTCAGTTTTTTTAAATTATTTTTAGCCTGATTTTTTTTATCTTATCCCAAGGATTTTTCCTTATACAAATTTGTGGACATAACTTCTTTAGCTAAAAAATGTTACGGGCAATGTGATAAATTCAATGGCATTCATCAATGAAATTTATCACTTTGTCCGCATCCACTTCGGGCATTATTAATAATGCCCGATTAATCACTTTGCCCGTAACATATACATAGGGTGGGTTGCCCAGTGAATGAACACTCCCAGTGAATGAACACATGGTCGTATAATCTCAATTATTAAGCTATTTGAACTCTGTAAAGACTATTACTAAAATTCAGTAGTTGCAATGAGACCTCCTAGAGGCCAGCCAATCATTGATTTAACCGTATATTCCGATTTCAATCTGTGTAAATTTTTTTACTGATACTCGAGCTTCAGGCCCATGAAAAAGTCTCCGGTAAGTTAAGATTTGACTTGATTCATTCATATTTTTCTAACTTACAATTGCGTTTATTATGATTTTTGTTGTTTTTTATCAAATGTTAAAGACTTAATCTTTGATATGGCATAATTCAGAAAGCTGTACTTTTGAAATTGCGATAGATAAGGGGGTGTTCACTTACTGGAAGTGCAAACTGAGATTTCCCAGTGAATGAACAGGTGTTCATTTACTGGGAAAAATGCATATTTCGTAAAACCTCATGATTATAGTTTTATTTGATTCATAATGATGTAAGCTAAACTATGTAAAAATGCGCGATGATCAAAATTGTGTCCTTCCAGTAAATGAACGGGGTATGTTGATTAGAAAGTACAAGTGTTCACATACTGGAAAGAGTAATTAAACTAAGATTTACCAGTAAATGAACAACCTTCATACTCTGGGAAACTGCTTATCTCGTGAACCAAAAGACCTATAGGCTTATTTGACGGCTTAAACTAGGACTAGGTTATAATAAAGATCAGTATTGTCTTTCCATAGAATAAGTTTTTGATTTAAAAGTCTAGGTTTATACAGGGTGTATCATTATGAATGGGAAAACTTCTAGGGGAGGTAATCATAAGGGTTCAGAATTGCATAGGAACCCATGGTCCCAAACAACAGGCATGGACGTATATAAGGGGGGAGGTTAGAGGGTCCAGACCACCCCCCAATAGCCTAAACCTTATGTCAGCCAAACAAAAAGGTTCCTGTCCCAAAAAACCAAAAAATGAGTGAAAATACAACTTTTTGGATCAAAATTTCTGGGAGAGGACCCAGACACCCCTCTTTTGCTTGAGGGCATGTATTAACCACAAAAATTTGTGATTAAGTTCACAAAAATTCACATTTGCCCTACATTTTACTCGGAAAGGGAAAACTATATTAGAAACATTTTGGGTTCCAGAATCACTTCAAAACAGTTTAGTAACGGCTCCTTTGGTCCTGAGGTCTTATAGGTTTTGCCCCCCCCCCTCAATCAAAAAGTTGAACTTACGCCTATCATACTCCATTTTGTCCCCCCTCGTGATAAAGGTTAACCAAAGCTTTTATAACCCCTTGCTAGAGGGAATTTCAAGGTATACAACCCCTCTTTCGAAACCTCAAACTTTAAATTTTTCCCCATAGAAAACGACCAACCAAAGTTACTCCTTAATGAAGAAGTGGGTAAATAGGGTTCGGGGGTCCTCCTCCAAAAATGTTTAAATTTTAGTATGCTAAAAAGTCTTCTATATAGCTACTTTTTAGGGTTTTCAGGGAGCTTCTCGGGCCGCATGTGGCCCGCCAGTTAGAAAACCCTGTTTTAAATACACTTTCATTGCCCATTGCGACCCCTGAAAGAAGTTTCTTGAACCCCACCCTTGTAAAAGCTATAGCTACGTCCGTGCTAGGAGGTATTGATTATTTATTGTTAAGATGGCATAATGCAATTAGTATAACGTCGCAATCGATGTCTGGCAAGATTTGCACCCACCTAATCCTAAGTACCTTTTTTGTGTGTGTGCGTGCTTGTGTGTGTGTATTGAAGAAATTTTAGAGTTCTTAGTAAAACCTTTTCTATTTTATGTAACGCAGGCTGATCAGTTGAAAAAAAATCATGATATTTTTCAGTGTTCATTTACTGGAAGACACTGTTCATACTTAGGGCAAACTTTGTTCATTCACTGGGTCTATCGCACTTTTTTCACTCAAATCAGGATTCCTTCAAAACTATTGATTTCTGAGATCTGGAAATATTTCGATCATATTGCCAAGAAAAAGCCAGTATGGAAACATACCTTATTTTAAGAAATTGACCGAGAAAAAGCCCTGAAAAAAATTTTTGAAGTGGGAAAATCGCAAACCCAAATGCTAAGTGTTCATTCACTGGGCGGTTCACCCTAGGTATTTTTATAGTTTATGTTATTACATAAAATTATTATATTCATATTTAAAGTTAATTTAATTTTGAGTTTAACAACTTTTGAGACATTATTTTCAACTCATCTTGTTTTTTTTTGTCGTGTCTATGATGAAATACATATAAATACAAATTCTGAGACAAGAATATCAAATATGACCATGGGCATTGATGATGGCCTTGGCGATCTGTTCAATGCCTTCGTCATACAGATTCATCTTATTGTTTGAAATAATTGCGGAAAATTTTATATCCGAATGGGGGGTATGTTCATGATACTGTGCTTTGCTTATATTGTGTCAATTACACGTGTGATCTCTAAATGTAACAATTTTATATTAAGTTTAACATCTTTTTCAAGTGCAAAATTTACATATAATGTTTATATGCGTTGGTATATTTAAGCTATGCTTTGTTTATTAACTAACAAATTCTTGCATTTGATAACGTCATGTTCTTTTTCAATCACTAGTGTAAAAGGTATTGAAATGGTTCTTTTAGTTCATTTGTGCTTTGTAGGTTTTTCTTATTTGTTCCCGTCTCAAAATATAAAAGTTATGTCATAAATTTTCTACAAAAATGATACGTTTTCACTCTTCAAAAACTTTTATATTTTGTTGATTGTATGCTTGTAATTTTTACTTGCAACATTTTTAGTGCTATAGTTATCCGTTATTGAGGTACGTAACTTTATCCAAAATTTGTCCATAAAATATTATATAATTTAAAGATTGTTGCAAAGCATTTAAAATAAAGCTTTTCAAACATTTTTCTGGTATAAAATGAAAAATACTACAATTAACATTCTGAAGGATCATTTTGTTAAATTTAACTACATACACATTTTTTAATTTATTAAAACTTGAACCAATGTTGTGTACTGAAGTCCTAGCTTTTGTTCAAAACATTATCCACTACATAAATTTCCTAAATAAATCAACGAAATTCCATGTTTTGTGTAAACTCTAGAATTTTTATTAAGGGAGAGTGAGAGAGAAAGCCAAGTGTAACTATTGATACTACAGTGATTTGTTTATTTCTTTTTTAATTTTATAGTTTTAATTATAGCACCATTTACCAATTGGAAAAATCATCATTAATGTTTTTAAGTTGAATAATTGCTTTATTTATGGCATTAAATATGCAAAATACACTGCTATTGTTTATCAACATAAAAATTGTATCGCAATTAAACCTCAACAAAAATAATTTATGTGATATCTCCAAGAGTTTTTGTTTGTTCAAATAATATTTTATCATTCTACAATATTAAGAATATCTGTGTAACATTTTAAAAAGTATACTTTTCTTTGGAAGTGTTAATTTTTATATATATTTTTTTTTTATTATTCCTTATGCATAAGAAAAAATACATAGACACAAAATTAAACAGAAGTACAACGAATATTTAAAATTAACTTACAAAACAAGTCATAAACATAAACATTAATTAAACTTTGAAAAGGGATGGCAGAATAAGTTAATATTGTAACATCAAAATCGACTTTAAAGTTATACAAATATATGCTTAATTTGACAATGTTTTAAGATTATTTAAGAGTATTTTAAACTTATAAAGCATTAAAATTTTTATTATAAAGTCTTTAAAACTTCCACCAAATCTGTTTATATCCTGATTTATTAAACGAGTCACAAATTCTAAATAGTTTATACGAATGTTGTGGTCTACGTGTGAATTTTATTATTTGTACAATAGTCATCATATAACGGTATCTTTTAAATTTACATTTTATAGTTATAAGTTTAGTTAAGCACTTATGCTTATTAAATACCCCGTTCAAAAAAATAATTTATCATTTTATGATAAAAAGGACATCCGGAAACTCGCATAGTACGAATGTCCAGACACAATGAGTGGACGCCGTACACAGAATTTCCGTTTCGGATAGGAGTTCAGATTTCATCCGTACCAGTCTCTCGGGGTTCACTTTTCGCGTATTGTCCTCCCTATTCGTCACCTCATCCGATGACCCACACACAGTGAGCCTTCCATTGTTGTGTTAGATCGTGACAAATGGTGAAACTGATAAAAGATATTTATGCAATATTACTATTTGGGAGCTATGCGGAAGGCGTAGTGATAAAATCCGAAAAAAGATACTCAATCGTTACTCTGTTGCATTCGGCCGAACTGTTTATTATTTTGTGTGAGTTTGAGTGAAAGGACAACCTTTAAAATTGATGTTTTCTCCCGCAAAAAATTTTATGAAATTTTTACATGAAATAATACAAAGGCTTCTCAAGATGAAGTATTCAGCCAACTGGGCCTTTTTGAGAAACTTCGGTCCAACCAACGAAAAAAGAATACATACTATGCTGTATCTAAATAAGGAAAATTGTTACACTTTTTTTAGTAGAGAAAATAGTAGTTGAAGTTACTGACATAATATTCTCAAAATATTGTCTTAAAGTTTTTAAAATACGATCACTAGAGATCGTTTAAACTTCACTAACACTGAAATGTCGATTTTTGTTGTATAACTATTATCGTAAATGTGAATAAGTATAATTCAAATCATAATCAGGTACCTAAGTCATATTTTTCAGTTCATTAAGTTCGTAAGTTTTCAAGATATCAAGTTATCGAGTAAGATAAAAAATAATAATGATAATATCAAATCAAAAATATCACTACCATATTTTCAAATAACCAAGATTTTTCAAGCATAGATATCAAGTGTATACTATATTAAATGCTATATTGAAATATAAGTGTTTCAAGTCTTATTACCTGTATTTGTGATAATATGAAGGAATGAAAAATTAAATACTACTAACTCATGATAATAGTTCGGTATCAAAAATTTCAAATCCTGTTTTTTATAGGGACAAAACCCCATCTGTCATCTTCAGAACCCCTCACGAATTCACATCCCCCCTCCCACAGACATATAAAACTCCCCTTCGCATCATCAATGTGAAACAGTGCACATCCATCAACGCTATAATTAGAGAGAGAGACGCAAAAATTTACATTCGCTAACTCCTACTCTCATCCTCACCCGTTCCAAAACCAACATTTCCCGAACTTTTCATGGAAAAGGCCCGTCAGGAGGCGTTACCGTAAACACACGGGGGCTTAACGGCTGTTTAACACGTGTTTTCGGCTCTTCTGGACGATGCCCCAAAAAGCTACTACTGCTGAAGGCGACGGTTGTTTGATTTCCTTCCATTCCCCGCGCATATAAAAAAGGATCACCTCGTTCATCATTTCCAGAGAGAAGTTGACTATGATTAATTGCCGGGATATGACTTTACCTGGAGTGTCTAAGTCTGTCGGCAGATTGGTTAAATTTTATTTTTAAATTCTTTGGAAAAGGGGTTCTCTTTTTCTCTCTCTCTCTCTTTGGGATGATCACGCAGAGTTGGAACGCTTGAGGGTTGTAATAGGGTTTGTCTCTTAGTGATAGCATCTCACCAAATTTCTGGAAGTTAAAGCAATGTAGTTTCATAAACAAAAACTATATTGCTTTATGCTTTATAATAACTTTTTTACTGCTATCATGTGTTGAAGGTAAAATCTGTTTCCAGGTTCTGGTTCAGTGTAAAATTAAAATAAAGTGAAGAGAGAGGATCTCTCTTTGTTCAGGTTCGTGCTTTAATACAAAATAATCTTTAATCGAGAGTTTATTGCATAATGCATGAAGAAAGCTCCTATTGTGCCATAAAAATCCAGTCAACTAACCAACCAGCATGAAGAAAGGTATACAATCCTTCTTTATACTTGAAAATTCTAGAATGCTACTCGCTACAGAGAACTGTACGTTCTAATAACTTGAAAGATTCTGGAAATTTTAAACATTCTGGATATGAAAGGCAAACTCAACAAAAAGTATCAAGAGTCTTGACAAAATAAATGAGAGTTGTCAAGTTTTCATAATAAAACCATCAAAAATATCACACGAATAAATTCAAGATACATATAAAAATATAAAGTACTAAAAATATGGTTTGGTTTGGTTTTTTGGTTACATATATTTTCCGGTATGTGTGCTTGATCTCAAGGATCCGCTTATACACCTTTAAAAATATGAAAGACGTAAAATAAAAGTATAACGGAATGTATGGTCATAACAGTTAAGTAAAGTAAAATTCTTTTTTTTTTTTTTTTAAGATTTTTTTTTTTCTTCTTCAAACAAATTTTTCAAATTATATTCCTTAGTACCTGAATAGTTAAAGTATCGAATTAGTTGCTTTTGATCTAAATACTTTAGTTGTATTTGTTAACTGAACTGTACGTTCTAATATCCTGAAAGAATCCGACAAATTTAGACCTTCTGGATATGAAAAGCAAACTCAACAAAAATTTGATTTATGAAAAACGTGTTTGAAAACGTTTTCTATAACGAAAACTAGATAGCTTGGTATCATATTCTGCGTATTTTGAGATGAAAAGAAGAGCGATATCAACATGATAAGTATACCAGCCATTTCCCTGTAGGGTCTAGTCAGAAAGCCAGATTCAAATGTTAAAAAAATACACAATGTTAAGTTTTGATCCTTTGCATCAGGAGAACCTCAATGGTATCTTTATTTAATGCAAGATAAAAATGTGGACTAGCAGTACTTTCAATATGCTCCACATAGAAGAATTCAAGCTGTTGAATAAATATTTGGGTTTCAAATAAGGAGGGTAACGGATTGGCACATTTTTTCTCCGGATCACTAAGGCGTGAAGAACCACTTCTAGCTTTGTTATGGTGAAAATAATATAAGAAAAGGGGTTTTACTTTTATCTTTTGCTTGCAGATACAGTTACTGTGGCATCGATGAGCTGCTTTACGTTTAATGAGTTTAACTATTTTAATTAAAAACCAGTGTAAATACTAACAACATTTCAAAGGAAGTTAATACTTTTATTGAACTTTTCGCAAGCTTTAAAATAGCGTTTAGGATACTTGGAACATCATTCACTTCAAGAGTTAAATTTGCACTTTTTCTTATTTTTTCCATGTTGAATACCTACAACTAACAGCCTTTTAAGAGAAGTTAATGGTATTGAACTTTCCGCTTACTTTAAATTAAATACGGTTCGTTACACGTATCATCAAAACACCATTAATATAAAGAGTTAAATTTGTTTTTATGGTGCTAGGGCTTTCAGGATATATATATTTGTCTATATAGCTAGATTTACATCCTACATAATTAAAAAAGGTCAGCCCTGAATTAAGTTTTTTTTTAAAATATACTCTTCTAACGCTCACCTGAAACCCTAACTGATAATTATGAAAAATTACTCAACAAAATCTTTCATCTTCCCCGGTATGCTTTTTACTCTCCGTCATAACTCAAAACCATCGCACCAGGAAAAAAAAACATCCCCCGAAAGTTCTTTCAAATAAATTCATTTTCCAGAAAAAACATCCTTCCCCGCCGAAACGGAGTAGATGCAGACGCTGCAAGGAGAATCGTATCTCTCCTTTTGAAATACGAGCGCCCTCACTAGAACCGCAATGAAACTAACCCAAAATAAGACCATCTCTGCCTGAATATTTATTTTATAAGCTGGAAAGAGCGGGAATAAAAAGCAAGGGAAGAGGATACAGTTGCAAACAAACTGTCGAAATCTACTTTTAGCCCGGCCCTCCGCGGGCTCTCTAGCTCGAAATAGCAGGGAGGAGGACCCCACGTTACCTCACTGCGCGCGAGAGATACACTTTTTGAGTGGAGTTTAGTTGACTTCTGTCGCTGCAGCTGTTGTTGTTCTTCGGACGAAGGGGTTGAGAGGCCGAGAAATTCTAGAATGCGCGTCTGCGAAAATGCGAGTGGTGTGTTTACCGAAAGGTAGACTAACTAAAGTTAGAAGTTCGTTGTAAAATTTCGAGATATTTGATATCGATCCTTAAAAGCAACTATTAAGGCTTAACTACTTCTCAATTGGGGTTAGCTATTTATTGATATGCTACTCCTCTTACATGTACAACTCCAAGAACTCGGTGTTTGGAATTTTTGCTGACACCATGAGCATATTCTTTTTAATTCTTTTTTTATGTAGGGTAAAAGAGGACAATTTTCTATAAAGATAAGACAAAACTACTTTTAATATTTTTTCACTAAATACACACTTTTTCAATGGTTCTTTTATGAAACTTAAAATTCAAAAAGAACTTCATAAATTTAGTTTTACAACACAGAAGATTGTTTTGCTTTGATGAATTCAAACTTTTTAAAAACTTACCGTATAAAAGTTCAGTTTGAAAAATGTTTCGGCACTTTAGGATTAGTCGGGCGCAAATTTCACGTTTTTGGCGACGTTTTGAAAAAGAACGTAAAAAAAAATTAAATGCAGCACTGCTAGTTAATATATTTTAATTGTTTTTTATTTGGATATTTATTATTTTTTTTGGTGATACTTGAAATGCCATAACTGCAACTGTATCTGCAATTTTGAAATGTAATATTTTAAAGTTGAAAAATTGTTTTAAATACGTATAAATGGCTTTAACGCAAATCTTCAAAACAATCTGGACATTAAAAAAAGTTTATCATTTGGAATAGAACTTAAAATTTTAATTTTTACTGGAAATGATCGGTCAAAACCTATTATTAAGAATAGAGAAAAAAATCTATGGTTTTAAATATGTATATTTAAACTCTTAAAGTGTTAGGGTTTTCCGGGAATAATAAGTAATAGTAAGTAATTCACTACTATGATAGACTGCAACATTACTTGACCCTGGAGAAACAAAACGAAGAAAGTAGTTCCCAGCGCGGCGTCTGAATTTTGAGTGAAATCAAGAACTTTAAAATTTAGAAATATGATTAGTTTGTTAAGTATTATAACGTCTTTTTATCACGATTTGCGTACAGAAACAAACTATGCTAGCAAGCCAACAGGCTTTCCTGTTTACTCAGTTTTTCCTTCTGCGTAGTGACGTCATAGGGTCAAGAAACATTGCAATCAAGTATAAGTGATTGTAGTCCTTTTTATACATATTTTTTAATCTATACTTTTTAAAAATTTTAAGAATAAATTATTACAATCACTATAATACAAACGTAGAAAAATAATAGGTTACAAAGTTTGGTTTAAAAATTAAACTTGGCAGTAAAGAAAGGGAACTTAGCTTCATAAAACTAGAAAGAGACAAGTATGCCCAAATTCATATTTTTAAATCATGATATTATTGTCTTAAAAATTTTAGATTCAATTTTTACTCATAGAATGGTTGAAGTATTTTATTGAAACTTTTCATGGTCTTTACTCGATGTACTAAATAAATAAAACTTTTGATACGAATTCAAGTTAGTATTTTCATATTTCATAAAGGATATTTGAATGGATACATTTTGAAAATAACCTAAAATCGTCATAATCTTTTCATTTTTATAAGATATATCAATGTCACTTCAAATCAAAATATTATACCTTCAAGACACATGCAGTTCTTTTAAGCTTGAGAAAGAAATTCTAAAATGCCTATTCTTAAATTGTTAGATTATATCTAGAATGATACAAACTTTTTAAAACTTACTACGAAATACTTAATTGCTGTTTTAATAACCTTTTTATAGAAAACATGAAATGAAAGAATAGTATTAACATTATTGTTAATCGCGTATTTTTGTCTTCCAAATAATCTAATTTTATAAATATAAGACTCTATTACCTATATTTATTCAAAAGATGAGTTTAAAAAGTTATTTATTTTTAGGAATGTTTTCATATACAAATGCTACAAAACAGAATCTAAAAATGCAAACTAAATCCCAGCCACTAAATTGAGGACATTCTTCATGTTTCTCAGAAGAGTTAAAGAAAAGTCACGTAATCACTCATCATTCAAATTTAAAGTTAAAAAAGGAAGGAAATTCCAGTGACTGAATTTTCAAAGAAACTAGCATATTCTATTCCATTAACCTAAAAGTTGCTAGTGAATCCGACAATGATATGTCAGAGAAGAGAAAAAATAATTGTAATTGATGCAATATTCTAGTCTAGTGTAATTATTTAAATCATCCTGCAAAATTTCCATATTTAGTCTTAAATGGTTCGTAGAATGAGATTATAAACGAAAAGATTAGATAACGCGTAAAAATACTCTTAAATTTGCATAAGGCATAAGTACAATTCCGCTTAAATGTATGAAATTTTGTTAAGGTCATCCTTTCTAAACATTCCTTTTGCATCAAGTCAAAATTTAAACCTTTGATAAAGTTTAATTGCAACCTTCTAACCTTCTAAAAATCATGTTTGTTAGAAGTATGTAGGGAAAATAACTACATCAGCTAAAATGTCAAGATTCTAGTTTAAGATGTTTAAAAAGAAGTTTAAATTATTTTCTTTGTCCAAATATATCGATTTTTATATATATTATACAAAGATATTATATATTTTTCTTTTCTATCATCTGATTTATGTAAGCAACCTTTATAAATCGTTTTTAAAGAAATTTTAAGAGAAAGCAACAATTAAAAAACAACTTCATTGTTTAAAAATAGGTAAGTGCAAGATAAAAAAAAAATTTCCGAAAAGGGAAATGTAGGTTATTTATAACAACCTTTCAATCCATCTATAGTTAATGATAAACATATTATAGTTACAAACACTAAATATGTTAGGTTTCACAAACAAAAGGGAAGAGTTCGTGCAAGTTGTTACGACTGATAACATTTTTATTTCAAATCATTTTGTTACTTAGGATTTTGATATTTTTACTTTGCTATATGGTTGTTTAAAGTTATGTGAATAAAAATTCATGAAAAATACCATAACTTATTCAATTCTTATCCCAGTGGAATGCCCTACAACTTGTTGTATCCCATAGCAAAAAAACTGAACTTACCTAGCTAAACTTTTTCAATGGGAAGTAGAGATAAAGGTGATCAGAATGCACCTCATCCTTAAATATTGTTCTAAATCGACACTAAACAGTCTTTTGTATTCATGAAACGGTTTCTTAGCTTTGAACGTGGCCTACAAATGGCAAGTCGATGACCTTCTTGCCCCAAGACGAGAAAGTTTAGATGCCCAAATGAAGGATAAGATCACCGGGAGGCCAGACATGTTTTCTTCATTTGTACAAAAGGGATTGAAGGCATTCTGTAAATCAACAGAGATTTCCTTAATCAAATAATTTCATCAGTCTTAACATTTCTCTCTTCTACTATTTGAACGTTTTTTATCGTTTATTTTAATTAACGGCTAATAATTTAATAAATCAAATTAATTAAATTAAAGGCTAATCTTCCCTACATACAGTCACTGTATTCAACGCAGAACCTAATTACGCATGGTAGTTAATTCTTTTGATCATAAGAATAACTTAATAATATTTTCCAAAAAAAATAATGTGATTTTTATTATATATTTCTCATTATTTTTCGGATAGTAAATTTAAATAATTCATTAGCTCAGGAACCTTTATTCTTCAAGGGGAAAACATAATTTTAAAAAGTCAAAATAATAACATTTGAAAAAAAGTAATCCTCTTATAAGTACTCTAAATTGCCAAGGATTATTTAAAATGTTTCCAAACACACATCCGTTTTTCTGGACCGTCACCCCCTAAAAAGTTTTGAGCCCTTTGAGGGGGACATCATCCCGCTTTGAGAACCATTTGTGATTACTATCATTAACTCAGCAGAAAGATAATGGAGTAGCATAGTACGTTAAACATGTGTTTCTGTGTAGTTTTTCTAACTCTGTGTCACATTCAATAATCTTAGAATTACACAAAAAGTAATTTCATACTTTTAGTAATTACTGGTTATCCAGTAATTACTAAAAGTATGAAATTACTGGTTATCCCCCGAGTGTAAGCGGAGTACGTGCTCGTTAAATCTGTGGGTCCGAAAGTCCTGTGGTCCGTCATGGCGCAGTTTACCACGGGTCCAGGTGTCTGGAGACTATTTCCCTCCCCTTCAGAGCATGGCAAAATTGTGGAGGTGGTGATAGATGGTGGCGACATCTATCATCCGAGGCTTAAGTCGGACTCCTGCCATTTCATGGGCCTCACTTTCTCAGGAGCCGCACCCCCTTTGCCTTAAATCCTGTACGCTTTGCGGATGGAGCTTGGATATTCCAAGTGGCATAAGAAACAACAACAACAACAACACTGGTTATCCCCAATAATTATATTTATAAAAATCGAAAATTTAATTTACTTTTAATATCATTTTTCAAATTTTTTGTATAAATTCTAATTTGAAGCATACATGGCATAATTATTTACTTTTATTATTAGTAGTGGACAGTAGTGGAGTTTGAGTATATTCATGATTTCATCGTTAGAAAAGCTGGCAAACCACAGAGTATTTTTAAATTCCGTTTGATTCACTCAAAGATTCGACTTAAGGCATTGACGTAGCTTTCTGACGTAACTTTCAAAAACGTTTCTCCATCTTAAATTATTAAGAAACCTGGTTCCCTATCTCCCCAACTCTTTTAATATCCGACTCGAAATACTCCAAATCCATTTATAACCAAGCCCTAAACTAACTCTTGGCCTCTAGTATTACCCCACGCGTTTAACCACCAATCACTGCTGCGTTCAACGTCCAACAAACAACTTGGAATAATTTCATGGAAAGAGCGAGAAACGCAATAAAAATACACTTCTTGGCTTCTCGCTGATGATTTCGAATTGTCCTTTCGCATGTCCGGAACAGACTGTCGCACGCACCTGACATCATAAAAAAGAAGCTTAAAAATTTTTTAATTAATTTCCTCGCTGGGAGGGTAACTTCAACCGTAACCTTCCTCTCCCAGGTGAACGACCTTCCAGACCTGCGCAGTTGCCATTAATACAATTCAAATTCTGCAACAAGGGTCTCATTGTTTTGTTGCCAGAAGTTCCTTCACCGTGCGATCTTTTTGTGAAGTTGGCGGGCGGAGGTAATTGAAACGTGGGACTGTCTCTTTCTCCATCATGGGAGGTTGCGGTCTGTGGTCGTGGAGAGGCGTCGGACCGCATAATCAGGCACTAAGGATTGATTGGAACTAGGATACCATCTACCAACGGCTGTACTCACCCCTAACTTGACTTAGAGTTAACCTGGAATCGAGCATTTTCGACAATTCTAATAAGTTTAAAACTTTTCCCCTTTTTGACTATCAATAAGAAGTTTTGATTCCAAGCTAACCTGCTTAGGTTAAGTTAGAGGTGAATACGTTCGCAAGTGTTTTTTTTTCACCCAAACGTCTATAAAATCAAATTCAACTTCTTAGACAAAGATTCAACGACTTCAAGATTTGTAAGCAGCTATATTTGAATAAATGAATGGCTATCTTTTCATTAAGTAAAGTTTTTCACTTTTACAACGAGTTTATAATGGAAAAATTTTTCACCCTTAGAGCATATCCAAATTTATTTAATCAGGCTTTAATAAATAGGCTAAGAACATGGAAAAATATGTGCCTTACTTTCCGTTTAATCAATGTTCCGCTCGAAAACATTGTGGTTCTAATATATTTTCCAATTTTTTTTTCGAAACTACAATAATTCAAAAGTATTCGTCCATGTTTTATTTGGACCCTTTTCATGCTCAATTAAATAAAATGTTTATCTTCCCTACTTACAATAATTACATTCCATGCAGAAGGGATTATTCGTGTTTGTGAACATAGTTAAAGCTGACCAGGGATTCTTCTTATAGTTTAAAGTTATCAAGAGTAGGTATAAGTTCCACCTCTCTCATCAAATGCCATTAACGCATCTTACAACATTTTAAAAATAGTAAAATTATACGAATATTGGAATTTATTTTACCAGATTTTCAAATTAAACTAAAAAAATTCCTTACTTTTAAAACATTTAAGGCTTTTTACTTCATCCAAATGATGTTATCCACTGGTTTGAAAAAGCTCTGTTCCATAAATAGAATTGAAGAACATTATTTACCCAATAAACAAACGCAAGTCATACTTCTCAAAATATCACTTAATATTTGGGCTCAATGCTCAAATGAAGGACATAATAACCTTATTGGTAGTCCCTCCATGTTTTTGTGTATTTGGTTGATTACCTCTCTGATGCCTTCAGGTTTGTACAAATATGTGTTATGGTGAATGAAGTGCTCCTTCTCTTTTGGATTCAATGGATCTGAAATTTTATTTTTTCTCGAAGATATCTTTTACATGTCTACAACGAGTGATTACCTTGTAGTCTATTTTAAACCTCAAAACATCTGGAATAATATTCAATTTATAGCATGCATGGTTTATGAATGTAAGATAGTCTGTAGAAAGTCTTAAGTTTAGAGGGAAAATTCATCATATGCTATTTTATAGTAGCAAGTTTTTTTCCGATGATGTATCTGAAATCGTGCACATGTTTGAGTAATAAAAATTCAATTTTATTTACAGAAATATAGCAGGAAGAAAAGAAACATTACAAAATAAATATTCATATTTAAAACTTTTCAAGGCGGCCATTTTTTAATTTATTTAGATTTCTAACCATTCTTAATTATTCATAGCTTTAAAAAATACCGCTATGTCTTGATTTTTAAAATAAACAAAACTTATCTCACTTAACAAAACTATATTTACAAATGATTCAATTAGAATCATTTTTAACGACGCGATTAGCAAATTACTGAGTGCACTTCTTCCTTAATTTCCTTTGCTTTTAACGATTTTTTTATAGATTATTCAGGGTCTGCAGTTTATCTCCTCTGAGATCTTAATGACTACAGCAATTAAAATCACCTTACGCTCAAACCTTCGGCTTGCTTTAAACTACTTTTTTAAGAAAGCCGCCTTTTTAAAATAAACACAATTAAAATTTACTTCCTTGTTATCAAGAACTCGATCACCCATCGTTATAACTCAAAATAACCTAAGTTAACTGTCAAAAGCTTCGGATCCTAAGAAAATGCGCATTTTAGAAAAGCAAATCTTGAAAGATAGTAAAGACAAGGAGAAAGTAACACGAAATTCACCTACCCTGACGGAGCAATTATATTTTAGAAAAAAAGATTAGAAAGAGAAATCATATTATCTTATTTTATTAATATTTTTTTTTCAATGGATAAATATGAACATTTAAAAAAATATTCAGAATGTACCTATTACTTAAAATTTAAACATCTGTAACAACCTCCTAAACAGAATGCCGGTACATAAATATAATAGACTAAAGTAATATAATAACTTAAAATTATAATTCAAAAATTGCTCATTGCCTTTATGGAGAAAGTTCTAAAAGAACGTATGGACACATGCTTAAGAATCACTTAGTTAGACTTTTTAGATCCACAGGAACTATTTAACTGTTTTGCACTTCTGGTAATCATTAATACCTATAATTCACAAGATATACTTTTATAACCAAATTTAATTAAATCAAACTTTACTATTTATGTTTTGTTCGTAAAGTTTTATCACTGATTAATAAATAGCTTTACTTTATGAGAATTGAGAAGGATAAAATTGAGGCCTTTCGGATACAAAGGAAAAACTTGCTAAATAATTTTGTCACTATTCAAACCTAAATCCTGTAGAGCAGTGTTTCCCAAATGGTGGTCCGTGAGATCCTTGAAAGTGGTTCTTTAACCTTTAAGATATCCGTACGAGACAATCAAGCGTGAATATAATAAATAAAGTGAATCACATACACACAAAAGGAATCGAGGGCAAAAACATTACAGGGAAAAAAGATGGAGAAGAGCAGAAAGATTCTGAGAGCAAAGAGATGTTCAAATGCTAAAGAATGCTGGAGAACAAAGGGATCCTGGAGAGGATGCAGGAGGGAAATACTTTATTACTACCTATTGTGGATGACATAATTAAAATGCAGTTCTTAAAAAAATTGTATTAAACTGTCATACATTTTTTTAATATTTTATCATGCATAAATGAACTATCGCTTTTGAATTTTGTCACGGCAAACTGTTCAAAGTGATACAGTGTATACATGGTAATGATGATATTTCAGGCTAAGTTGTTCACTAAGTTCTACGAGTTGGAAAACACTGCTGCAGAGAATATACGGGTATATTTTTAAAGTCAACAAAGTCTCCCTTCTTGCCCTCTCTCGATATGCGTAGATAATGGTACCAAGTTCTCTTAGAAATTTAAAACGCATTTTGTTTTTCAAAAACCACTTTTGTTGAGTTTGACTATTACCTCTGAAAGGCCTCGTCCAGTAATCCTTAACTCATACCTTGAAATTTATTTTCAAGAAAAGCGTATGTCAACTGTCATAATATAGACAACCTTTATTTCGACGAAAACACATCATCCCAAAATATATCCCCTCTTTCTCATTGTAAATGCATTTTCCTTTCAACTGATCAATGATGTAAGAAAAGTGGATAGTAATCTTACTCAACCATAAAGGCAATACAAAACGCTTCTAAACGATCATCGCGTTTCGGACCCTTTCTAGCAGACCATCACGCGCTTCCTCCCACGTTCAGGATGAACGAAAAGTGGACAATTTCGCTCGATGATTTTTTTTTCTGGGGAAATATTGTTTCCGATATTTTTGCCCCACTTACCGCGCATCGTTTTCTCCGTGCGTGTAAAGGACTCATTGTCTGAGGATTCCCAAACAAAACGCGAATGCCGTCGTGTACGGGCGAAGCAAAAATGGGACGACAAGACACAAATCGCATTTTAGTAGACCTTGACATATTCAAATGGGGTACGCGTGTCTCGATCATCGTGACTGGATACTGTCACACTTTTATCGAAGTTTTATCCATTCTGACTCGGGAGTATCGAATTCTGGGAACCTGGTGACATGAGACACACGGGTCCCTTAATAGTGCAAGGTCGTCGGAAAAACCCTTGTTAGGCAATGTCAAATTTCGCATTGATTTCATCAGTGGTTCGCGCTTTGAACCTATTTTATTTCAATTTGCATACTATAGGAGGATTTAAAAAAATTTCACGCTCAAATTAAAGTGCGTATAAATCAATTGGTTTTGACTCTAATTTTGAATACGACTTAGCTTAGGCACGTAATCTTCAGCATTTCCGCCTTTTGATACATCAATATGCATATAACGTCTCTTCTTGCATCACTGGTGATATGAGGAAAAAAGTACAGGTTCCATACCTGTTTATAAAAAAATGCGCACTACGTTTAGTGAACTTTGCGCAGCAATAAAAAATAAGGATAGATTTTAAATGCGCACTTATTTATGACATTTATTTGTAATTTTATGCAAAAGAAATGATACAAATTTTCAAAATCTTATTATGTTAACAACAAACAACAAGGAAATCAGACCTTGTTATTAGACAGTCAAACATTTATCTTATCAAAGTACCTTTTGAGTAAAATACAAAATTTACCTTGATAGAGCCTTAAAAAATAATCCCTTTTTTTGTGAGGTAGTTTCAGAAGTCAAAAGTTGAATAAAATTGACCTGTAAGAGCAGCACAAAAAATACCTTTGGTATAGGAACAACAAAGAACCTTCAAACGAAAACTAAGTTTGGTGGACTTGCTCCATTGCCCTTTTCAGCAGCTTATTTGGAAATCTTATGGAATACACTAGATCTAATTATCATTTTGATGAAAAAAAATTCAACCTGTGAGTTTGAAAACTTAATAGAGGTCATTTATTACCTACTTCACCTAGAGAAGATTTTTCTTTCGTAAAATAAAATTTTTTCACAGCGCAACAAAAGTTTTTTGATGCACAAATTGCGATATCGAATACTTTGACCAGTCTGCTCTGATACTATGAAATATTAAAACTACCTAACTTACTCACAAAAAAAAAACCCATTCAATAATATAAACATAAACTTTAGAAAATTTTCACCTACCCTTTATGCTACCTCTTGGTATAGACCCCTTCACCAATAGTCAAAATGAAGGGTATTTTGTTGATCCGTCTTGAATAAGCTATAAAATTTGCCAGTTTATCTCAAATCCCCAGTAAGTATGTATTTTATCATTTGTGAATAGCAAAAAAAAAAAAAAACTGGAAAGGATTGTCGGGATCCAAAATCAGATACTACATAACTTTTAGGACCTTTGAGATCTAAAGATGCCTTACTCCAAGTATATTCCAAAACCTTTTTTATTGAAACTAAGGTAGAGAAAATTGGGAAGAGACAATCCAGACCCTGAAGAATTCAATCAACAGTACTCAACGCTCTCCCTTTCTGGCCGGATGCCTCAAAGGTCTTGCTCCTGGTCACCCATTTCCATTGTGCCATCCCTGATAAGATTCATCTTCAAACCCCTTCGAAATGTTTATTTTTGTCTTGACTGAAGACGTCTGGTTTAATCGCCCCTCCAGTGTTCATTAATCTCTGCACACGTTTGCGATGTTGCCAGCGGTCATATCAGTTTGCCACTGAAGTTGCGTGATCACTTATCCTGACGCTTCTCTAGGAGGAACACAATTGGAGGGTTGGATGGTTCCGGAACCGTCTAATTGTGCAGGACCAAAGGAATTCTGGAACGCCATCCGAACTTGTTTGATGGCTAATTTTTAGTGGGGTAATTTAGGGACTTATGTGTTGCAGGGTAGAATGGGACTCCTTAAAGGAAATTTTTGGGCAGCAGCCATGGTATTATTCCCTTTAAGTCCTCCTCTAATTACTATTGTTAAACCACGAATAGTTAAACGCTAATGACCGATTATTTTATTTTTTACTACGTGGTCATAAACTAGTATGAGTGTTGAGAGGCCATTTGGAGATGATCTGAAGTCTTTTGAGAAGCATTGTTAAAGATATATACCTGTAAACAACTTCAAAAGATTGCGAAAGTAAAAATAGGTAAATGTGCCTAAAGGATCATTTCATTTGAGGTCGCCCAATGAGTGTTGCCACCATGTCCCGGATTTTCCTGGAAATTTCGTGCAACATAAAGAAAATCTTAGTTGATTAAATAATTTATAAACTAAAATTACTTTTCTAATTGGAAATTTACAATAATAATAAAAATTACAAATATTTCATATTTTTAGGTTCAATTTTTTTTAAATTTTTGCAAGTGCGCACGTATACCTTAAATACTCACTTCCTTTCTCTGTACTTTAATGTATTTATTAAATATTATTTGACCACCAAGCTTGAGACAACCTCACAAAGTAGATCTTTTAAAGGGGGCAAACAACATCTCTCATTTTGTAACAAATGTCAGAATAATTACATTTATTAAATTTGAAAAGTTTTAAATGTTGAATTAAGATGTCGCTAATTAATTTAAACACATTTAGCTTGACCTGCGGGTCGAATAGAGGATATTTATCAATTGGTTGTCATTACTCAGCAGAGCATCAGTCCTCAACTTCCATTCACTTCTATTTCGAAAACTCTTTGGAGGAAATTGTTTGATTTTTTAACAGTGCAATGCTTTCATTTATAATCGAAAGCCAACTTTTTAGTGCCTACGTCAAATAAAGTACAACCTGTATTTGACAGTCAGCTATTAGACATGACCTTAGTCCAATCTTATGCGCAGATTTAATTGAAATAATAATCGGTAATCTTAAATTAATGACTTAAAATCCGACTTTGAAGATGATTGCTACAAAATACATAGATACATCTAACTATTTAATTTTGTCAATGGACACACATGCATAAAAGCTTATTCTCCAAAATGTATGAAAAATTCAGCATGAATTTTTTATGAATTATTTCCCTAAATGGATAAAAGCCTGCTATGCTTAAACTTTTGACGCAGGTAGTTTGGAAGCGTTTTAAAATTTTATAAATTAAAGCAATAAAAATAAATAAAACTTTATCAAACATGGTCTTAGAATTGAATATACTTTTGATATATATATATAAATATACTAGCATATTGAAATTAATTTATACTTAACTCTTTCTTCACAAATTTTTGTTGTGCATAAACTTTTCACACGCACTGCATTTATCTTTCAAATGAGATTAAATTTATCTAAGTACTAGCTGATATGCCCGGGCTTGCATTTCTTCTTACGTTCCATCTTACATTCTCTCTCCCCTTACTTCTAAAGTAAAGGGAAAGTAAGTAAGAAAATCAATCTTAAAAACTATAGATATCTTTTCTACACAATCAAGACTGTTTAATACAAACTTAAGACATCCCATTATATGAGACAAAGTAATTTCTAAAACATAAGTCTATCAAACATTTCACAAAATCCTGTTTTTCACGAATAATTTCGTGAAGAAATTTAATGAAATGAATTTTTTAATATTAGGAATCGAGAAAAATCACGCACGGACCTTTTTTTTTCGAAGCAATAAAGTCTATTCCTCTTCAAATCTAAACATCTTTCACGTCTTAAAATCACGTTTTTTGTTTTAATCTTTATATTAGATAAAATAGTGATGCTTTTAACAGATTATATCGATTGAAATTAGGGAAATGTTCCAAAAGAAATTATAAAACGAAGGTCCACTGCAATTACAAACAAGTCACGGAACTCAAAGAAAACTTCACATCAGTCAACCAGTTGACAGAATGATTGTTTCCAGAAAATTGTTTTAGTTTTATTCTTTTATGAGAAGTTAAATGTAAAATAGTACTTGAGATAATTTTCTGCTTATCGTGTAAAATTCCATAAGATGAAAGTAAAATGTTCTCAATCTATAAAATATTCCAAAGACTTTGTTCATAACTTTAGATATTTCTAAGTAGGGAAATTTTCAGTTCAACTAACTTCAAAAAAGGTCCTTGCCTTAAAATAATAACTTCAATAATTCCAAAATACTTGACATCAATTTTATCTATCAAATTCATTTTCTATTTCCAACCTAAAACCACTTAAACTATTCTAAGAAAATGCTAGTTTTAAAAGTTGAGCATTTACAAGAAGTGCTTTCTTTTCAATGTCTAATGTCTCGAGATTTCTAAAGATAGTGATTTCTCAAAGAAAGTGTCTGTCTCCTTACATGGGTTTGAACTACCAACAGAGAAGGAAATTCTTCTGTTCTAAATACTAACTGTTGTCTTATTTAAAACAAAAAGTATTTTGAGGTCTTGAGTGGTGTTTTTCTCAGAAGTTAATTCAAATGATCTTGGATGAAAACAGTGGTTATAGATTCGTTAATCTAAAAAAGGGGGTTCAATTCATTATTCATGAAAGTTTGGGAACAACTGCCTTAAATAAATGATTATTCTTCTATTATATCTGTCAGTTGTGGTTGTTATTCAAGACGCAAAATTCAATTTTAATTTGTCCTTCCATGAAATTCAATGGGTTTTTTTCTATACAAAATGTATAACTAGTTTCGAAGACGGAGCCATGTTTTTTACGCCAAACTAAAGCAGGTTTTAATAAAAATTTGAGTAATTCTCCACTTATTCAGCCATCTATAGTAAAATTCAATAACCCTTATCACAGTCCTTTTCATCTCTGTTTTGAAGCAACACAATCAGGTATGAGTTGTATAAACAATTATGAATGACTCGGTTACATGCAAACACGTCATGACAAAGAGGGTTCCATTTACCAAGTCCCGAGCACTTCGATCTGAAACTAAACATGGCGAAGGGACAATTGCCTGTACATCATGACTCAGTAATTTCGATTCGTATCTTCAATTATGATCTCCAATCTGATGACTCTGACAGTATTCTTTTGTTTCTGGTGGTCCTTCTTACTCGGTACTCCGTCTGCAAACACAAACGCTTCTTCCATGGCCTAATTGACTTTGTCATCAACAGAGGCGATCCTCTCTTTCTTTCATACATGTTTGTTGCCGCCATGGCTTGGCTGAGGAAGTAAGCAATCATTTTGGCAGCTTTGCTGTTTGTTCGGATCAGCCATTGTAGCTGGAACTGGTCGGTTCTGCTGGCGCATTCTTTCTGAATTGGATACGATGGAATATCTTAACCCTCTCCTTCTCAATCTGTCACTTTTAGCATCAAGAGTGATTTATAGGATATATTCCGATACCTTTCTTCTGTGAGGAAATGCGTTGTTGTTTCCGAGTTAGGTACATATTTAATATTCCATCATAATTCTATCTATACCCAATTGTACTTGGTAGTTTTGAACTATTTTCCTTTAAGGTAATACTTTTATAAATAAAAAATATTTTTCACTAAATGTAAATACTTCTTACATTATTTGTCTTCTTGCAAGAAGATTGTGGCCAAGTGGCATAGATTTCAGTTTTTTACTTTATCATTAAATTTTTCGATTGATAAGAATAATAAACGCTCTTTTAATAACAAAATAGGATAGGAATTCTTAGTATAATGCTCTTTATCTGAACAGTCAACTGCACTTTTCATTAAGAATTTAACTCGGGAAACCAATACTTTCTAACCATTTTCTGAAAACTATCAAGCTTCAAAACGACAGTCGTCACGTCTCTCTCCTTCTCTTTTTCGCTTCCTATTTCTCTCTTTCTCTCCTCTCTGTGTTTCTCTCTCATCTCTCTCAGCTACACGAGCAATGACCCTAATTGAAAATTACATCCAAGGACACATTCGGATAGATGCGTGGAGTTGTTCTAACGAATCTACTACTATATTAAGGTGAAGCCAGCCAACGACATTACAAAAAAAAGAGCAAAATATGATACCTTAGAAAAACAACAAAGGCACATCAGTCCAACTAAAAAAAAACTTCCGCTACCCCCACACCGTACGAGACCTCTAGAAATAGGCCTTCTCTTTTTAGCGAGCCCTTGATGTAAGAAGATAATCAGTGTGAAAACTACCTTCATTATAAGCCACCCTCCTCAGCCTACGGGAATTGTCTTTGAACATTCGGGTACTGAGGGTCCTGGACCCAGGCCAGAAGACAACAGGTTTCCTTCCAGTTGCACAACTTGTAGACAAGAGTTCCGGTTCGCTCCTGAAGGATGGACATATTTACCTCCTGTCAAAAAGTGTTTGTTCGACTTGCCAGGTACAGGTTGAGTTGACTCGAGTTTACACTTTTGGCAGTAGTAGTGGGTGATGTGGTATGGAAGAACTAGAAAGGTTGGGTTGGGTGAAGAAATGAAGATTTTTTTTTATTCAAAAGCTTGGCATCAAAGCTTTCTTGTTGGCTTACGGTTGTCTTTTTTCTCCCCTCTGATTTGAGATGAGATGAAAAGCTGGGCCCGAACGCAATTACTTTCTTTGGCACCCGGGGATGTCCGATAGTCTTGAGGACTAATCTCGATGCTCCTCTGTTTCTTCATGGTTATCCTATACTTGTAATTTGTAATAGGATCCCCTCAAGATCATGAGTAAGTTACACGAGGAAAATCTTTTGCAAGTGATGTATGAAATTACATTTCTCAAAGATAATTTAAAAAGTCATGCAACTCCCATCTTAGAAATGACTCAATAATTCAAATAAAGTAAACACAATAATCGTAAAATTGCCGTGACTTCACAAATTTTTTTTTTACCTGTCATCATGCGTATTCATATTCATTTTTGTCTATCACTAAGGAAACATTATTATAATAATATATTGTTGTTCAACAATATATTGTTGTTTTCCTAAATAAACACATCATCTAAATAATTTTAATTAAGCATCGGAATAGAATAATCCAAAGTAATATTAACTAATTATTTTAATATTATCCCTGCTGGAGTCTTGACACAAAATCTCAAACAGTTACGAAATTATTTTGCTCATACTTTGATACTTTCTCTTCCTTAAATTACTTTAAAGTTGTAATAAATTTCCCACACAAATGCCACCATGTCTTAACAGCAAGGGAGGAAATGATATAATATATTGCTTTCAAGAATATATTTTTAGAAAAAAAATATCCTTTTGACTGCATTTACTTTCCGTTCCCCTGAAACATCGCCAACCTGTCAATATTTCATCTTCCGAAAATATACTAGAGCGTCACACACGACCCACCTCCTAATAAGACTCCCCTTCTCTATAATAATGATTGATTGGGGATACTTTTTAAACCCTTACTTTTACGTTCCGATCCTTTCATTAGTAAAGTTGGAACTTGGCAAACATTCCAGGTCTTGTCTCGCACGTCAGTGTAACCGACACAAAACACAGCGATCTTTTTAGCACAAGAACACCGCTTGATTTAATTTAACTCCTGTGCCTAGCCCCCCCCCCCAAGGAGTGGTTCTGGAAGTCTGAAGGTCAGTCGGCACACAACTGTCAAGCAAATTGAATCCCCAGGACAGCTGTGCTCTGTGTACCACAGATTTACACTCAATTCTTTTTTACCCGAGATTTTTCGACTTACCGTTTATTTTTGTGTGTTGGCGTAACGAGGGGAATATAAGTCACTGAACGTCGGTATTTCAAACACTTCTCTGGTCTTCGTGTTTCAATTGTGCAAGACTTAAAACGTGACAATATAAATTAGGTTTAAAATGGATAAAGACTAGAGAGGAATTGCATACCAGGGTATTTTGAAACAGACACTCTCTTAAATTACACACAAGATTCAACATTATTATTTGTGCATTTCTTGCAGGTAAATAGAAGCGTCGCGAAATCTGCATAGTAATGGTTGGACGAGTAGGTGTATTGAGACTTATCGATATTATGTGTGACTTAAGAGGGTTTTTTTTTCACAAGAGCTATGATAAGTTATTTTTGTTCTAATGGCGTCATAAACTAAAGGCGACTTAGCATTCTTTGATGAAACACCTACAGTGTATGAAAAATAATTTTTGGTGCTAGGAAAACTTCTTGCATTTTGTTTTAAATTTTCTAAAAAATTTACCGTACTATTTGCTGGCATCAGAGCGTTTTTATAGCGGACACACGTAATCTCTACTTTAATAATTAGAACAAAACTACTTTAAATAGATATCGGTGCTGCACAAGCAATTCTAACTATAACTCATCATTAAATGGGTTTATTCAAAGGAGATTTAGTACTTCTAATTAGGTAAAGTATTAAAAATTAAATTTAAAACATCTTTACCTTAATATAGTATAGTATTGACGGGGGGGGGGGAAGACTGCACCAATGCAAAAAGGCAGTACATTAAAGATAGTTGAATTATCAAACTGAGCTGTTATATTGTTAGTTATTAAATGTATCTCTAAATAAATATATCTTTCAAAATAAATAGGAGTAAAAAAAAGGGATTTCATTGGGGTGATCATCATCTGGAGCTTCGACAGCCTGACCACCCAGAAGCCGTTCAAAGGGTGTAGAGTAGAACTAGTACTCCAACACACCCGAAGTCCCAAGGACCCGTTTCCAAAAAGGGATATCAAAAACACAAAACAGAGATAAAAGGCAAAAGTTTAAGAAACTTTCAACATGTTTGAGAAACAAACAGAAAAACAAGCGTGGACACTGCACAGTCGGACCAATTGTGGGGACAAATTATTTTTAGAGGTGAAAAAAAATTAATTACAAATTAAAATATTAAAAGTGAAATATTCTAAATAAAATAAACATTTTATAATGTGTAGTACTTTAACGGCTGTATTCACCGCTAACCTGACCGGCGGTTAACTGGCTGTCAAACCCCTGATTAGTAGAAAACTAGTTTTTTCTCCTTTAACTACTAATTAGAAGTTTGACTGCCGGTTAACCGCCGGTCAGTTTATCAGTAAATATGGCCGTAATTTTAAAAAATATTGCTTTGATGACAAAACAGAAAAAATCTCATTGTTATTTAAATCAGGGAACATCATTTGAAACCTTTTCAAGAATGGCCCAAAAACTCCCTCTAACAATATTCCAATTTATACAATACCCTATACATCACACTACCCCACCCTTGATTATTTCCAAGCCACTATGCCCAACCGGACCTCTAATACCCAAGGTCCACCATTTACGCGTGTCCGTCACAGGTATATGTCGCAGAAACTGAGCCACCAGGTTCTCTCCACTGCAAAACTGTCACGCAACGCAATCTGATGAATTCCACTTTTACGCCTCACCGAGATTCAGGAAGCGACGGAGTGTCGTAAGGGGATGGTGGGGTGTCGTCGGAAACCATATTTGGACGTATCCTACGACGTACCTGCCTTGTCGGAGGTATTTCCCAACTCTGGACCGTTTTTATTAGGGGTTTGCAGTAAATGAGGCACATGTGTGCGGTCTGTTTCGGTAACTTCGGCCTTAATTGGGTAGAAAAATATCCGTTTGAAAACAGTGCGGGGAAAAGATTTTGGGGTTATCTATTTATTCTTGTAAAATATTACTTCGAAGCGGACCAAAGCTTCGCAATAACAGCCTTGTTAATAATTAAAAAGGAAGATCCTAATATTTTCAGAATTAAATCGAGACTCTAAGAAGTGAATTTTAAAATAAAAGTTTTTAATTTTAAGATGAGAAGAATCTTGAGTTACTATTTAAAGGGAGGATCATAAAGGTAGCGGAAGATCCATGAAATATTTCTAAAATTGTAAGTTGACAGTTGTAATTGCAATTTCTTGTTGTTGTTGTTGTTGTTGTTACTTATTCTCCCTGATCTAGATTTAGACAATTTCTTAAACTAGTTCATTTAAAAAATCTATGAAAATTAAGTGAGGACATTTTTACTCGTCTATAGTGTTGAGTTTAATTCTCCATTAAGTAAGATACATCTCATGGTCCACATATCTCTTCTGAAGTTGCATATCGGATTTCATACTTATTCTTCTAAAGTAGAAACTTGTTCTGATGAATGACTCTCCATAGCTTCGATTCTAAGAATCCTTTTAGTTAGTTCCCAGAAATTCTCTCATTTAAAAGTGATTTCATTAATGATTAATTACAACAAACCCCGAGCAAAGCTTCTAACACGCGCGAAAAGTGTGGGATGTCAAGTGATAAATTCTGAAGGGATTTTTTTTTTCCTTCTTAGCATCGGAAGGACTTACCGACTATTTTTTCTTTCCGTGTGTCATAAAATTTCTTTACGACACATAAATTACTCTTGATCCTTCGACCAAACACTTGTGTCTGTTAGATGCAGGTCCCTTTTTGTTTGTCTGTTCCAAGTTCATCGCCACCCATGCTGTTATCATATATTTACAAGTGTGAGTTGTGTAACGATTTCACTTTTAAGGTGAGAAAATGACGAGTACAAAATGTCCATTTAAATGTTTTATTTTAACTCCTCTTGAGTATCTTTCCACAAAAAATGTTTTTCGTCTCATTTTTCATAATTAATTTAGTTCTTATTAGTTTCGTTTTGGTTAACACCTGGTAGTAATCACCTCCTTTATTATAGGCACAAGATTGTTTGAAATATGTGAAAAAAAAAATTTAGGGATAGTTAAACTCATTAAATACTTATAAAATTCATACTTCAAATTAAGAATATGATGTAACACCAAGTCATGTTACCAAGTACAAGAATCTTAAGTTGCACAAGGAAACAAACGTAATTTGTGTTTCCTGGTCAAATCATAAGAATATTACTTCATTAAAAACTAAGTAAAATTAGTAATAGTTAACCAGAAATATTTACCAACCATAAAGATTTTTTGTTAGCATTCCCGCTATCACTTGAAACAACCAAATTCTGAAATCAAGAAAAGTTGCTTATATTTTGATTCTTGGTATACTGATGCAAAATTATCATAAATATAATTTTATGAGCACTAATTTATTCTTATTTTTAAAAAATATGTAAGGTGTATAAGTAGTTCCCGAGAGTATAGAAGTAATGCATTCCAAACACTCTTGAGCGTAAAGAAAAGATAGTATTTTCCCCAAAATACAAGTGTAAAATTTAGAGTCTTTGAAAAAATGAAATCATCCCAAATTAGTACATACAACTACACTTTTTCTCTTAGTCCATGTATCCATATTAATTACAATATAATGTTTAAGAAAAAACTTATCTTATTAATTAAGAAGTTTTCCCTAAAATAAATTAATGAAATTAATTTTCATTAGATAAACTTTTAATAAACTCTATAGATTTTTACTCTTGATTTAGAAATTGTGTAAAAGGGCAAAAGGGGATCGTGATTCATGTTACATAAAAAGGATATAGTAACTTCTTAGAAAAGGTCTTCCATTTACTGGGAGAAGGGCCTCAGGAAGATAGGATAAATCACACACTCTTCCTCCTACTCTAAAAACTACTCTTTTGAGTTTCTTTGTTCAGGAGAACCCCTCTTTGGATAAGCTCGTTTTCCTGATAACGTGCATTTTTATAAAGCTTTGGTGAAGAGTTAACTCATAGTTTTCTCCTTCAGTAGAATTTAGATCTCATTGGCTATTCTTTCAAATTTTAGAAACAGAAATTGAAATGTACTTCAGTCAGTATCTCTGTGATTGATTTATAGAATTACATTTTTGTTTTCTACAGATTTAATGCAGATCAAAAAATAAATTAAGCTATTTCTACACCAATGGTTTGAGCTCATATAACAAACATTTGGAGTCCATATTATCAACCTATTTGCTCAACGTGATTGTTTTTTCGTCTGCTCAACTAAAATTAATACAGCACATTAAAATTTGGCTTAATAGAAAATAGTCTATCTATATGCTTAAATTATGAATTTTAGAAGATTTCAGGGTAAAAGATTAAGAAAAATGTTAATATTTATTATGAAAACAAGTGATCAAAAGCAAAAGATCTTCATATTACCAAATTTTACTTAATTTATTATATTTTAAGAAAAACAAGTTAGAAAGAGTCCTAATATTTATAAAGAATCCAAAGATGTGTGCTATTTAACGTTGATTTGCATGTCCTTAGCTAAAAGTATTAATTTTTGCGTAATTTAATATTAATTACATGTCATTTCTAAGCAAAAGTTAGAGCATTAAAAAGGAGATTTCGAAACCATCGACAAGGTCACTTCTCTAAAATAGATGGTTGCAATTTATTAAATTAATGGAATTACATGCAAATGAAATTACTGTTCATATATTTAGTTGTGCTGCATATAATTACTTAAATTTAAGACACTATTATACCTCATTTCTGACGAAACAAAATTAATGAAATATAATTATATTAATCAATTTCATTAGTTAATTAATATATTTATAAGGAATTAGCGAAACATAATATGAAATTATGAATGGAAATAACTTTTAAATACATTAAAATAAATATCAGTCAATATTTTATACCCAATTAAAATTTTATCATTGTTATTTCCTTTATTTCTTTAATGTTTTGATAATTTTTAGTTCTTTTTAAAATTTCGACTTTACAAAATCTATGTATTATGTACTTAAATATTAAATAGAAAGATTTTGGTTAAAGCTGAGAACGCAGTGTTAAAAAGTCATAAGAGAGCATTGAAATCGAATGTTTATCATTCATAATATGATGTATTTTATTAGCTAGTTATTTAAACAATAATAAAAAAAAATCTTGAGTATATTAGAAAAATGTAGGCACATACCATAGAGGTATTCACAGATTTTTGTTTTTTGTCATAAATTAAATTGTAGAAATAATGTAAGGCTATATTTTTTCTTGCAAAAGAGAAATCTGACACTTTTTAATATTAATCAATTGAATCATTAGAAAACAGTAGTTTTCTAGAATAAAGTTAAAAATTCAGTTAAATCCACTTCAAATATGTTGAATAATCAAATGGTTTTGTTAAGTCTTTCGACTTTTCTGAGCTTCCATGAAAACCATAAAAAATAGCTCCCTATTGAACTAACTTGTCACACTTGAAAGAACAGGATTTTTTGTTTGTCCTGCATCAAAACAGATTAGCGTTTGTACGACGTCACCAACTTTCTTAAAAAAGCAGTCTTATCTCAAAACGACCACATAATAGTAAATGGACGTGACGTAATTTAAGAAGCTCTTTTATCCCAACTCAAGAATGAAAGGTCGATGCACGTTTTTCTCCTTCGTAAATTGCAGAAGCGGAATATTTGAAAGAAAAGACTTTAAAAGCGTACTTTTTTATTATGATTAAAACTTTTAGAAGCAAGTGTGAACAGTGTTTACTTAAAGTTTTTGTGTCTTTTTCACACAACTTCCCTCTAGGATTTTGGGCATAAAGCTTAGGCGTTATCTTATTTTACAGTATAAACATTAAAGCAATCTATAAATTCTTGAATTTTAGTATTCTAAACGTAAATTTGAAATACTGAAAGGCTTATTAAGCCTTTTTTGATACCAAAATGTATGGATTCTCAAGTTCCTTAGTTCTCTTTAATTTAACCAGATTATTTAACCTAATTTTTCCCAGTGAGACATTCTTTTCAAGTTTTTACTATAAGCATTTTAAGTTTATTTTATGCATATCCGTACCCTGAAAAATAGATCCCAAGTGTCGAAAGTCATAATTAGTATCTTTTGTTTAAATCTTACATTTAAATCTTAATTCCCTCTTGATACACACACAAGAAAGAAATATAAAGAGCTCTTAGATAAAACATTCCCTCATAGTATTTAACGGATAAATTCCATCATTATAACTCTGACCATCCCAACTCAAGATCCTTCGTCAGAAGTTCAGCTACAACATCTCATTATAGAAATGAAGTAATTTAAAAATGAATAACTCTGAACAACAACCATTCCCCAGCTGATAGTCATAATCGAAACCATACCCTACCCACCCACCAAAGTTGACTTTCAAAAACTATTACACAGCTGAGGAATTCACCCGTCCCAATCACAATTTGTGAACACTCCCTGAACGCAAAAACCACTCACACCTTGCTGTCCGTCCGCTGCCCCCAATTTCGTCAGCCGACCGCGCGTGGGCGCAACTCCCGCGCCCCATCTGATTCCCTCGTCCCCTGGATCTCCCCTCCCTCGCCCACCCAACCCCTCCAAAACGCCCCGGCCGCCCCATTTCCACCACGAAGAGCCCCTGGAGACCCCCCTCGGAACTCCTCCAGCGACGAGTGTTCGAGAAAACGACGCGTTTGGACACCGGTGACACTCGTGTCCACACCTACGAGTGCTTGAGTGAGTTGGAAGGTAACCTGCGATTGTTAACACTGGACTGCCCACGCCCATGGTGAGGCGAGTCGGATATAGATAGTTGGTGGGCAGACAGCTTGCCAAATAGAGAGACCGGAGGGGCCCATGATGTGAATGTGATGGAGGGAGTGAACAGATGGTCGCCGTGATTTTTCGGTGTTTTCGAACTTTGCCTTAAAAGGAAAACACCTCATCCCTACCCTCCCCTCCATTAACCTAGATTGTCGAAAGGAAGTATATCGAGAGTTAAATGTAATCGTTTCTTGATATTCGATAAACAGATTTCCAGAGAAGCATTACCCTATTGGAAAAATTTTCCCAGTGTTCCATAAACCAGTATCAAATCATACTGGATCCAGTATCATTTATACTGGTTCCAGTATCATCTATACTGGATCCAGTATCATTTATACTGGATCTAGTATAATTTGATACTGGTTTATGGAACACTGGGAAATTTTTTCCAATAGGGTAAGTCATGGTGTTCTAGGTTCTCGCACGAAAATGTTGCTGTATGGTTTTTGTGATTACGTACTGTGTTCCCAGCCAAAAGAATCTGAAAAATTGCTTCAAAAAAATGAAGGGAATTGATACACTTTGTCTGCAGTTTTTTTTAAATACCGCTGAAGAGTTTTTAGGTTGGTTGCAAAACTGCTGTAGAAAAACTGCAACTGCTTCAATTTCATGCTGAAAGGCTTCAAAGTCTTATGCTACAAAATAACTGCAGATTTCTTTATGAAAACTGCACTTTAGACATTTTTGAAGCAATTTGTGCAGACTTTTTTGGCTAGGTTTCCTCAATGTAGTGAAGAATAGTTGGGTCATGATTGGAAAGAACGTCATAGAACTTTTCAGTAACAAAACAATTAATTAAATTACAAATTCATCTTTTATAAGCTTCTTTGTGCATCGTTTACAAATTTAGAGCATTAGGAACACAAGGTTGAATACGTGTTTTCATTCAAATCAAATACAATTTAAGAGTCCTAACAATCTTCTTTGTATGACCTCTTTTTCCTACAAAATTCCAATCACTGAAAATTGAATGCAATTTACTAAAATGGTTAATTCTATCCGGATTAAAACATTTGATCAGGCTTCAGAGTGCCGCAAGTTTCTTATAATATTTGATTTATGCTACCTTGATCATCTGATCTGAATAACCAAGCAAAATGAAATTGCGAGTGACAAATATTCTCAATAAAATAAGATAAAAACAAATATGCTGGGAAAGCAAAGTAACATAAGTTTCTAAATAAACTTACACCATAAGCACAAAAGGTTCACTTTTGAATGTGTGCGTTAATTTTTGAAATCCACCATATTCGACACTTCAAAACATCCTGCAATACTTTATTCCTCATACGATCCAATTCCCTTGTAAGGAAATAGAATATTCTTAAATGGAATTTCCAAAACACACTAGTAGTCTGAATGACCTTCAGTTCTAACATTCATCACCTAAATAGGCGTCAACAGGTATCCTCCTCTAAAGCCCAAAACATTCCAAAAAAAAACTCCCAGGTGCGAGAAAGAAAGCCACTTGAAGAATTCGAAGGTTCTTCTCTCCCTTAAAAAACCGTGTGTGATTTTGCAATTAGTGCATTTCCATAATTAATTCAATAGATGAAGAGGAAAAGCAAAGAAACTCTTGTCTTAATTGGTCAATGACTCCTCCCAGGAAACTAGGCTCGTCGATGACTAGGCTCTAAAATACCTCAGCGGCTTTTCGGAGGCTTTGAAGTTGTAGCGATAACAAGATTCACGTGGAAAAAATCAGTTACTCGATCTGAATCCCAGATAAAGAGAAAGAAGCCTTGTGGTGAAGCTCATTTCAAGGGTTATGTGGATCGTGCTTGCCTTGTTACGAAGTGCTTTTTAGGTCCATAAAAAATATAGTGAATTAAGAGTATGAAACAAATTACGTTTTAAAAAAAGATAGGAAGGTTTTATTAGTATTTGTGTCCATGATTCTATCAAGAACTTAAACCTTAACTTAGCATGGAAGTATTCCAATCCTCGTAATGAGATTACACTCGAAATCTTGTAATTTCTTAACATTTATGTTTACTTAAAACAATAGATTAACTCTGAGATTTAAAAAAAAAATTAAATTTCATAAATAGAGTGATAAGGAATCATCTTGAAGTATTAATCAATTCATGACAACCTCCTTTCCCTTGATTCATTTTTATCAATAAGGTTACGTTTTTTTAAGGTGAGGTGAGAATATAAATAAGAATGGAAGCACTATTTGAAATCTAATTAACAGCTTGTTTGAGTTCAGAATACTCAAACTAAAAAATATTCTTTCCATTAAAAGATCCCTTCACAAATGTGTAAACTTTATCAACCCTCATAGAACTGCTTACATCAAGATCTTTGAACTCCCACTATGGATTGGACAAATAGGCTTGTGTTCTTTATTCTAATATAATAAGATAAATTTTGTAATAATTTATGTAACAACATTCTTCTCTCCAAACAATATTCTACTTAAATATCTACTCTCTCAAAAGCAAATAATTAATGTAGTCTAAGACTTATTAATGAGCGTTGTATTATATCTAGTTTCATTATACCTACGTATTCACTGTAGGAATAATATTAAATACAAAAAACTGGTATGTTAAACAAATGTTATATAAAGTTTATAAAATGTCTCGATTCCTACTCATAATTTAGAAATCAGGAAAAAGTTTGCGTATAGAATAAAATAAAAAGGGTACTTTTTTGTTTAAGAATTAGTTTTTCAGAGCGATATTAAGCACTAAACATGTACTTAACTTGCTTGCTTGCCAACCTAAAAACCATAAAGTCGTGTTTCCATTCCTCAGTTTTCAAACATGAGAAACGTACGTCACCAATCTAAACCTAAAGAAATCAATTTACTCAAATAGTACAATCAATATTTCTCTCCTATAGCATCCGGCATTATATCTCCTATAGCATTTTAGCATCCGGTATTGAAAGCAATATGACAACGACCATCCTTCCTCGTGGCTCCAACGCGACAGAATCGATAACAGGACGAAAACCTAGTAGCGATAAACACCATTTCCGATTGAAGGATGCTGCTCTTTCGATATTCTCTCAAAGTGGAACTCTTCTGTTGCCTGAGCTGTTTAAATGGATGTTATGGTTTCTTACTCATCTTCAAAAAAAAAATCAAGCGGATCTCTCAAATAAATCTTCTGAGTGCCACTGAGATTAGATTAAACATTGTCCTACCCACGAAGAACAGAAAGACCTTGTATACCTGCCTGATCTCAAGAGCTTCTCGAGACAGTTGATGGGTAGGCTGGAAAGTCTGGAATTTCAAGAAAGCGGAACAATTGGTCAATGACTCAGGATTTCTTTTCTAAAAAGTTAAGAGAAGAAAAGGTTTGGCTCAGAATTTCTGCTTGTTTTACTATGCACTTCCTTATATATTGTCATTCCAACTATTCTCATTTTAATTCGATGATTAAAAAACTAGATGGTGGTGTTGATTTGGCACTCGTTATTACCACTGCAATTTAAATTGCATGAAGACTGCAAAAAAAAGACCTCAATTTGTGAGTTGCAGATCCTGTTATTTCGATATGTGACGGGAAGAACTTGACTGGGCAAGAAGATTCTTAGCAAAAAATTTATTAAAAAAACTTGTTCCTTGGTTAAAATGGGAGATGACATCATAAAAATTTACTTTCAACTAGCTCTAAGAATACTCGGTGCTAATAAATCTATCAAGAGCCCCGCAATAGTTTGAATTAAGGTGGGAGACACGTAGTTTAAACAAGAACCGGAAAAGATATGGTGCAGAGGAAGGACAAACATGTAAGGTCCACATTAGATTCTCTTTCATTGCAATTAAATTAAGCCAAAGAATAACAACCCGTCCCATTTTAACCCAACAAAGTGTCTGGAGACATCCCAGGACACTAAAAAAAAGCCCCCGACTGAGGGAAGAAACAGGTGATCTTATAAAAAAGATAAAACTGTCGGTATATTATTTGAACAGAAATTTATATAAGTGAAGAAAGCAGAGAAAAAAGAATGGAAAATTAAAAACCGACAGAAATTTAGAAGCTCCTTGAGGCATCCGTCCAACAAAGTCGGCCCGGAGGCTTCGCATTTAGATTGCCATAAACAGTTTGAGTTATAAGTTGATGTGACACGTCTCAAAATATCGTTTAGGAACAGCTATTCTAAGCGTGAAAATGAACGCCCTGCGACGGACGTCTTTTATCTGATTGCCGCAATCTTTTATCGTGACACCGAGAACTAATGGTTTGAGGGCTCGCTTGAGAAGACAATTAAAACAATTTTTTTTTTGTCACCATGGCTTTTATTGTGTGTTGGTAGACCGAGTTAGATCTGATGATCTGGGAGTGTAGCCGGTTTGTTTCTGGGCCTTTCATCTGCTAGTCATACTCTATAATGAGGGGTCAAAGAAAAAAAGATGTACTGTCACATAATAATAGAAAATAACCCTTGAACCATCACAGAAAAAGGTTCGGAAAAGAATAGTGCAAAAACCGGGAGAGTTTCTATAGGTCACTTTACACATCAGAGAATTTGACCTCCATCAGTTATTTGTTATTAATGAAAAAAAATAATAATCTTCTCTACTAAAATTTTCATTGACTGTTTAGCATCAGATAAATGAATATTCAATTATTTTGAGTGAGATAGCCTTGACTATACAAATGAAAATTTATGTCTTACTTTCTCTTTAATATATTAGGTACTGTACTAGATAGTTAGAAAATTCATAGTTCGTGTAAAGTACGTCATTAGTTTTGCTCTGGGTTTTTTTTTCACAATGAAAAGAGAAAATACCTTAAAACATGATAATACTGTACTGTTGTCTAACGATATTATGTAAATCTTATCATAATGAATTCTTAAAACACTGTTGCATAGATTCCTTCAAACCTTTAATCTAAGAAAAACAAATATTTCGAAATAGTTTGCATGTATAAATGGAAATAATAAGGAAATTTTTAATTACTTTTCTTTCAACATATTAATTTACTGAATTGTTCCTTTTCCTTCACTCGGTTTAAACTAAGCATATATCTAGTGAAAACTTAAGCTACTGAAAAGGTGAAAATTTATTTTACAGAACAGGTCAAGTCATACAATACTGAATGTTTTTGAAATAGGTATTGCTGTTGTAATTCTGTGGTGAAAATTTTTTAGAAATTTATGGTACCAATAATCCTTTTTCCGGTAGAGCGAATTAATTTCGACTTTCTCCACGGACGGCATTGCTGTTGATGCTCATTAAATCAGACCTGTTTCCCCACCAAGGCCGTTTTTTACCACCTGCTAAAACAACAAAACATTGCCCATTCACTCTTTTCACTTTCTGAATGATTCGCTATTGTAGCAGTGTGTGTTAACTGAGGCGCAACTTTTTAACGAGACTCGTCAAAACCATTAAAATAATACTACTTTTTCCGATTTTTGAACTTTTGATACTTTTTATAATAACATAACTATTTTTAAGTTCCAACGTTTATACTTTCATATCGTAGTTGAAAACAGAAGAAGATTTTTTTATACTTTCATATCGTAGTTGAAAACAGAAGAAGATTTTTTTTATACTTTTAATCCTTTTAAAACTTCTCAAAAGGTTTAAATAAGTAAAAATATCGCTTCTTGGGGGGGGGGCTGATTTACAGGTCTTAGTTCGGAGGAAATCTCCTTAAAAGTTAAATCCAAGGGAGAGTTTTGTAAATTTGACAGTAACAAACCTCTGCACACAAGAAGCTGGATTTTCTGAACACATTTGTGACATATCTCCATCTGAACATACTACGCATATTTTTGTATTGATCTATAACTAATATAGTTAGTCCCCGATAATGACAAAAGCGAAAAATCTAATTTTTTCAGTTAAAGCAGTCTTAGTCAAAAGGTAGAGATAATGTAGAAATCAATCATACACATAGTAGTAGAATGAATCTCAATTCAAAAATATCAAATATGGGGATCAAGCTCATTTTCATTGTCTAATTATTATTTCTATTAAGTCTAAAGAAAAGACATTCAGAAGCGATTGAAATGATAAAATTCAGTAGTAACAACCATTAATTTGAGTATTTTGTAAAAATAAAACCGGCTCTAAAAACTAACACTTTACAATGTACCGAAATTCTTTCAATTTTTCCCTCTGACTGTAATCTTCCATCCTTCATATGTATTTAAATCTTCAAAGAATCAATGAACTTTCTTCACCTTTCTTATTTAAATTTTCTTACCCTAAGGTCGACTGAAAACAAAATGTATTAAAAGAAGCTAACCCGAGAAACCAGTAAAGATCGTCACGTATAGAAACAAGGTTATTGTGAAGTGCAAGGATTTTAAATTAGATTTGAAATTCCTTTTTGTATTTGTACCTTCTTTATTTTCATTGATTGGTACAAATGTTCTGAACTCAATAAATTATATTCAGCTCTTTTGTACTTATATTATTCATCTTAACTGTTTTGACACATCTTTGATGACACAAGGAGGATAATTTTAAATTTTTCACTCTTCTTCTGAGAATTACGGATAAAGTTTATCACTGGATGTAATGAGGCTCTCGGTAATGACTAACCCAGGAGATACGATGCACGTTTTTCCCAGGAGGTCAAAAATTAAAACAAGATAGTATTTTGATTTTGATTTTCAAAAATTATATATTTATAAATCTGTAACTGCATTCTTATGTCTGAAAAGGCAATTTTAATTTTATAATTTTGTAGAATTTAATTAGGTCTCCTGATTTTATTGGATTCCAAAATAAAATTAAGCACCCTCAAAAACCAACCTTAGATTCATTATTGTCTGTTAATGACGATTCATCGTCTTACATTTCAATAAAATTATTCCTTCCATTTAAAGTTTAAAGTTATTTGTTCTTTATAAAAAAATGAAAGTTTTAATGCGTAATTAATTTGCAATCAAGTACCTAGGAAAAACAATTGGGTAAAAATATTAAAATGAGGTTTGTTCTTGAATTTTTCTTTACAGTCAAAAAATGCATTATTATAGGAAAGGTATTTTTAAGGGTATATTTTAAAAGGAGTATTTTTTATACTTTGGGTTAGCTAAAGGGTTTGGGTTTACCCCGAGAGTCACTTCCTTAAAACACCCTTAACTTTTTTTTAAAGTCAGAAATATTTGGTGTTTGAAGAAGAAAACATAATTAAATGTTTTAATTTATAATTACTATTTTCTTTACTTAAAATCTTGAATAAATGGGTTCATTCAAACTTCTGTATGCGTAATGATGCATCGATTTATTTTATTAGAGTATTCTACACTTTTAGTTTCTATGACTCATTAACAAAACTGAAATAAACATTTTACATTAACTTTTTCTTCTAACTAAGACGAGAGGTTTTTAGACAGAAGCTTCCTAAATCATTAAATTCGAAGTATGTACTACCAATTTTTAGGTAAGATTTTTTAAAAAATAAATGTTTCGTTCAAGGAGGAAAAAATTTTCCTTTAAGAACTGTATTTTCTGTTCATTTTAAGTACCTGCAAATAAAATATTTAATCCTTAATTCATTAAAGTGACCAGATTAGATCTAAAATTCAGTAAATGAATTATAACTAACTTACTGAATTTCACATTTCTATCATACTTTATACTTAAACATTGTTTTTTTTTATTATAAAAAACTAATGTTAATTAAACCGTAACTTTTTTTTTTCAGAATATCCCTATGAGGAAGAGTTTCAAAGTCAACTCCGAAACGAGATGGAGCGATAAGCAATTCATCCGTTCGGTCTCGTCCACAAAGGCAACCTTGAAAAGAACAAGACAAAAAAACTTGCCAAGTTTACATTCTTTGGAATCGAAGCGGGCACTGTGAATGGATGGATACATGACGAGCAGGAAATTACCTATTCTTGAATTTCTTGTTTTGGACGTGCTGATTATGCTGCAGTCGGTTTCGTGCATGACAAAAGGGAGACAATTTTCAATTTTGTGTCTTGATCTTCTCAAAATGTCACTTCCGGGGTTGATGAGAAATATTCTTGAGAAGAAACTTTTATACACTGTTGTGACTTTTATCCACTTAATTTCAGGATTTTTCATTGTTTATCAATCTATGGAGAGTTGATTTGATCTTACATACATGGGTCAAAGTGCTGTTTTTCGACCAATAATGATTCTAGCTTAAAGAAATATTAATGAGATCTTGCTAATTAACCGTTTTTTGCGTACTATTTTTAATTGCGAGCTGTTTCTAATTTTAAAATTAAGGATTTTTCTTTCAAAGTCCAAGTTACTGTAACCTTTTTGATTGGACAACCGTAAAAGTTGTTGAAATCAATTTTTAAGCTGTTTTATTGAATTTGCTTACTTTCAAAGGAAAACTCACAAAAACTAACGAAAATTTATTAGAACAAATTTTCGTTAGTTTTTGTGAGTTTTATATGCATAAATATATGCAGATTTTTTTTTACATGTGTGAATGTAGAACATTGTATTCCTTGATTTTTAACAACAGAATAACACTACCTATTTTAATTTTAAAAATTTTACGAGCATCTTAAAGTTTTTATATGATCCACGGACAATTAATTTTTTTCACTCATCCAGTCCTCCAGTCGAAAAGTTTAGTGTTCACTTAATTATGTAGTATAATAAATTTAGAGAGTACAAAATTAGAGAAAAGTGCTCCAGGTACACTTTAAACATAATGCATACAATGCGAATTGCATCTGTATGATTCGTAGTTGCATAGCCCTATGATGAGGGGACATCAAATAATTATGTGAGCTCAAAACAGGGTGTTGGGGTCCGGCAAAATCTCACTAAGGGGAAGAAGGGGTCAATAAAAATATCACGTCATCTTTTAATTCAGAGAATATACTTTTTTTTTATCATTTTTAAGTAAAAGAATACAAATCTATTGTTTTTAATTGGAATTAGTAATTTTATTTAATTTTTGAATTGATAGTAAATTACTAAAAATATTTAAAAGTTACAGGGTAAGTCTCAAGTGAGGGAAAGGAGGGATCATACCAAATCTCACCAAAAAAAAAAATGGAGGTTCAAATTCTTGAAAAGAATCACCTCACGTCATTAATGGACGTTTCCTATGTATTATAATAGTTTTATTTATACTTAACTTAAAAACAATAAACCGCAAACTGAACAAGAACCCGCATCCTGTTGTTTTATAGCTCTTATTTCCCACTGAACTGATGTATTTAACTTTGGTTTTCATGGCAGTGTGGTTCTCTCTTACTCAATCTACTAAATTGCAGTTATAATATTATGCGTATGACACACCCAGAGACAACAAAGTAATCTGAAATAAGAAAAAGGGCCAGCACTTTAAAACTTGTTTTGAAATACTGTCACTGATAAATATAAAATGAAATTTCTCAAATCGTCTAAACATTCCTCAATACTAATAGTAATGCCTACAATCCGGTTCTAATAGGCCTAATAAAAAGCAAAACTCCAATTAGTCACTTGCTGCGACAAGTCCATTATAGCAATCTCGCCGTGTTAGGAAAGACCATTCTTTATGAATCATTCTGCTTTTAATGAACTTGTATGGGCGGATGGTTTTAAATGAGTGGAATTCTTGCATCCCAACCATTCCGAACTCTCCTTTTATTCTCAAAGAAACTCAGCAGCGTCATTCTGGGAGAAAAGATTTTAACAATCCATAGTCCTTCGGCTGGATCCCGATTCCGGAGAATCTGACCTGTGAGAGTTATTGTTGACGAAGTAGTAAATCGTTAAGTGGATGGAAGTATTCGGAAATAATTTTTTCTCCGTTTCCCACTGACCTATATATGAACCAGAGCGCATTGGACCGTGAAAGACACAACAAGAGGATTTTCATTTCGCCCTACCTGGCTTCCCTCGTTTGTTTATAGTTTTTTTTAACCCATCTTTAGGTTTCTCAAGGGAAGGTGGCATCAAGAAATGCTTAAAAATATTTATACAAATGAATGCCGTCAAGCTCTTGCGTGGCTTAGGCCTATGATGACGTCATCGTCATTCGTGGTATTTTTTTTCGCAGTTGTGCTTTGCTGAGTTTCCATTGAATTCGAATTTACAACCCTTCCGTGGTCAACTCTGTGAAATGGCGTTGTTTTCATTGTTTCATGGAAGGATTTGAGGGTCTGTGAGAGACCGTTACCTTGTGATCCATTAAGTTTTATTATTTCGTGATAGTTTTAGGTTTTAAGAAACAATCCTTTTGGAAAAGAAAACATAAGGGTTTAAAAACTCCGGAGTGTTGAAACCCATTCTTTGAAGTATTGCAAAAATAACACATCCTTGGAGATTTCATAAATAACATTATACCTGTGAAGTGCCTACAAAAAAAAAATTTGCTAACGGTCAAAACATGAGGTTTTTAATTTGGGGGTATATCTGGATATTCACTTCCTTAGAATAAGTAAGGTAAGACCAGGTAAGACAGTTAAAAAAAACTGCTTCTCCCCAGGGAAAGAATATTTACAAACTCTAACTAAGTACATCTTACAAAAAAATCCTTTGAATTCATTCACAAGTTGTAACAGAGAGTCAATTTTTATTGTGTGCTCTTATCAGAAAAATAATAGTAGAATGCTGAGAAAAATAAAGGTATATTTCTCTTTCAATAAAGGCAATGTTTTTTTTTTAAACATCAACTGCTTCTCTTTCGGTCTTTACATTTTACCCAAGTCTAGATTGATCCAATGACCCGGAGTTATAATAATAATAATAACTTTATTTACTGCACAAAAATTTTTTACAGAACACAAAGAAAAAAACATTTGACGCCATGGGGAAAATTGACAATTCCCGTTCAGGAGACAGAGAATGTATTTTACATTAAATACAAAATAAAGGAAAAAAATTAAAACAACTAAAGAAAATGAGTAAATAAATAATGGCAATAAGCTGGAAAACTGATTATAAATAAATTACTTCAATTGAGGGAAAAATATGAATCCAGGTCGTCGATATTTATTATAAAGTCAAGTAGCTTTCTTTTAAAAGTGGAGTATTTAGTAATAGTAATTAAATTTAGAGTTAAACTGTAGTAATAATTTAAAACTGTTGTAATAATTTAGGTGCAAGATAATAGAAACTTTTAGAAAATATATCTTTGGAAAATTTTGGTATCTGATAGCTTGCAGTTACCAAAATTTTCCAAAGATATATTTTCTAAAAGTTTCTATTATTTATAAAAGTTTCATTATCATGAGCTTTCCAATGTTCCACTTCTGCATGCCTCAAACTTCGATATTTTTAAGTATTAAAATAATAAAAGGGGACATTTTATAAACAGCTAAAATTTTAAAATTTATTTTAATTTTTATACAGTGGACTCGCGATTAAAAACGGTCCTGATTGGGAGAATCTAACCATGTAATATTGCATAGAGACTCTCTGGTTAAATTTGACTTTTTATTAGATCGTGTAGTTACTGAAGACAAGCTTTCCTTTTCATACTCTTCAACCGTTCACAATAAGTTTCTTGAAGTCAGCTAAAGTGTTCTTCTGGCAATTTCTCGGATTAATATAGCTCACCAGGATGTGGATAAAATGAGGAACAGATCTCCTCGGGTAGCCGGAGTCTTTTAGTCTCATTTGTCTCTCAGAAGAACTTGCTGGAAACCTTGATGTCCAAAGAAAACATTCTTTCATTCTTTCTTCTGAGTGGTTCAACCTTATTTCCTCAAAAGAAGAAAGATGACAAGCCTAAGAAATTCTTAGAAAACGCGTAGGGCCTTTCCAGTTTTTAACATGATAATCTTAAAAGTTCGACGTTTGTAATATCCAGAAAATTTTACTTCCGAAACACCTGAATGCTTTTGTAAGAGAATAACTTGGAGAGAGTTTTTATAATAATTGGGAAATTCAAGACTGAAGTTTTTGAATTTTTCTAGTTCTAGACACGTTTACTCCCATAGTAAATGTTATGAAATCTTTAGTAATTTTGTTTATTCAACAAATCTTTTTTTTTTCAGTAATTCTTTCAGTTTTTTTTATTAAACAGTGAAGATATATGAGGGTTTTAATAATAATTCCATACTATAAAAATATCCCTTTCTGACCAAAAGATTTTAGTGAATTTTCAAAAGATCGGAGACTTATTAAATAATATTTTTGGGGAGTGTAGAGAAAACTTATATAAATTATACTTATATAAGTATATTTACTTATATAATAAGCATACTTATATAAACTTATATGTATAAGTATGATATATAAAAATTTTGTAATAAATTATCATTAAAGATATACTATCCGAAAAATCGGGCATAAAATATTTTATAGTAGTTATTATATGGCTTAACTTATGACGAATTTATAACAAAATTTTTATATAATACTTTCCAATTACACAATCCAATGAAATTACGTATTATTAATTAAAATATTACTGAAATTTCTTAGGGTGAGACATTACAAAACTAAATACTGGATTTGGATATCTGGCTTAATTTTTGAAAGGAACAAACTATGGTTTACTCTTTTGGAAATATTCAGGCGTTTTCTTTCTTTGGGTCATTGCAAATTTATTAACAGCACCAAATCCTTATTTACAAAAATATGAGGTAGGGAAATATTTTATTAAACTGGCCACCAATTTCCAAATATTTGGACATAAGACAGTTTGCATATCTTTTTAATTTTTCTTCAGGTTTTAAAGCCGTTATTTTGAGTTTGTTAAAATTTCCATCGATTTTCCTTTAAAAGTAAGATAAGAACTAAATTGAAGAAAAAATAAAATGTATGTCAGTATGTTGTACGTAACTTTTACAACGCACTGTGGAGGCTGGAGCACAAATTAATAAATTGTAGGGACCGAGTTTACTACTATATTAGCTAAAAATAAGGTTATCTTAAATGTAAACAGAAAAAAAGAGCTTTTCTTCGGAGTAAAGGGATAGTGACTAATTTCTGTTAAACGTTTTGAGGTTTTGAATCCCACAAAAGACCACATCCGATGCTTTCATTAATCAAAGGTCACCAAGATGTGACTACAAACTCCCAAAATTTCTCTCAAACAACTCACTTTTGTCCGCAAACTAACATCTTTGACTACTTTTCCGTTTAACGAAAAGAGTTACTACCACTCGAGTCATTTTCATACATCTGAAAAGTACCATAGATAAATATTCCACCATGTGTAAAAACGAAAAAAAACAGCGGAAAAGAACATTTCCTAAAGGTGACGCCCACTCATAGCTCTCGGACACTTTTTTATGAGCGCTCCGCTGATCTTCCTCCGGAAGCAAACATTCGAGGGAAAAAATGACCATAATGTTCCATGACACATCTGTGGTTTTTAATCCACATTTTCGTTGCTTGTCTGCTGGAATTCGTTTCAAACAGCCATAGTTTTTCAAGAATAAAGCGTAATAACGCTTAATTATTGCGGAGTAGAAAATCGAGTATTGCTTGATAATGCTGTGTGGAAATATCGCATTTTGCCATTTTAAAGAATTAGTGGACCTTAAATCTCAATCAAATGCTATGATATCCTTACGGGGAAAGAACTATAAAACATTCTTAGCTTTTCATATTTGAAGACTTTAACTTTAGAATTGCTGTTTACAATACATTTAAAATTTATGAATTGATACGGAAATTCTTCCCTACGGGCCATGGCCCCCGTGGGAGAAACTTCTGGGAAACATCTAAAATATAACTTAAAAACACTTTTTTGACATGCTTAAACACAAACTTTTACAGAGACCCCAGACATTATATTGTTAGTCAATGAAACTGAAAAAATAGTTATCATTTGAAAATTTCCTAGTCGAATTAGCTAATTTTTAATTAAATGATTTCTTAATATTAACCTAAGATCATAAAAGGACATTGAGTATGATGCGTAAATTTCAAAACTATACCATTCTAAATTATCTTGCCTCCCCCCAAAGCAAAAAATGAAATAACAGCCCTGTTTTGAAGGTTTTTCTAAAGTATAGTTTTATTTTGAGAATCTCTCAGAAAATCCCAGGGGCGTAGCCAGGATTTTCTTTTTTTTTTGTTGGGGGGGGGTCCAGAGGGAAAAATTTATTATTGAATATGTGGGCGATACTAGTGCTGCGGCGTACCGAGCAATAATGGCCGCAGCACTAGTATCGCCCACATATTCAATATTTCGTAATTAGTAAATAAATATCACGTTACTTTTAATTATTTATCTATATTATTAAATAGTTAATAATTTATTAGTAATTAGTATAATAATTAAGATAAATACTCTTATTTTTATTAAAAATTCTTAATCTCTAGTTTGATCATGAGTTCTTATCCAATATTAAATTTTTTTTTTCTTAAGAGGCCATCAAAAAACAATGAAAGAGTTTTTCTTTGAATTACTAGTAGCTCCATATTGGAGAGGGGGTCTATTCTTCCCCAGAACATTTTCGTAAATTTGATGAGGAATGTTTTAGCTTAATTTGAGCCTCTTTGGGTTGGGATCACAACCAAAGAGCACCGCTCCTTATAAACAGGGGCGTATTTAAGCAGAATTCATTGGGGGGGCGTATATGACGAATTTGCCGACTAATTTTTTTTTAAATTACTAGGGGGCCTGCCCCCTGCTCGCTATCGCTCACCAACCCCCGGAACTACTTCGCAGTTCTTTTTAGATCGCTTCGCGATCTCAGCGAGCAAAGCTCGCTTGTTCCATCTTACCAATCACCCCGCTGGTCGGCTTAATTAATGCTCCTTTACAACCGAAACTACTTATCACTCTTGCTGATAAATAACTTAATCCAAATCATCCCGAAAAAAACTATTGCTGAAATATTACTTTCCTAACTTAAATTGAAAATAAAAGAAATCACACATAGTGAGCTATCGCTCACCAACCCTCTGAACTGCTTCGCAGTTCTTCTCAGATCGCTTCGCGATCTTAGCGAGCAGAGCTCGCTTGTTCATCTCAACAATCCAGCAGAAGACTTTTCTCCGAATAATTTAATTGAAATGTTAAAAAAATATTCAGCAAGTCTACTAATAACCATCAACCACTTTGTAGAAAAAAGCATTGTTGAAAATAAAAGAAATCAGACTCATCAATAAAACACGCATAAAACTCGTCTGTTTCCCTAGTGAACGGCGAGAAAGAGAAGAAAAAATTGAAACTTTGAATCTTAATAATTCTAAAACTAATTAGAATTTTTGAAAAAACAAAAAGCCAATATTTTTATAAAAATTATTTCTATGTGTCTTTAAAATATCATAGTTCTACTGTGATTAGTTTTGCTTTTTTAACGAAAAAACAGAAAAATCTTCAAAATTTTCGAAACTTTAAAACTTAATTACTCCAAAACTAATTCGAAATTCGAAAAAAGGGCGACGTGGTGCAAAACTGCACATCTAAAAGTATGTGTCTGCAAAAAATCATATTTCTGCTGCTAATAGATTTTGCTGGGGGCGAACTCGCAGCAGAAAAAAATAATTTTCGACTTTGACATTAAATAACTCTAGAACTAATTATCTCATCTATTAGCTTTTAGAACGAAAACGATCCTCATACACTTGAATAGAAATGTTTAAAATTTCACAAATTTCCGTGGAATAGTTTTTGCGTAGTGAGAGTTCAAAGTGTTCAAAAATAAAATTTTCAAAAGCAGCGGCAGCGGCGGCAGCGGCGGCGGCGGCGGCGGTCACTGTTACTTTTTTTTAATATAGAGAGAAATCTTTAAAAATAGTATATGTGTCTGTATATATTATGTCTTATGTAAAACTAGCTGATATTACCGGTCTTGCACGAGTGGATTAATAGCTTTCTTCTTTAAAATTTTTAATGAATTCTTTACCTTACTTTATTGAGTTAGATGTATTAAAATTCATCTAGTTGTGAAGCATGTAAAGGTTTGAACGATTTCAACATTTACCACATGACCCCCATGAAAAACAATAAGATGTATGTATTAAACAAATATTCTCCCAAAAATTACTTAAAATGTTCATTTAAAGCCCTGGATATCTTTAGGATTTTAATTAACTTTTTTTAATCCAATTTGAGAAAAATCTATCTTTCATAGTTGCTTTAACATTTTTAATATTCCATGGAGACTATTCTAACAACAATGTAATTCCATGAAACTTTTTACTTAAGAAAATTAGATAAACTCTCAAATAAAGATATTTTAAAGCCATACTTGGCAGATTAAAATTTTAAATTTCTTAGAAATATATTTTTAAATTATTGGTATAAAATTTAAGTAGACTTGTGTCTAGTTTTTCCTTTAAAAACTTGTTATTCTGCTTATTTTTTCTTTGTAACAATGGGGCAAGCATATTTCTTTTTGAGGAGAAATAAAGCTATTTCGGCAAAATAACTATAAAAGGGTAAAAAAGATGGTCAAGGGGTCATTTATGGTTTTCGAAACATAGCCTATGTTTTTCTTTGAAATTTTCTACGTTCGTATACCAAGTTTTTTGCAGATGGGAGGAAAACTGGATTTGTATAAAACACACAAAGACACATTGACAGAAGTAGTATTAATAAATTGGGATAAAATTTTGCACTTTTGAACTTTTAATGCGTTACACATTAGAATGTAGCAGAGGACACACGACAAACCACCCACTTGCGTTCGATTGCTGTAAATATTCCAGTAAAATATTTTGATAAAAAAATCTTTATTTTTAGCAGTATGCGTGGACGGAAATTCGTGAATCTGATTAAATTAACAGGATGAAGTTTTCAGTAAAATGCCAAGTACAACTTATAAATATTTAGCTTGTTTATTTATATTTAAGGAATCAAATTCATTGTTTCATTTATTAACATTCATTTATTCAACATTAATTTTAACACGTCGCTTTTTTTAGATGAGCCCATCTAACCACCACAGCGCCCAAATCTAAACAATCCAAAATGTCCGTATCACACGTAAGCATCATGAGAGCATTCAGACGTGGATCAGTCATTGTTGTTCTAAGAAAGTTTTTCACAATTTTTAATTTGCTAAATGTTCTTTCATTTGAAGCAACTCTATTCTATTCTAGTGATTTCAAACTCTAAACATTATAAACATTTGAAATTATTTAAAAGTAATAAAAAGATTTTTAAAAAATATTCATCATATACATTAATTTTGTTCACTGTATTTTGTTAAAAAATTGTCCAAGAAAAACCCAACCAATTTGTTGTTAAAACCATACATTAGAAAAGGTATATTTAAAAGGAAATTATATCAAAGAAATTACTTCTGTTCTTACATATATTTTTCAAATTATATTAATTTGAGAGACTTGGTTTTATTTGCTAAGCCAAACTTCAAATGGGGAAAACCTCCATACGTATTTAGCAACGAAAAACTAGTTAAAGCGGTTAAAAATAAAACAAAAAACTGTTAAAAGATAACGTGACATCAAATCGAAACCTAAATCAAGCAATTAAAGAAATAGAGCATTTTCAATCACATGACTCGGACCTAACAACGGCCTTAGCAACAGAAAAGTTATAGTTTTTTGCCCTACAAAGGTTAACAGTTACAGAAAATGACTAGCCTTGGAATTCTTCTATTTGAGCATTTGCAATCACGTCATCCCATACCTAAAAACCGCCTTAGCAACAGATAAACAACGGTCTAAGCAACAGTTAAAAGCCCTACAGAAGGTACACAGTTAAAAGAAAATAACCGGTTGTGACGTCACCTGAAAACACTTTATTACGTGATATACTAGTATTGGGGTTCGTTTTGATAATTTGCTTAAGGCAGAAGAGGATTTTTCTCAAAAACAAATTAATGATCAACACATGATAATTTCAGGTAACACATTATAACTTAAGACAATTTTAGAATTAAGAGAAAACCAGGATTTCCTTTTACTTACCCAAAAATTTGATCGTAATGTAAATGTAACAATAATGAACAGCTCTAACCAAACGCACAATATTCTTCTCTAACACTGCCAATTATGACACAAAAAAGCAGAGGGCGTTGGCGAAGGTTTGAAGCTGTCCCACGACTTGGGGGTGTCCTTGGGCATTCATTATCTCCCCTTTCAGTTCAGAGGACATCTGGATCTGGGCGACAGTCAGTCGGTCGGTCACTTCTAAACAAAAGAGTATGCTATGTTCCCATGGTCTTCTCATTTTTCCAGTAAGGACCGGACCGTATACACTTGCAGCTCGTGGGGATGGACGGGGGCTTTCTCCCTCAATGGCGAAAGGAGGGGAAAACCGAAACCATCGACACTGCTCGCGAAGCGCGGTCTCGGTGATAAATTGAATCGTACAAAAATCATAACTTTATGACAAAATAGTCTTTTAGACCCCCGCGCCCAAGAATATAAGGGCGCAATCAAAACTACTTTGGAGCTACAACCATAACTTATAAATCTTAAGCATTAAAAAGGCAGGAATTCATATTACCAGAGATGCTCTTTGCTTGAACAATAAGTAACCAACAAAAGACAAAAGTTCAATCCAATTGGTTGGAAAGGCGGTTTTTTCATTTAGAACTCTGAATTTATTGATTATATGATTGTGTTTCTTTTGAGTTTTTTGTTCCATGGGGCCGTCCACATAAATCCGAAACCCTACATCTGTGGTGATAAAATTCAAACCGTCTTTTTTATCCAGTTTAAGAAATGTAATTAGTCTTTTATCAGAGAAAACCAAGAATATGATTGTTAGTATCGTACAACCGGAATAAATTCATGTATTTATTTGGTTTAAAAAGTTTATTTGTTCTTGAATGCCATTACCCCGTCTATTTTTATTTAATTTGAAAAAAGTTCAATTACTGGTATTAAACCCTATAGATATAGATGAATAAAACCGACGGTTTTACATAAACAGGTAGTTTTTATTCGGTTTAACAAGTTCATTCCGTTTCAGTTCCTAAAATCAAAAGTAGATACGTTTTTATACAACTAGACAAAACAGGTCGGGATGTGTTAATGTTTAATTGGTATTAAATCTATCAACCGGATAAATACACTTAAAAAGTGCATTTTTTTAATTAAAATTTACTATTTATAGGGCATTGATTTTAATGTGTTTTTGTTCTCTGAATTCAAAAAGGATATTTTTTTTTGTTCTGGAATGCCACGTTTCCTGAAAATTTCGATAAATTTGTAAAATAAGCCTTTATTTTAATTTTAAGGAAAATATGTTCATAAAATATATTTTTGTTTTATAAATTCTTCATGAAAATCCGTATACAACTAAAATAAGCTCATTTACAACTGAATTAAAGCCAATTTTTCCTCCTTATGAGGCTTCTCTTAGTACATTTACCCTCGGGAGTAGCAACAAGAGCCTTTTTTCAACTATATAACAAAAATTCGTCATTATGGGGCGATTAAATCTTCCTTGGTATTTTCTTTCCATCTCTATTATGCCCTGATGAGATAGTTTACTATGTGCATCATTCACAGCTTCTAATTTTAAAATGTAAAGGAGTCAGAAATGCTCAAAAACTATGAAAAAGGCACAAATTCGAAAATAAATTGGCAATTTGTGTCAAATCCTGACGTATAGGATTTTTTTCAATAGTTTTTTCGTAATCAGCACACTAAAATACATAGAAAATCACTACAATTCATCGAACAGCTTTTTCATTCCAGACCTGTGTAATTCTAGACACCTTCATAAATAAAGGAAAATAACACATTATTAGTCAAAACAAATCTATATCAATCAAATTTTTCGGGAATTAGACCTGTCAGGATTTCAACCTGTCGGGATTCTGACTCTGTCGCGTCGGGATTTCGACGTCGGGAACCAGATTTGTCGGGATTCTGACCGGGATTTTAACCCAGTTGGGATTTCGACCAGTCGGGATTTTGACCCAGTGAGTATTTTGACTCAGTCGGGAATTTGACCCAATCAGGATTTCAACCTCTCAGGTTCTGACCCTGTCGGGATTCTTACATGTCAGGATTATGACACTGTCAGCAATATGACCCAGTCGGGATTTCCACGTTGAGAACCTGATTTGTCGGGATTTTGACTTAGTTGGGATTTTGACCCAGTTGGGATTTCGACCTGTCGGGATTTTGACCGTTGACCCGATTGGGATTTCGACCCAGTTGGGATTTTGACCCTGTCGAGATTTTGATTCAATCGGGATTTCAACCTCTCAGGATTCTGACCCTGTCGGGATTCTTACATGTCAGGATTATGACTCTGTCAGCAATTTGACCCAGTCGGGATTTCCACGTTGGGAACCTGATTTGTCGGGATTTTGACTCAGTTGGGATTTTGACCCAGTTGGGATTTCGACCGGTCGGGATTTCGACTGTTGGGATTCTGACAGGTCGGAATTATGACCCTGTCAGGATTTTGACCGTTTTAACCGGTTATTTTGACATCTCTGCTGGCCACTCCCCAAACAATTTTACGACTTTTACTCCGAAAATTGTGGAGAAGGGAGATGTTAAGAAGAAAAAAAGGCTTTTTTTTAATTGCCAACCTAGTTTTTTTTTAAGAATCTAAAAACCTAGAATTTGCCGACTATGATCGAAATTGCCGACTTTGGGGGGGCGAGACGCCCCCCCACGCCCCCCCAGTAGCTTCGCCCCTGCTTATAAAGCCGGAGATTTTTTTCTTCACCATCATTTTTTCAACTTCCCCTTTTCAAATGCAGAAAGTTTTAACTATAAGTATTCAGGAGCGCATTATAAGTTCAGTTGCTTTGATGATTCAAATAGCAAATTAAACTAAAATACAGAAAAAAAAAAAAAATTTTTTTTGCAATATTTTCATGGACTGCTTTATTTATCGATTTATGAATAAATTAACGAATGAAACAAGAGGAAAGTGAATATTCAAAGATATGATGTCAACTAATGAAATTTTAAACCCATATGCAGTGTGGTCCAACCCGCGGCCCTCGAAGAGATTTTCATGGCACTTGCCCACAAAATGTTAAATGTCTTAATCAAACTAAATAGAAGGTAATTCGATTTTTAGTTTTATTTCAGAAATATATTAAAAACCTGTTTTTATCTGTCGAATTTTGGAAAACCTGGAAGCCCCTTTGAACTGTTTTTGACTTGACTTAAATTTCAAAAGGGTTATTAAAAGTGCATCAATAGAAGATCCAGTTGGGGCAATAATAAAAGGAATTATCAATTGAGTAGAAACTATGAGTGGTAATGAACATTTCATCTACAAGTATAGTTTTAGAAATTTCATTACAGGGTTCTAGTTGTGTCTATAAATGTATTTAGAACTCAATTTCGATAGTTAAAAGTTCATATAACCTCTTGAGAAAATAATCGAATATCTTCTTTGGATATGAACTAATTTAGAACGACACTTTTACCTGTAAATCACTAAAATCTTAAACACTTCTTGCTATTTCATTTTCAAAACGTTGCTTAAACCCTTTTTAGTAATGTAATTTTTACTGTCTCTGGCACTCGTCTCCCTGTGAAAAGTTTAATTGGCACTCGGGTAGCTAAGGTTGAACCACACTGAGCTAATGTAATTTTTTTTCAAAATCATCTTTAAGAAGGCAAGTTTATAAACAATTTTTGTGGTATGGAATTCTAATCTAACTCACCTAATAATTCAACATGAAACCATGTTGTAACAGAGGGATCGGGGCTTTACATCCGGAAAATTTTAGATTTTTAACATGCGAAAAAGTGTTTTTCATGCACTTTTAAAGGGCATAAATGCCCCCTCCTGAGTAGCCACTGGTAATTATAACACCTAAAATAGGGTCTAAAAATTTTTGGGTCTGGCCCATGGGAGAGGGTCCCCCTTTTCTACGCCCCTGAAAAATCCTGCTGCTTAGAACCAAGTATTTGTCATAAAAAAAGTAGAAAATATGTTAAAAATATTTCACAGATCATTTAATTTTCTATGGTAAAAGAAAATATTTTTCACATTAAGAAGTATTTATTTGACCCGTGTTGTTTCTGAGGTCCATAGTCCTTAATTCATTAAAAAAAAGCTCAAAAAATGTGCTTCGGGAAGATTGCTATTTTTTAAAGAGAAGTTCGGGAACCGCACGCAGCGATTTTCCACATAAGGAGGATGCGATTTTTTTTCCACTGCCAGTTCACTCGAAGAAAATATTTATACACCGAAAAGACAACACAAAAATTAGCGCAAATACGATCGAGAGAGGAGCGAAAGAACATCCATCATCAGATCCCAGGCGCTCTCCGCTCCGTAATGAAATGAAGTTATACAATGCCTCCAAGCCATCACCCCACGCTCACGTTGGAATCGCCCACATTCTGCCCATGCGCAGTAGCGCGGCCCACGTTCAGTTGAAAAGAAAACGGGACAAAAACTTTTGGATCAACTAACAAACTAACACAGCCGCAGTGAAACTTCAGCTCCAAAACTGCGGCGCGGATACTTTTTCGTGATTGTCTCGTGCATTTGGTTGTTAAAGTTGGATTTTTGTGGACAAATATAAGGATTGTTATATACTCTGTTGGATATTTGTTGTTATAAAGATGGGAGAAACGCCAAATAACAATGCGCAAAATACTGCAGACTATTTAGCACAGCTACTAAAGGATAAAAAACAAATTGCAGCCTTTCCTAATGTTTTTCTGCACATTGAGAGGCTTTTAGACGATGGTGAGTACCATATTCGTAGTAATATTTCTTATTGAAACTTGTCTTGACGTTTTTCCGTGTTATTTTGTCACATTCCTAATCGTCCATTTCTGCAAATTCCTTTTTCAGTGTCCATTATTCATTTCTTAATGGAAATTTGTACCCTTGTGTGACACAATGTTTGGTTAGTCGTTAAAAAGACTTAAGTTTTCTAAATTTAGAAAAATCAGCCCTTTAAGATGCACATTCCGTCACGTGTTTAAGATGTTAGACGCCATTTTTGATGTTTAGGTATGAATTGACCTATTACATTGATAATAAATACATGCCAAAGATTAGCTAATGACTTCTCAACTATGACCTGTTTGTTCCTTCGTTTGAAAAATTAGTTGCCTTGAGAAATCTGCTTTTATTGACTTCGGTGTTTGTCCTTGACTTTGTGTCATACAGACGTAAATAAAAAAGGAATTTATGAGTTCCAAGTTATTCAATTTAGAGACTTCGTCAAGTTCTGTCGAATTTTGTTGTCATTCTCGGTGTCCTTAAGTTTCATAGATCTAGGGGGGTTTCTCATAAACTTGTAATACTATAAGTTCTATTTTTATGTGTAAACATACCTAAAGTATTTTACAGTGATCACTCACATCTTGAATGATAGTTTTGAGTGAAAGCTTTGTTTTGGTCGTCAATCTACTTACCTTATCAATATTTACTTTCTGATTTGTGGGGGGATGGGGTTCCAAATTCTTTTAAATAAGTAACAAGTGCCAGTTATGATTAGTAGCTTTTAAAGTCCTGTTAGTACTTCAGTAACAAAAGCACTAGAGTGCTAGTAGTAGTCATAAGTGAATTTAATGCACTGTATTCCAAAGATCCTACATTGCATTTTTTTCAGTTTCATCCATGTAGGGGATAACAAAACAATCCAATTAAAACAAAACAAAATAAGCCCTGAACACAGTAAAATCAGTGATCAATTGCTGGCATGTAGATTATGTACTGTCCCAGTGTTAAAACTCATAAAATAGCAGTCAATTTAAATTGTTATTGAATTTTGGGATAAATATGACCTACTTAATAAGATCTTAAGCACATCCCTTAGGCATGGCTCAAAATTTCTGCTCGCAATTGTTCACTATAATATCTATCCAAACCAACCGATTATACTCACAATATTGATTGAAAAGAAAATGAAATTTTAGCTATTCGAGGGGAATTTAAAGCAGCAGCAATTTTTAACAAAGCTTAATAAATTGGGATTTATCCTATAAAACTTTTTAAGGGTCCTACCAGGGGTGCAGAAAATGTTTCAGGGCCCAATATTTCCCTAGAACACAATTAGTTTTGTCCAAAATTTCCCTAAATATGTCTATTGTGTCAAAAACATTGATGTGAAGTCACCATCCTGTCAAAAATTTGTTGTTTTTCCTGTAAATCAATTATAATGCAAGTTAGAAAGCCTACTTTCAGGTATTCATTACGAAAACTAATTTTTTTGCGTAGATCTGTAGATTTCTGCTCTTCTTCCGTACAGAATTTGAGGGGTATGATATTGTTACTAGCCAAATATTTGTTAATAAGTAATAGCAACTGGATTTGTAGGCTATGGTTTTTCTTTTTAAAGCAAAACTTTCCCCAGAACTGCCTGAATTTCCCCGAACCTCATTCAGACATTATACTGTACGTCTGGGTCCTACCCCCTAGATACCTCAATCTTTTAACAGCTTGTTAATTCAGAATACTTTACTGTGCAGCGTTTTCCAACTTTACTCTTGTTAAACCCTTGGACAATGATAATATAGGACTACTGGTGCATCTATACTACACAAAAAGCTTAGGATTCTCTTGCTGAAATATTTTTCAAACAGCTTAAATTTTTTATTTGTAAAAGGATATCTTCCTGCTGCTTTTTGCTAACATCATAATTTCAGAGCTTTGGGGCAAAATTAAATTGTCATTTTGTTATTAAAAGTCAACAACAGTGCACAGAAAGTATTATTTTGTTTTGTCCAAGTCTGAACCCTTCTGCCAATGTTTTGGTTCTATGAAACCCCCTGTATCTGCAACAATTTTTTCATATTATTAATTTTGAGTTATAATGCAAACAAAACATTTTTAATATGATAATTCATTTATTTTAAAACAAATGGAATATTATGAGATTGGTATATATAACTTAAATATAATTTTGGTACTTTAGGATTAGCCAGGTGCAAATCTCTCCAGTCATAATATATTGGTTGGTAATGTTATATTATTTACACATTTAAACTAAAAAATAAAAATAAACAATGCTAGTTGAAGATGTTTTAATAATGGTGTTTTATTTTGATGATTCTCTTGGTTTGGTGATTTGACATAAAACTCAATGCTTACACCCAGCTAATCCTTAAGTTCCATAATTTTACCAAGTTTAACGGACTCCTTAATTTATCCAACCACTTTATTTTTCCGTGTTCTGCAACAAACGATGCCCATCACTATGAGTTAATTTTATTCCAATTGCAACAAAACATTAACACTCATAAATAGATTTTCAGAGCTGGACATGTTGTTTTTCTTTCTCTTTAATATAATTGCATATTTTTTACTTAATTTTGATTTCTTACATAGTTTTAAACTCTGTAAATGACTTGTTTCATTATCTTCTGATTATCTAAATCAGTGTGGTCCAACCTGCTGACCGCATGCGGCCCTCAAAGAAATTTTCATGGCACTCAGCCACATGTCTTAATCAAACTAAATAGAAGGTAATTCGCTTTTCAGTTGTATTTCAGAAATATGTTAAAAACCTGTTTTAACGATCGAATTTTCAAAAAAAAATTCAGGGGAGAACCCCTGAACCCCCTTTGAACTGTTTTTTTAACTTGACTTGAAATTCAAAAGGGTTAATAAAAGTGCATCAATAGAAGATCCAGTTAGGACAATAGTAAAAGGAGTTATCAAATCAGTAGAAGCTATATAAGTTGTAATTAAAATTTAATCTACAAGTGGAATTTCAGAAATTTCATCACAGGATTGTAGTTGTGTATGTATTAGAACTCAATTTTGAGAGTCAAAAGTTCCTATAATCTCATGAGAGAAATATCCAATATCTTCGGATATGAACTAATTTAGAAATGACATTTTTACCTGTAAATCACCAAAACCTTAAAAACTTCTAGCTCTTTCATTTTAAAACGTTGTGAATAATCTAGATAATTTTCTAAGAACAGTTTTCTCTTTACTAATATACTAGGTTGCAACTTAAGTTGACCCTACGACGTCACTAATAAACAAAGTAGTTCCAATCGTGGTGTCTGAATTTTGAGTGAAATAAAGAACGTCAATTTAAAAATATGATTATTTTGTTAAAACCATGTATTTATAGTGCTTTTCAATCACGATTTGCGTACCGAAACTCCTATGTACACAACAGGCTTCGTGTTTACCGATTTCTCCGTCCGCATTTGCGACGTATTTGGTTCAAGAAACGTTGCAATCAAGTATAGACTAATTTTTCTTTTAACAACAAATCTTCAATTTTGAAAAGAAAAACAAGGAATAATTTGTTTTAATTTTATAAATATGAACATCAAGTAAAATAGTGTTTAAATTGTGGTACAAAATAAATCCCCTTGAATAAATAAAAAGTATGTTAATGAGACCCAGTCAATATATATGTTACGGGCAATGTGATAAATCCGGGCATTATTAATAATGCCCGGGCAATGTAATTAATTCAGTGGAATTTATGAATGGAATTTCTCTTTGCCCGCCTCCACTTCGGGCATTATTAATAATGCCTGATTAATCACTTTGCCCATAACATATATATACATTGCATTTAAATGTAGAAAAGGTATTTCTAAAGTAAAATGTGTTGTACTTTGTAATTATTTATATACAAGTAGTAGGTGTTGAAATATAAGTTTGATTTGCCTGTTTTAAAGTATATTAAAATGTAATTTTTACTGTCTCTGGCACTCATCTCCCTATAAAAAGTTTAATTGGCACTCGGGTAGCTAAAGGTTGGACCACACTGATCTAAATAATTTTAGTGCTCTGACCATTGCCTGGTCCCGAAAGTGATGGATAATCAAGGTTTTACTGTATAATTAAAAATTCTAGCTAGCTGCTTGTAGGAATAATTATAAATGAACATGATATAGAAATTTTGTCCCTCTTGCAGTCTAGAAATTTAAGCACCATTTAATACACTTATGACTTTCGATGTTCATCATGAGACTCACTCTGATAAAAAGCACTCATTAAGTGATCATGGGGGGTTGCTCATCGTTATCAGTTTGTAATATGAACATCGTTGTTAAATGTAGTATCTCTGTTTCATCTTGGGAAAAAATTTTATTTCCTTAAACGGCCATGGGGCCAGGTGTTGTTACAAAAGAAGTTGCTCTATTAAGGTTATACTGTATAAACTTTAAGGAAAACAAATCAATTTCTTTTTTCTTCGGTGTCCAAAGATTGCTTAATATAAATTTTTGTATCGGAGTTGGATAAAACAAAAAACTTTCTGAGCTCAGAAATTTCCTTAAATATTTTTAGGTGTGCTAACCAGGTGAAATCAGTTTTTTTAACAGTATGAATCCCAGAAACCGTCCCCCCCCACCGAAAATCTTAAACTCAACAAGAAAGTTCAAAATTAGGTCCAATATAAAAAAGTACAGAGCTACAACATCTTTTATGAAGAATCCAATCCCACCATCGGTTCTAAGCACGATTACATCTGTAAACATTCTGGATTTTAGAGAATTCTATTTGGGATTCCGGATAAAAGGTTCATTACTCTAATAGTTTTCCGGGAGTTTGAGTTGAAGTCAGTAGCACCAGCACCCCTGTATTTTCGCGAATTAAATGCTCCCAGTTTTTTTAAATTTTAACTTAAAACATAATGACAGTCCCTTTGTTCACCTAAGTACTGAGATAAGCTTCTTAAGCAACAACAGTAAGAAAAGATCAATTTATTTATCAAAAATTTAATGTGTTTAAAAAGATTTTCTGCAAATTTCTTAAAGTTTAAGAGCTTGGTGTATGCTTCTTTATTATCCAAGTCTGTTGCACATAAATTTATATTGGGGCAAATAGATGGCTTTGAGAGATTTTTCATGCCTCCCCTAAGTGGTAAAAATCCACCTTGTTTATGAGTTCCACAATCAGATCTTTTTTTCCTCTGGGCATCCTGTGCCCAATCAGCAGTCTGGTATCGTCTACCCATCACTTGTTAAATGTTCACTTCGAGCAGTTATCGTTTAAAACTATTGGTTCCTTGTCTTGTTTTGCCTAGTTTTTTGGCGAAATATTGCATCTCCTTACGCCTACCCTGCTTATCCAAAGATTTCTTGAGTGGCGGCTCCTGGGCCAAAATAATTTCCAAATATTTGCATCAAACTTCCCTTGGACTGATCTTGTCTGATTTTTAGTACGTTATTATTGAGGTCATTCCCAAGTGAAAACCATCGAAAAACCAAGTGTTGCAATTTTTTACCGGTTTGGTCCTTCTTTTTTTCAGTAGATTTACTGGACTAAAGCACACACCTTGTCGCATCAAATTTAAAATTTGACTTTTTAAAACAGGGTTTGAGTTTAAACAAGCTTTACTAATCGGGAGTAATTTGCAGTTGATATAAAGTTTCTATAAATTTCCCAGAATCTGTAATACCCCAGTAGGGTGTGTGCCCTTCGTTAAGAAACACTGGTCTAAGGAGAGAAAAAAATAAATTGTGACCAGTTGTTCACTCCCCTGTTTCAAAAATTTACTTTCACTTCACGCAGGGAAATGTGCTCTTGTGCCATTCAGCAAACCATGAGTCTGTATTTCATTATGAGACATCTCCTTATCTTATTAAACCTCTAGTTTGAAATTAATCTTTCAATTCTCTTGAATCGTTATGCTTAAATTTTCTATTCAATTATATTAGTTAGTAGAATATCTGATTTTATCACTGTTAACCGATTTTGCAATTGATTTGGGAATTATTGCATTGCCATGAGACTTGGAATATTGTTGTAATTGAACTATTTTAATATTCTTTATTGTTAAATGGTTGTTTTAAATAAAGATTTTTGGTTCAGTTTAAAGGGGTAAAATACCTTAGTAGTCTTAGCACTCATCTCTCCTGGATTAGCTTAGCAGATTGCTTAATGTGATCACGTTTAATGTTATCAATCCGATAATTTTATCAAAATTGACTGGTCCCGATCACTCCTATTTAAATTAATGCAAAATGTATGGTTTTATGTGATCAGTGCATCGTTAAATGTTATCAAAATTTGGTAAATCCCTTAACTTAAAAAACCTCCTTTTTTCCCCGTTGGAAGGCCAGTTTTAATGCAGTAGTGTTATATGATCCACTCTTATATTTTTTTTTTAAGAATGCTTAAGTTGCAAAATACATACTAAAAAATCATTTTAAGTACTTTAAATTAGGACCACGCAGTTGTGATTTTAATGCAAACACTCGTGTTACACTGTTTTCCACTTTTTATTATAGTATAGAACCACTTATAATCAGTCGGATAATGTTTTCATTCTGATCTTGAGCAAATGTGATCACATTAAAGCAGAGTCGACTGTGTAACCCTCTTCTTCTTCACTGGCTCGACAGCCCAGGATGGGCCTTGGCCTTCTCCAGTAGTTTTTTCCAAGCTGGCCTTCCCTTGGCAATGGATTTCCTATTTTTTATTCTCAATGTAGAGAGATCTTTCTCCAGGGTATCTAGCCATCTAAGACTTGGCCTGCCCCTTCCATGCGTTCCAGTAGGTCGGGCATTAAAAATCTTTTTCACAATGCGGTCTTCCTCCATCCTTACTACATGGCCTGCCCATTTTATCTTTTGAACCTTAATGAGTCTTATGGTGTCAGGTTCATTATATGATCGATAGAGTTCCAAATTTGATCTTCGTAACCACTGACCGTTTTTATTGATTCCTCCAAAAATGCACCGTAATATCTTTCTTTCAAATATGCTCAGCATGTCTTCATCTGCCCGAGTCAATGTCCATGTTTCGTATACATATGTTAAAACTGACCTAATAAGGCCTCTAAATAATAACAGCTTTGTCTTTCTCTTGATTACATTTGATCTTAAATACTTTCTTAATCCATAAAAGCACCTATTAGCTGCTATGATTTCTCTTTCGTATTTCTGCAGTCACATCGTTCCTGTTATTTATTTCAGAGCCTAAATACGTGAAGCTGTCCACAACCTCGAATGAATATCCCCCAATGTTTAGATGGGTACTCCTGTAGGCTGTTTTAGTTCAAGGCATATATTTAGTTTTATATTCATTTATTTTTAGACCCATCTACAGCCAACAAATCAATTCTATAGTTGTCAACTTGCTCAATCAGCATTTGCAACCCCTTGTTTCTATATAATGATCGAACGTTCCACGAACCAATTCTCATATGCCTCAAACCATTTCAGTCCGTTTCCTTAAAGTCAGCCCGGGTTTATTTTCTACTTGAGATTTCGTTACGAGAATTTTTTTACGGGGTTGGGTTGTTTTGTTACCCCAACCTGGAGGACCAGGCCTCCATATTTGTAAACCCCCCTGAAGACAGGGGTGCCCGGCTATACCCCCGGACACTGGGTAGCTAAGGTACCTCGGGTACGCCACCCCACGTACTCAAAGAGTGAGCCCCTGAGGGACTGTATAACCCTGCAAGATCATATTTTTATGCTGCATGAAGCATGATAAAAGGTTTAATCAGATACTTATATTTATTTTTAATACATTTTATTCGGCTTTAAAAATCACTCTCCTAAAAAATCACCTTTTTTTGCGATATGACGTTTTTGAAAGGAGTGGGCGAATTGTCCCATTAGAAACATCTAATACTCATCTCATGTATATGCTGCCCTACTAAGCGTGTATTAAAAAACTGAAACTTAAAACTAAAAAAAAAACGGGATGACTTATTTTGCTGCACAATGACGTAATTGAGAAAACACCTTTTCCCCCCAATTCTAAGCCAGCTGGAAAAGCCTGATCTATGAAGTGTAATTTTTGCAACAATCTGAATGAGCGTGCAGTAAAAATAATCTCCGCAAAAGAGATTCTGTCAAATATTGACAGTGCGATTACCTTTTCTGTGTTGATAAGAGCGCCGGTTTTATCTCCTTATGAATTAGCGCGGCTAGGAGAATTCTAGGGAAGAGGAATTGAATTGCTGCGCCCCCACAGTCTGCGGTGCGTAAGTTATCTTCATTCGCTTTCAAATTCAATTAAAAACAATGCAATGAAGGATTCTCTCTGGGCTAGGTTCATATCTACGGTGCGATAAGTGAAAGTTCTCGGTTTTTTTATTTTATTGTTTTCCTTGTGTTGGATATTAACCCGATATTCCAAATATTTTATAAATATATTTTTCTTTGTGAAAGTATTCAGTTGCTTCATAGACTAAACATTCATTCTAAAATACAATGACCTTTATATTTGCTTGAAACTAACACTTTGTGACGCACTAACAATAAATTACAGTAGGATAAACTATAAAGCAGCACTTCCAAAACTTCGAAATTTCTTTCCTATATTAGTGCCTTGGTTACAAATTTCTGTCCTAAATGAGTGTACCGTAATTCAAGTTCAAAGAGAACTGGACTATGGCACTTCTTCTTGAAGCTTGAACCGCACCCCTTTTCTGTACCAGTAATTTCTAGCATCCACTCCTTGGATGGCCAAAACCATCAAGTAAATCTGTAATGGGTTATTGTATTCAGTCTTATGATAATATTCATTGAATCATGCGTGTGTAGAAACCTTTTTCACAAAGTTGGGCTCTTTGAACGGCGCTCCTTAAAATGTGTCGTCTGAAGGGATAATGTCGACCCTTGTAGTTGCAGTTTAAGTTTAGAAACTGTTTTAATAATTACTTTCCACAAACATTTTACGCCTTAAAATTCGTGTAGTTTTAAAAGCTTTGGCACGAATTAAATATCTGATCGGGAAATTTGATTTCTCTACTTCCAAAGCTCATTGCAACATAAAATCTAAAAACCTACCAAGTTTTAAAAATACTTTTGTGCCCTTCTTTAATAATCTTTCTACCTGGCACTTAAGAAATTTCTATAATCGTTATCAGATTGAGAAATAGTAAGTGCTAAAACACCATCTTTATCCTTTCACTTTCCTCTGATAGCCTCATCCGAAATAATAAACATTCAGTCTGATTGATAAGACGTAAAACAAACAGTTCAAATTTAAAAATTGTTTTTATTTTTACTCGATTTTAAATTGATATGCCATTTTGGAATTTTCATTTGGCCTCAGCCGCCAGTTGCGATCATACAATACAAACTTCAGTGTATATTTCTTAAACTTAACTTTCAATAAATGAATTTCAAATTTCTTCGACTATAATAGTTAAATTTTTTCACTTTTGAAATATTTACAGGATATAAATTACATCAGTCGATTTTTTTTTTGTACTTATTAGTATAGGAAGTTAGCAATTCTGACATTAAACATCCCTTCCTTGGCTTCTTTTAGGGGGTCCATAGAAGGTCTCCTGGTAATTTTTTAATACGCATCCTTTTAGAAATCAAGTTCTACTTTCTGAGGAAAATGCTCTTTTTATGATAGTTTTAACATCGTCAAACCTTAAAATAGTGTAAACTCGAGATTACCTTGCGTCTTTTTGGTTTGGTTACCATTCTTATGAAGTAATTGTTTCTTGGATCCGAAAGGAATGTCCGGCCTCGTGCTCAAACGGGAACTACTGGTTTTCTTTTGGGTTCGCGTGACCCATTGTTTAAAGAAAACAATCATGAGAACTATTAACTTGAAAAGTAGATGACTGATTCCCCCAATGGACCTTCGTGTGTGTGGCTAACTCAAACTGAACATAAGGTGGGAAATTTCCCTCCTTGTGTACAGTTTGAAATCTTGAGAAATTACCAATTTTGTGCTCCTGGAGGGGGGACATTGAAAAACCTTCATTATGAGTTGCCCTTTTTGTCCGAGCCGCCCCATCGCGGTACATTTACAGAGGTGCCAAGTATTACGATATGTCCGTAATAGTTACGGATTCGATAGAAAATTACGGTGTTACGGACATCGATGTAAAATTACGGATACCTATTCTTTCGCGGATTCGTGATTTTTTTTTTCACTTTCATAATGATTTTATCAGAATGAAGATTTATCTCCCTTTCCTAAAGTTGCTAATATGTTGGCCGTACATGGTTGCCTCTCCGGCTGTTCGTGAAATCACCGGCTCACGGCGCGCATCGGCACCGCGTTGGTCTGCGCGACCTTACGATACGCATTTTGTAATCGGCCCCTGGACTTTTCATGTGCGATTTTTTATAAATCCGTGATGCAAATCGGGAAATAAAGGGACTGTATCCAAATTGCGTTTGGGTTAAATCTTCTCTACCTTGGGTTTTGCCTTCTGTGCCGCGGCTGCAGAAATAATCACAACTCTTTTGCAGTGGATCTCTTGTTATGGACAATCTAATTATTTAAAATTATAATTCTTAAATTATCTGCTTTGGAAGATAGGGGTTCTCCAATATTTAGAATTAAATTCATAAGGTATTTCTAAGCATAATTTTTATTTTTATTTAACTTGTTTTCAAGAATTCAACTAAAATTACCTTGCCAGTTAAATTATTTAATTGGTAATACGTAAATAGTTTAGAATACAATTTATTATCAAAATATTTTAATAAAATATCTCTAAATTTTCCAATTTATTTAATTCAGTATAATTTTTTTAGGATAATGAATTAAGATAAATAATGAATTACCTAAATTTCTATTTATTCATACTGATCTTGAAACTTTACTGAAATTGGATTTGTTTTTTCTGTTATCTAATTTTTTTAATGAAATATAATTAAAACCAATTTAGGTACTTATTATTTAAATTTACCTAATTCATTATCCAAATAATTAAGCCAATCAAATTTTAGTGTATAAAAATGTGAGTCTGGGAAATACTCAAGTTTGGGATCACATCACCCGAATCGCAATCAAGAATTGTAATGCAGTTAGATCATGAGGACAGTGAGACACCAGCAAGGTTACTGAAAAGTTACTGATTACATCAGCTCTGGTTATACTGAAAACTTTTTTTGAAACTTGGCACCTCTGCATTTATGAGTTAGTTTTTATTATCTGTGACTTTTGATATTCAGCAAATTTCCGGGATCTTGCATCTCTCAATTGAGTAATTTTTGTTTTATGAGTTACTTCAAACAAAGGAATATATTTTTTAACGATAGTCAGGTCCTGCGCCGATATATACCATGGATTTTAACCGACCTTTAATATTGGGTACGTTTTATAAAACGGTAGTTAATGGTACTAGTTTATAAAATATCAGTACTATTTTTATTTTCTGAAAGTATTTATGGAGGATTCGTACATCTCGTCTCGATATTCGGCATTTATTACAAGTGTTCGTTTTCTCCCACTTATATCCATCAAATGGCGGGTGCCTCTGCCTGGTCGTACAGGCGGCTTTCGCATTTCGGTTAGCTCCATTATGCCTCGGTTTTATTCACAGTAATTTTCAGGGTTTTGCCCTTGCAGTATGGCGCAATATAACTAATAATGGTCCTTGGGCTATGGAGAAAAAAATATTCAATCCATTCAGTGTGACTTCCCGGCTTTTTCACACTTAATCACAATCACCCCTAATTAAGAATCTCAATTTCCGATAAGCAGTCGAATGATCAGTTCAAGCTTCTTTGGGGGCTTTGTTTCTCATTTCAGACGGTCGAATGCAATTCATTATCAACCTATTGTTATTTTCTTGCATATTATAAGCGACCTTGGTTAAAAACTGTTATAACCAGTTTATTTTGAGTCCATCCGACTTCGGATCGTTGGGTTGTTGTGCATCCCCGTAAAGCTAATGCATGTCTCTACTAATTCGTTGGTCTTTTATTGAGTGGTTAAACTCATTTTAACGGATGTTTTATTTTAATATAGTTCCATAGCTGCCAACTCTTCCGTTTTAGCCGGATGATTTCAGTTTTCTTAGAGAATCTTCAGTCATCCGTTTTTCAATCAATTTCTTCCTTTTTTTGCTCAGTTAAAAGATTTTTTTCTCACCAGTTATTAATCCGCATTGATTAAAGCTTAAAAGCAGTTGTTCTGCTGTTCGACATAATAAATAGCTAGTTCTCTTTGTAAAAATATGAATTGCATGAGAAAGCGGTTACCAATGCAGAATGTGTAAAGACAGCTTTCAAAATTGATCGTTATTTGCCACTCAGCTGTGCTGATCATTCAAAAAATGTTTCCAGATTCCAAAATTGCCGAGAGTTAAGGATGTGGAAGGACTAAAAAATACATATTTTGTTAAAAATGTATGTTTCTCTTAGATTTCTGCTACCTATTCAGTTAGGTAGAGCATGGTAGGCACCCTTGTTGACTTGTTAGTGTAAAAAAATGCTGTGGGTATCTTGAGTTTTAAAATCTAAATTTTAATTAATCTAAATTTAATTTTTTTAAATCTTGAATTTTATCATCTCAATGTTGGCAGGTATGTAGTTCAGTCTGACGATGAAGTTTATGGGAACTTTTTCATTTATTCTTTATGGGGTTTCATGCCCGCGATTGAAAAGGGAGAAGTTCGGCGATAGTAAATACTAATAGGATAATCATTTGAAATCGGCGTTATTCCTCTTAAGGTCAGGATTGTTAATAAATTTCTTCGTTGTTAAAAGATACAGGGTGGGCGTTTTTTTTTTCATGCGGAACTCTAATAAAATTTGCCGCCTATAAGCAGATATAGCTCCTTGAATTTGGCGAAATCGATGTGTTTTTATTGAATTTGAAATTTAAGTTTGTGTTTCTTTTCTTATTCTTTGTGCTGTAAATCTAAGCCAAGATATTTTTTAATTTAAAAGTGTTTTTACCTTTTTATACCACATTACCATACCACTGTCATTTATTAATAGTCATTAAACTGCCTAATGGCTCAGATTCATAATAATTTTTAATTTGATTTGTCTTAGTCTTTCTATTTTTCACTTTTTTGAGCTGTGAACTAAGCAAAAATTTAGTTGTCAATATAAGGGATTTTTAAGATTCTTTTCAGCTGCACAATATTTTTGAATTTACTTGGAATTTCGGGTATTTCGCCCTAAAGGTCACAATTATTTTTTACCATTGAAAACAATTAATGTATCCTTTATCAGTCTGAAATTCTAATGTCATCTAAATTTTTCTTCCTTTGCTACTCTATCTTATATGGTATTAGTCCACAGTATTATAAGTTAAATATAACAATGTTAAGAAAGAAATGTATGTATTGAATGATTTAACAGATATTAGTTCAATTAAGGTGATGTCAGATTAGTGAAGCTGTGTGAAGTTAATATGTATTATTAGATTAATTGTTCAATCCAACCTGTAAAATAGTAAATAGCATATAACAAGAGTGTTAATTATTATCAGGGTTTGACTACTAATATTTGCATTAATTAAATCATAAAATATTGAATTTTGACAGTTTAAATAAACTTTCCCAGATTTATTTCCTTGTGAAACATTTGCTATGTTTAGGGGTGGATGTGTTTTGTTCTCTTAGGTTGCTTTTTTGTTAAGATTAGCCTCCTCTAAGGTTGGAACCCCTAATTTAATCTAGTTCACTTTCTCAAGATTATAATTCTTATTGTTTAGTTTGTGAGTTGTGCTTACAATTTAACATTGTTTTTTACGTAAAAAAGGTTTTGTACAAAATTGCTGTTATTTATTTAAATTTTAGCCACAATTTAAAAAGTTAAACAATGTATTTTTTCCTTAAAAATTGGTTTTAATTGTTTTTTTGGGGTGTGCTTGTAAAACTTATTCTTAAGTCCTCCATAAAAACATGGTTTAGGCAAAAGTTTAACCCATTATAATATGAAGCAATCCTGAAATTGTAGAGGCTCTTATCTGGAATGAAATTATTTCTAGCTTTTGTTTCAATAACTATGCAACATGTAGTAGCAACTTAATTTTCTTAACAGGGGGTCAATCCATACTTTTTGTGAAAGGTTTTGTTTAGGTTTTTTTGGCTGGAGTCCTGTTACTTTAAAAATAGGATTTAGTTTTGATGATAGGCACCTATTGTTAAATTGTTTATAATTTTCCAAACCCGGACCACAGTTTCTTATAAACAGACCCCTGCTACTCATAAAATGCAGTTTCCTTAGGAGAAGCCAATAAAATTCAAAGTAATACTATACCATAATATGCAATTGTACGTACCTATTCTTATTTTCTTGGAAATAATAAATGCAAAACTTGGTGAAAGAGTTAGTTACCTTAGTTTTCCTTACTTACATTTTCAACTTAGTATTATTGTGTTGGTTTGTTGTTAGATCAAGAATTCACATACTTGAGTAAAAAGTTATTGAGTTCCATTACTTAGGGTTTTTTTTACTGATTTGCCTCTTAGATATCTAGTTATGCAAGCATAGTGCATGTTTTCTTGCCAAAAATACCTACTCAAATAAGGAGCTTATCCTAGAATGTGTTACCATTTCTAATTTTTATAAGCTGCTAATGTTGCAAATATTTTGACCCATTATAAAAATTGCATTTCCCATCACTACTATTAACATACCAACTAATTTGTAACTCTTTAACCAGAGATCAACAAAGTGAGAAACAATTTGTTTCAAGTAAATGGGTGCAAGAAAGAGCCTATGATTCTACCCGAGGCAGATGGCCCCATCGTTGCACGCTCTGAGAAAGTCTATGTGCCAGTTAAAGATCATCCAGATGTAAGTTACTCACCTGATTAGCTTCTATAATTTCCCTAAGCTTGATACTAAACTCTTAACACTATCTTTATGTAATGATCTTTATTGAAAGTTACTGTTTATCGTGTTGATTTCCCATAAGAATGGTTTTGTCAAACAAATGGTATTAAGAGGTTTTGGTTGTATTTAGATGTCAGTATGGTTTTCGTTGACTTGTTATCGTTGTAAGAACATCCCATTGGAATTAGGGTTTATTGACTATGGTAGATCTTGCTTTTATTGTGAGTGGTTATGTTGCAAATAAATATGCAATTTATTTCCTGAAATTTATCAGTTTCATTACTTGCAGTACAATTTTGTTGGAAGAATTCTTGGTCCCCGCGGTATGACGGCAAAACAACTTGAACAAGAAACAGGATGCAAGATAATGGTCAGAGGAAAAGGCTCTATGAGAGACAAGAAAAAGGTAGTCTTCTCTTCTATATATGTTGTGTTTGATTGTATGAAAATATTGTATTTCCAGCTTTCTACATCTGTTTATTTTTATGCTTACTGTTGGACTCGTAAGTATATTTTGTGTTACAAAAATTGTGCTTGTATGTTGTAAATTATTCAATGTCTTACTAGCTTTTCTGTTTCAGGAAGAACAAAACCGAGGCAAGCCTAACTGGGAGCACCTAAATGACGAGTTGCATGTTTTGATTACTGTTGAAGATACAAATGAAAGAGCTACTGTGAAGCTACAAAGAGCTGTTGAAGAAATCAAGAAGCTATTGATTCCTGTAGTTAATGTTTTTATCTCTGAGAGGGAAAACATTAAATTAGTGATTAAAATTTGTAGTATAGTCAAGTTTTGCTGTAGGAAGTTTGCTTATGGCAACTTTCCCTCTCCACTCCACAGTGGAGAGGATTAAAGTATTTTTAATTACAGAATACCCTATAAATTTCTCCTTCACTATTTATTTGCCAGCCAACTTCCTATTGCTGACTAAGCTTTTTAAAAAATAACTTTCTAACTATTCTCTCTTAATTATACCTAAAATAATTGCATAAAAATTAGATATTAAAATTTTAAGAATACTTTTGTGTAATTTTTACTGACTGTAAACTTTAGGAATTTGCATATAAATTCTTCCTATAGATTGTCATAGCTTGTTCTTTAAGCTAGTCTCTTACCAGAAGCTACATGATTTGAATTCTCTTACAGACTGAAGGTGAAGATGAACTGAAAAAGCGACAATTGATGGAACTGGCCATCATAAATGGAACCTACAGAGACAGCACTGGCAAAAACAATAGTTAGTACTCAGCATTGTGTATACACCATTCTTACCAACCTTCTTGGTTTCTTTTGATCTGACAATTCTTTGAATTTTGCAGATATCTACATGTTTCTCACAGAACCAGAAACGACAAGACTGCTTGCCCCTCCCATGACTCTATCGAATCAACTTCGGCAGGCAGGCACTCCTCTGGGGGCCCCTCTGATCCTGTCCTCCCGTATTCCTGTCCCCACCACCACCCTGCTGAATGGGAATGCCCCTCCTCCCCTCATCTCACCTGCCGACGCAGGCCTTCTCTATGCCTATGGAGACTATCAGCACTACTTAACGTCACCCTTACTTGCTGAGTACCCCCCTCACACGGACCACTCATCTACTGGTGCGTTGTATGGCCGCTAGTTTTTTTATTCCCTTCTTGCACTTTGGGGGGCTTTGGAAGTCCCCCAATCGTTCATTCCTTTGAAAGAAATTTTTCAGTCGCTTTTTGGCTGAGTCTGGGTTAGTCAAATGCTGTGGTTGCTGCGATTTGTGTTGCCGGTGGTGAACGCGCATTTTGGTGATCTACTGAAATTGCTGCTCAGTCTTTTATTTCAGTTCTGTGATACATAGAAAAAGTTTTCGGTTTTTTAATTTATTGATTTTTATTGTTAACTATTTATTTAGTTTTTTAAAGCAGTATATGTTGGAGTTAAGATTGTCTTTCCCATTTCCCACCAGTTTCATTCGATTTTTTTAATCTATTTTTATGCACTGTTTGGTATGTAGAAAACTAGTTTTTCCTTCAGAGATTGTCGTTGACTCAGGGAATTGTACATATAAGACATTTCAGTTATGTGTGAAAAGATTTTTTTAAGGTGAAGTGTGAATGCTTACGGTAGGGCATTTCATCTCATAGTTTATAGAATGTTTTTCTACTTTGAATTTCTGTATATTTTATCACTGTTATCAAATCTGATGTGCTGGGCATATTTTACGATCTGAAAGACTTAACTGTACATAAAATATTAGTTTTACCTCTTGTATGATAAAATTATTTACTAGTTTAATGACTAAAAATAAGACTGTTAGGTTTTATTGATTTCAAATTATAATTTGTTAAAGCCTACCAAATCAATTTTATCAGATTTTCCCCATTTCTTTTAAATGCAAATTATAATTTGTTAAAGCTTACCAAATCAATTTTATCAGATTTTCCCCATTTCTTTTAAATGCTTATTTGTGGCAGGCCTTAAAAGAATTTTATTTTTTAAAAGACCTTCAATTGCACTTTTATGTCTTACCCAGATGAATTGAAAAATTGTTATACAATTATTAAATTTGAAATTTTAAACAACTGGGGCCAAATATGTCAGTGATTGGTTAGTCAAACTAATTATGTACATATTGATGTGTTTATTTTGGATATATTTAATTTTCTAGTGTTTACATTTCGTGTGTATATTTTGAGCTTTTTTTTTTAAGTAAACCATGTGACTGTTTATACATTTCTCATATTTAAATCTATACTTGTTTTTATGAAATTTTCTTATCTTTTTCAATATACATTGCTTAAAATCAAAATATACCTTTAGCACAGGTAGGTTGTCTAACTGTTTTAACAATGCAGTTGAATTTTTATGAGAAATTATTTTTTAATGTAATGAGAAGGTTTAATAGTACTAAGTGATTACAAATCTCTGTGCAATTTCAGCTTAACACTACTTTTACAATTTAACAATTTAAATGCTGCATGAAAATAATTTTACTTTATGTAATGTGCTATCCATGGTCTTAGCTTAATATCTGTCTATATGTACTAATATATTACTTACACACAGGTGCTGCAGTTGTTAAGCAGAGGAGAAATTTGGGTTTACGAGAGCACCCTTATCAACGATCTGGGTCGCTTACTTAACTATGAAAGGTTAGTTTAATGAATTCTCTAAATTCAATGCTTTGTTACATTCTAGTCTTTCAATTATTGGATATTTGCTGGGTGCTTGCAAATAGGCCAGGCTTAAGATAGTCACCATTTAGTGTTTGTGGGGATATTTTCTCCATGTTGCATCAGCGTCATTAGAATCCAAATATCGCCAGCGTTAAATTACAAAGTGCTGGAAGTGGACAGGAGTAAAGGGTGAATGAGCAGATTTAGTTATCTTAACTGTTAGTCATGCACTATTATGAATTTTCCAATCGCTTTTTCACTGAATGTAGTTTTTTCACATATTAACAACTAATGGGGTATTTTATTGTTTGTAGTAAAGATTAGAAATTATTTAGCACTTTAACATCTTACTTGTCATGCCACAATGTAAAATGCTTAGCTAAATAACTATTTCGATTATCCTCTCAATAGTTGACACTAACCACTTTTTTTTCTTTTTCGCATTTTTAACCCGTCAGCCTTTGAAAATCTCCACCACCTGAAGAGTACTAACCCACCCACCTGTGAAAATATAGCACCTGGCGCTGCAGGTTCTTCTATCGTGTTCCTATTCGGTTGCGACGGCAGTCCGCAAAAACTTGTAGTGCACTTTCTCCCTCTCTGTTGTTGCCTTGCAAGGATAATCAACTAACCACGTGAACAATGTTTCCAAGTCAAACTGATCAGGTGATTTGAACTGAAAAGAAACCAGTTTGCAAGATTACTACTTAACACCTAATGCTGCTTATATTATATTAGTGTCTTTTTTCCCTAACCTTGCACCATACTGTTTCATTGTACCATTTGCATGAAAGGTTTGTTAACTTTCTCATAACAAAAGCTATTTTGTGCTTAAATTTGAAGAAACCACTGCAATTATTCCTTCTGACATGCTCTCTGCAAGTCTAAATTTTCTTGGCTGTATCGAAACACAATGGTAAGCCCTAACTCTTAAATCCCAATTGTCGAAGGAATTTTTGCCTGGTTTTCTAAATATTATAATTTAATTTTCTTGTACAGCTTGTAAAAAGGTTGTCTTACTTTCTAAAAGCTTTCTGATTAGTTCTCAAGAGGAGAGTACACATTCCATGTCCTTGGTGCAATCAAAGGACTTCTCTTAATAAAAATTAATGGCAATATACTCAGTTTGTGCGGCATTTTTGTATCCCTGTTCAGGTTTTCTGACAAATTTAATTTTTAAATACTCTTCTAAATATGCTATTCTTTTTACCATCTACTTAAGAGTTTTTGAGCTTTTTATGTGCAGCTAACATACTTTATAAAATGTTGGCATATTTTTACAAGGAAGATCAAGGCACTTCAGCTATTTCAAAATGTAATTGAAACTCAAACCTTTGCTTTTATGTATTGGAATACCTGAAGACATTGGTACTTTCAAGAATCATTTGACTGAATTAACTCTATACAGCCTTCTGAGAGAGGCTCAGAAAAAATATTTTTAATCTAAAACTGTTTACCTTAATGTTCTGTCTTCCATTCAGCGTTTTAGTGTTAAAATTTTTAGATGAGTGGGTTAGAAATGTGGAGATTGTGGATTCATTTGAGCAGCTCTGTACTTAGTTCATGCGAGTGCATTTACTACTTAATATTGTACATTTTTTACTGTTTTGTAAAGTAGCTTTAAGTTGTCTACAAATGATATACTTAAGTTTTTCTTTTAGTTGTATTTTTGTTTTTTATCTGTAATGTCTTGGAAGTTGTAATTTAAATTTTCATCATTATTTGTCATCACTTCTCATTTATTCAGGTTTTCTTTAAGTTTAGTTTTAAAATTTTCTTTTCTATTAACTAAAAGCCAGATGCTTTGTCTATCTTAGTGCGGAAATTCACTGTGCAATATACTGCAATATATTCTTTAAAAAAAACTTTCCAGCACATATTTTATACTTCAAATTTAATTTTGAGCTGGTAATGTGCCTTAAATTAAAATTTGGAAGAACTTGTTTATTAATGGCTTATAATGTCTCACTGCCTTTAAGAATCTCAATCTGATCTTATGGTGTACTTAAGTGTCTTTTCTTTGGTATGAAAATTCATATTGTGGTTGTGGTAGTGATGTCATTTCATTTGTCTGGAAGTGCCAAAACATTCATTAAACTTAGATTCTTCATTATACTTGTTTATATTTTCATGGCCATGAATTTCTGAATCATAGATACTCAAATAATTAGTTTATAGTAATCTTTATACTTAAATAAATGCTCTTATTCAATTAAGATCCTTTTTGTATTTTTTAATGAACCAGTCGTGTGAAATCTATTTTAGTAATATGCTTTGCTTAATTTTTAATAACATGGCCAGAATGAACCATTCATAATTTAACAAAGAAATGAAGATGTTTTAGAATCTCATATAAAAGCATGCTCAGTCATGCTTTGTATGGTGCTATTAAGTGCCTTTTTTGCCATATCCCTTGTGACATTTTGTATTATAGTTTTTGAGAAAATTTTATACAATCAGCTGTTCAATGGGTGCTGGCTTCTATAAACTTAAGAGAGCAAGGTGTTCTCCACATTATAACAGATACTTGAACGATTTGTTATGAGGAAATATATCCTGAAGTAGTTATATACCACTGTTGTTAAATGTTTTATGTACTTAAATTGTTTTCATAGCAATAAAGTTCAGTTTCTGTAAATGGCTTCCTTCTCTTTTCTTCAAATTAAATTAAGAATACTTGCATCTTTTAATATTTTTTCCTAGAATGTGGACATTCTTTACAAATTGGTAACTTCTGATGTTTGTGTTTTTAATGCCTAGGTTCCAGTTAAATAAGGTTTTTATTTTGTACTAGAGTAATTTACCTTGGATTTTCATTTACTTATAACCCTTATTGCAGGCCTGCACAATGTACTTGTACTAGCTACTAGGGATTGTCGTTATAGGGCATTTTGGTCATCCCGGGATTTCGGGATAAAATTGAACATAATCCCGAAAATTTAATTAATGCCAGAATTTCAAGGAAAAAAAGTTTTTTTGGCTGTAAAATCAAAACTTGCATAGACTAAATTAGAAAAAAATTATGGGGAGAAATTATTAATTTTTAATGCTACAATTTTTCAGTTCTAGGCTTTAAAATTTCTTAAATGATATCAAAATATGTTTTTGCAATTTTATATTCACTCATTATAAGAGTAGGTACACACATATATCCCATAAAACCTTATGAAATGACACAAACTTAATATTTTAAATTTGTTTTAAAAATACTCCAGTTAAAAGTGTACTTACCCTAAAAATGCTTTTAAATTCCCTTATAGATATGTAGATAGAAGAGGAAACTCTATGATTGTTTGTTTTTTAAATGTCGGAACAAACCACTCGTAGAACCTCCTTTACACTAAATTATCAAAGAACACTTTTTGCATTTTGCTTCAGAGTTCGGTCGTTTTATGAAGTGCTCCATGCAAATGTACTAGCCTTTTCTGCCGTAATACAAAATCAGAATATTCTCAGCCCGATCTTCAAAACGTGTTATCTCTTTAAAAGCTGACGACTTATTGAGATCACGAGAACTGTATTCATTCGGAAATAAGATTCAAACTATCCTCATAAATAATTATTCCTCGCATAAATAAAGATTATGAATAGAATAGATAGTAGATAGAGGTATTTGCTTGCTCTTTGCGAGCCGCTTAACCTTCTATAAAGATTATGAGTTTCTAACATATATGCTAGAATTACGATCAATGCTTTGTGGTTGAAAATGGCCTCGTGCTGGGAGTTATTACGATTTGTATCTCTTATCACTAACATACTAAAGAATGAAAAAAGTTGATGAGTAACTAAGTTTCACCATTTATGTCAACATGCGAGCATTGTATGTATTATACAAATCGGCGAGTTCCTTGTTTATTGCTTTTTAGCTGTAAAGTTCTAAAGAGTGGGAGATGATTTAATTCAGCAGTGATTGGACTTAAACTTAAACCACCTCATTTCCACTAATTTATAAGTATTTTCCAAGGAAAGGAAATAATTGTTCATGCAATCAGGAACGATTTCCAAGCGTTTGTAGCAGCGTTAAAGAAATTTAAAATTTTGAGGGAATCTCGGGACGGACTTAGAAATCCCGGGACGTGTCTCGGCCTTAAAATTCTACGGGATCACGGGTAACAATCCCTACTAGCCACATGTAACCAGACAGGCTTTTTTGTGGCCTGGTAAGTTTTAAATGTTTCTAAAATTAAAGGATTAAGAATTTCCTTTTTAAAAAAAATCCATATGGGTAATTTTTAAAATTTTGGAAGAAAGGTCTTGGTCCCAACAAGTTTTATAAAATATTCCACATGTATGTAAAGCAAAAAACATGTAAAAAAGTGTGTATTTTTTCCAACCCTGGTAAAAAAAATCTTATGAATAGATTTTTAACAATTTCAAGTCGCAATACTACCATATCGTACCTCCCGAAGAAGACTGCTCTAGTATCTGAATTTGAAAGACGTAGTTCACGAGCGTCTATATTGCATCCCCATTCCCCTGGCAAAAGGTTTACATAGATAAAGTCTGTCTGTCCTACCAAGGCACGAGTGGCAAACCTAAAATCAGTACCCACAGCAGAAAAAACAGTGGCGAAAAAGCCATAAAGATGGTTATCTCACTTCTATTAGATACCCGATACCCTGCACTCGCCACTGCTTTTTCTGCTGTGGGTACTGATTTTAGGTTTGCCACTCGTGCCTTGCTAGGGCAGACAGACTTTATGCGCGTGGAGTTAAACCTTTTGGAGTTCTTGGATGAAACTTTAACAAATTATGAATACAAGCAAGTATTTAGATCGTAATAATGATATATTTTATGTCTAAAATTGTTCAAATTAATTTTTACAAGATTCTTATAGAAGTTTATACAGTAAAGTAAAAAACTAGAATTATGATTAAAATAAGTTTATTCAAAAGTTAAATAGAATCAGTTTTCACAGTTCAGTTTATAGATGGCAGCACTACTGTTAACTGGAGATTAGTGGTTTTTACTGCATAAACTTCTATAAGAGACTTGTAAAAATTAATTTGAACAATTTTAGACAGAAAATATAGCATTATTACAATCTAAATATTTGTATTCATACAGTGCTGAGATTGGAGGAAAATAAAAGAAAAATTGAAGCATTTAAAACAAAAAAGTATTAAGAAAAATGCTTAAATTTTTCCACACTTACTCTAAATTTTATTGAAAAGTTGGCCTAGTATTCGTAAACAGCACTAAAATATAGCCTTAGACATGTGCCTGTACTACAAAATTTAAAAAATTTTAAAGGATATTTTGTCTTTTTCAAATTTATTTTTTAGATAACATCACTGAATATTGTTAAAATATTTTCTGTTGTATTTGATTGAATGATTTTACCTGTATTTTTAATGTTAATTTTAATTAACTAATGATTTTATCATCTATTGGGCTTTTTTATGTTATATAGCTATATATTATAACTAGAATATACATGGAAATATGACCTTTAAAAATGCCTCAAACATTTTTAACGAGAATTTTAATAATTATAACGAGAATTTTAATAATTTGTTAAAGTTTCATCCAAAAACTCCTAAAGGTTGAACTCCACGCGCATGCGCATAGCTATGTTAACCTTTTGCCAGGGGATGTAATATAGACGCTCGTATCCAGTTCTACTTTCCCCTTGGCGATTGATTGTGTGTATCGCCAATTTGGTGGGGTCTCGTGAGCAATTTAGCTTGCCCAAACCAGCCATGTTTAACAAAGTAACTTCGCAATGAGCAAATTCAGCATTTTCAAATTTCAAAATACATATCTTCGTTTCCAGAGGTTGCCAAGCATAAACATTGCTTAATTAGCGAAACGTGATTGTTAAGAGAAGTTTTGAATGATTGATTTACGAGCACACAAGTAGCTTCCTGCCACCGGACTGTTTGAATCATGACAAGAAAGGGTGACGACGGATGGTCCCAGACTTGGTCCATTCCTAGAAGTTCATCCGTCCAAGAACGGACCTCATTGGCAGGTCACTTTTTGGCGTTCTACCAACGAGGAGAGGAATAAGAGTAAATATAATTAAGGTGTTAATAAAAAGAATAAAATTCCTGTTTAATCCTGTATTTCTCGAATTGTGTGGTGTTAAGAAGGGTGGAGGGAGCTGGTAATCTTTTGTTCCATTTAATAAAAAAAAGGATTTTAAATATTTCTGATGGTTGAAAAAGTAGGGTATAAATAAATGCATTTGACTGCTCACCTTGCGATATTTTTAAATGTATCTAATTAGTATAAAGGTTAATTAATGTAAGGATGTGTATGGTAAAGCGATTTTATCAGTCGCCTATGGCCAGTGGCGGATTAATGCAATTTTGTGGGAGGGGGCGGTTAAATAGAATAATTCAATTTACAGTAGGTCCTCCCTGGGATATAAATTTTTTCAAAATATTATCTTTAAAACTAGTACTGTTAAGTGTTTTGAGACTTAAAAAACTGATATAAAATAAGTTTAAAAATAGTGGAGAAGGGGTACATTAATTTTTAAAAATTTGGATGTAAAAAATTAGTGGGCAGTATAGAAGTCCAAGTAAAAAGGGGGTCCTCCCCCAGAAAATTTTTTGGAAATTTGACCCCTAATAACAGCATTTTAACTCGTTTTTATCCACTTAGTCCGACTTTCGAAAGGGAGAGCGGGCCCCTTTAACCCCCTTTATATACGCCTCTGGCCCATGCCATGATACTGGGGATTTCACCCTAAATTTTTTAAGGTTTAACAAGCAAAAAAAGTGTTTTTCAGACACTTTTGAGGGGTATAGACGTTTTCTGTTGAGTGTCTAATCATAATCATAACACCCAAATTAGGGTCTTAAAAGTTTTAGGTCAGGCCTAAAGGAGGGTGCGCACCACGCCCCCCCCCTTGGATACGCGCCTGAATAAGAATTTCTTATCATAGAAAACGACTTAAACTACTCCATAGGCAAAGAAAGAATAGGGGGGTCCTCCCCCGGGAAATTTTTGAATTTTAGCATGTCAAAAAGTGTTCTGAAACTGCTTTTAGGGGAATTTTCTCGGGGGAAGGGGGCGGTCGCCCCCTTCCTTATAATTCACCCCTGCCTATGGCAGTGTTTTAATGTCCATTTCCTTTAAAATGTTCTAAAATAACTTGAATTTTTCATTGGTTTGTATATTATTTTGATAAATTTTTCATGGGATGTTTCACCTATAGTTTCGAGTATAAGAGATTATTTCAACAGCGTGAAATTTCAGAACCATTTAATTTGGGAATATGTAAATGGAATGGTGTAAGTTACTAACTTCAAAACAAAAGACAACATTTTCATTTAAATTAATTAAACACTTTTTTAGAGTTAAAAATTCGTTTTCATTCAAGATTTAAAACACAAAATTAAGTTGAAAAAAGTCTGTGAGATAAGATTCTAATCTTATGTACTGAGGAAAATACTTTTTTTTTACATATGATATGATGCAATTCAATTCATAAGGCTACAATGAGTTTCTGATGTGTAGCAGGTATCCCCTCACAAAAGTTCATCTGGGTATATTGCTCCACTTTAAAGACAGTTGAATTTATAACCAAAAAAAAAACTTTTTAAATGGTGCCACATACAGTGGTCACACATAAAAAAAGCTTCATTTAGTCCTGGAACTAGAACTTACGAGGAATCCTGGAACATAAATGTAAATAAGAAATTTTTTTTTATCAATAAAACCACTTTCGGCAAGAAACCTGAATGTTTTACCAAAAAATATTTAAAAAGCAATTCACATGGTTACAATGAATTTATGACGTATCCAGTATCCATTCACAAAAAAGTTTATTTGGTTTGCTCCACTTTAAGATAGCTGAATTTATAACCAAAAAATACTTTTAAATGGTGCCACATAAAGTGGTCACACATAAAAAAATATCATTTAGTGAGTAGTTCTGAAACTTCAGAGGAATCCACTTCCAGAGAACTTGCCAGAGGCTCCACTTTAAGATAGCTGAATTTATAACCAAAAAATACTTTTAAATGGTGCCACATAAAGTGGTCACACATAAAAAAATATCATTTAGTGAGTAGTTCTGAAAATTCAGAAGAATCCTGGAAGGAAAATGACCATTTAATTTTCCATGCAAAAACTTCCCTTCAATTATAAAACTATACTAATATATAAGTACATTGTCTCAACACACAGTAAAACATTTAGCTTTAGTTAAAGTATTTTTAATTTTTTTTTTTTTCAGAAGTGAAACAAGTTACTTTAGGTACAGAAAAACACATTTAGTAGTCCAATTTATACAAGAATGGAAGCTGATAATGAATGCAATTTGTTGAATAGGCTATGTACTGCTATCTTCTGAGCTGTCCCATTCATCTCCACTCTCCCCTACACTGTACTGTTGGTGTCCTCAATGATTTATTTTTGCTATAATCTCATCAGGTTTGGCAATTATGATTTCTTACTAGATGAATATCAATTTGTAAAATTGTTACAATCATGGTAAAAATATCTCATGAATTAACTTTAAGAAAGTAAGTTATCAAACCGAATATTACTAGTGCTTTTGTCAATGTTATTTGGACTGAATTCAAATGTAATGTTCTTATGTAACTTTAAAAGTTTTTTGTATGGAGTGGTCGCACTTATTGGGCAAGAGTACTGCTTGACAAAAAATTGTCAGATGTATCAATTTAGATTTTTTTTACTTATCTTTAAAACCATAATAATGCTATTTTCACTGATACAATAAACTTGTATTACTATCACATATCATGTACAAGAATTTATTTAAATAAATGTGGTATAAATACTTCCCTGTAAATAATTTAAAGTTGATTTGAAAAAATAAATAACTTAGGTACTAAAATTTTTTAACATTCATCTTTGAACATCCATAGTCTAACTTTGTGAAAATTTAAAAACCAAACCAAACAGCACCCCTCATGGGGTAATAAGACACACATAAAAAAAAATCCCTTTCGCCTTTACTTAGCAGGTTCATTATTTTTTCAAAGAAAGCTGATAAAGATATAAACATTCTGTAAAAAAATCAGCTTCATAACCCTAAGGGAAAATCCTGTGGAATATTGCATTTTCCTTATTACCCCACTCTCTCCTAATACTGGAAAGGTATATTTATAGAAAACATAAGATATCTGTAGAAAACACTTATTCGAAATTGAAAGCTCAGTAACATCTCTTATCTAATTGTTATTTAACAGACTTTTCTTTTTTGAAAATTCAGTATTACACCAAAGGACATCATTTTAGAGGCTTACTTTGAAAAAATTTGGAATTTATACGTGTTGTCCACTTTTATGGATATTAAGTGTTATTGAGCTAAACGACCCTACATCTCGCTCTTTTAATTAGATTATGGGTGTGATGGAGCATAGTTAATAAGTTAAACTAAAAAGTATAATCTATCTAAATAAGTTCTAAACAACACATATTAGCCAATATTATCACATTATTAGCAAAATTAAATTAAATTTAAAAAAAAATTCTGAAAAAAAAAATGGGCATTTTTCCACTTCTTTCAACTTTTAGGACCCAATAGGAGGTACACCCTAGAACTAACTTAGGTGGCTGAAACTTTCTACACCATCTATTGGGATCCAAAGGAGTCTGAAAAACCTTAGGTAGTGAGATTTTTATTTTTTGAGACAACCTTGTCTTGCACATTTCGTCTAGAAACTTGGAAATCTGGACAATCTGGGACTCAACTATAGAAGACCTTTAAAAAATAGGTGAATTGTGGGATCTAAATTGTAAGAAAAACTTATTAGCTATAGGCTGGTGCGGATCCAGCACGGCTCCAAGGGGGGCACTTCCACACCATCACCTTTACATTTTGACACTAAATGTCAAAATGTTGATAGATTTTCTAAAAATATCACTCAATATCAAAAATATCACGTTAACATTGAAATATGATCAATAAAAATATCACAATGTAAAAGTAGGGTTTTAACTATTTAAGAACTTTTTTTTGGGTCCAAGGGGGGGTTGCACTGTCCAGAGTGCTCCCCCTTTGGATCAGCGCCTGGCTATAGGAACCTGTTTTACTGGTATTGGAATCAAGAAAAGGACTTTGCAAAGTACTTTTAGGAAAAGGAGAACCTGGTCTATTCTTCTGAGGTTCTGGAATCGATGAACAATTTAATATCACACCTACGATGAAGATCAATAGAGATTGAAAATAAGCCATGGGAAAAACTTTCCACATCTTTCAATATTATTGAGATTATTATGGGGACATATTTTTTCACTCAATTTTAGGTGTGATAGTAATTCTTAAATCATCATGAAAAGACAAATATATTTTTTAAAAGAAACATTTATAATAATCATAACACATGAAGAGTGACATTTATCACTACATAAAAATATTAGTTACATAAAATTTTAAAAATATACACTCACACAACAATAAAATTATACTCAATTAGTTTTAAACTGTAGAAACTTTGATAAGTATTAGTAAAAAAACTCTTTTTAAAACATCTTGCACAGCAGAAATATGACGCCTGGAGCCTTGTCACCTGAAGCCACAGAGAAACATTAACTATTAGTAATCAATCAGTATTTAAAAAATTAATGGTACCACCAGAACTTTATGTACCAGAATCAAATGTACTGTATATTTGTAACCAGACCTTTCAGTCTAAACATGCATTCTAAGGTTCATCAAACACCTCATTATTTTTAAAGATAAAATTTCTTGTACCCCTAATTTATTTTTATTTTCCAAATACTTCAAAACTAATACAATTACAGTCAATCCTGGTTAAATTGAATTCCTGTATAAGAGGATCGAAAGTCTCAGCCCAGACTCATGGAGCACCAAAAACCTCTAAAGGTGAAATTTTTTGTACCTGTATACTACATTACAGGGCCCGGTGGCGTTGTGGTAGTGCATCGCGCTTCCACACCACAGGTCCGGGGTTCGATTCTCGGGTCCCAGACTGGGCAAGGTCGACTCAACCTTTCATCCCTTCAGTGGGTCGATAAACTGAGGACCAAGTCAGGGGTTCATCCAGGTTTTTTTTCCAGGGTCGTGTTTTAGGAATTTAGTGAAAAGTTAAATGGAATTTTGTGAAAAATCAAATCGAGTTTTGTGAAAACGAAGGGCTTGTAGTATAAGCACAGCGTTCATAACTTCTAAAACGGTCCCAAATTTTGGCAAATTCCATTATGAAATTATAGATACACATTTTAAATACAATTTTCAAACCACTTTTGATCTTTAGACTTTTGTAAAGGGTCCGTTTTAGGGAATTGGAATTTTGTGAAGGGTCCTTTTTTGTTGACTAGATTTTTGTGAAGAGTCCTTAAACGGACCCATTTTCTTTCTAGATGAACCCCTGCAAGTGTGCTTGGGAAATAAACAATGGGGGTCTTGCATTAGACTGACAGCGTGGCCATAGGAAACATATTTCAAAATTCCCTGATAATTCCAGGTTTTCCCTGATAATCTGGTATGATTTACCCTGATATTTTATAAATACAGTAAATTCTAATCTTCTAGAAAACGGGAGAATGAAGGAATGTAAATCAGATTATTTCCAGACTTTTATCTTAAAAGGAACCTTCAGAAGCCTCTTTCAAACATTTGCTTTGAAACCACACTAAATTATATGCATTCAAGATTTTATTTTGTAGGAAGGAGAATGGAAATACACATTTAAAGATTTGAAAATCAGAGAAATGTTGAATTTATTTTTGAAACCAGGCGCATTTTTAAAATTTCCTGATTATTATCAGATTTTCTAAAATTCCCTGATTTTTCCAGGTTTTTTTAATTTTTCCTGATAATTCCAGGTTTTTTAATTTTCCCTGATAATTCCAGGTTTTTTAATTTTCCCTGACAATTCCAGGTTTTTAAGGTTTTCCAGGTCTGTGGCCACCCTGACTGACCACCTAACTGGGACATATGCCTTCCACCCCAGGACCCCACGATCAAGAGAACAAAGATGGGCATTGTAGGCCTTGGCCCACTAGGGCTGTTGCACCAATAAGTTTAGTTTATGCTACATTACATCCTAGCATCTCAACGCTTCATGTCCAGCTCTGCCCTCCTATTCTTATTTGAAATATGCTTGCCTAAGTGGTCTCCTCTACCCACCCCGCATTTTTAAACATCTGAAACATCCTGCATAATGATCCAAGTTTCATTATTCTATCATTTTTGGGGGTTTAAGAGCTTCAAAATTTCAAAACACATCAATATAAATTAAGTTTAATATCGTTTGCAGTAAAATACTAAAAAAAAACCTGTAACTTTATTTACTGTAATTTATACAACAATTTACCTTTTGAGAGAAATTCAGACTATTTTAAATTTACGTATATTTAAATGTTCTTAATTTCAATTCATCATTAACATAGAAAACATTGATAATTTTTTTTTCTCTATTTATTAGAAGCGGAATTTATTTAATTTACCTACTTTGTGCCATTTTTTCTTAAGTAAATTAACATTATATTTACTATAAAAGTTTTCATATTTTGTTTTATTTTTATGTGCTATGTGTTTCAAGTCAATTAAAAAATATTCCACTGATTTAATAGATTTTTCATAATTTGATTTAATTGTTAATCTCTATTTCGCCTGAACGAGTCTTTCCCCTTGGCAGATAATAATTTCTTTTTCCAAAATTGTCATTTTATTTCTTTAGTAAAAAATATTATATAAATAAAAAAATAAAACTAATGATAATAAATAATAATGATGATAAAAATAAAACCAATGTTCACTACAGGGATGCAATTGTATGTCTATAAATTAAGAACTAAATTTTCAAAATTAAAATTTCTTCCCCCTTGAGAAAAGAAACTCAACTCTTCTTTTGATATGAACTAATTTAGCAACAACTCTTACCTGTAAATCACTAAAATCTTGAAATTGTTTTATAATTTTAAAGCGCTGTAAATTGCCTAATTTCAAAGAAATACTTTCTCTTTATGATGGATTAATTTTCATGTTAACAACAAATCTTCAATTTGATTAAACTAGATATAATTTGTTTAAAATTTTAATTTAATAAATTGACATTTGAATTTACTGTTTTCTGTCCCTCGCCCCCATGATAGTTTTATTGGCCCTTGGGTAGCTAAAGGTTGAACTGCACTGAAATAGGTAAATATTTGGAAGACAAACCATAGTCTTGGGTTATGTACAGATACAGTGGCGTAGCCAGAAAAAAAATTCAGGAGGGGATATGGGGTAAATTTCTGACTTCTGGGGCCCCAAATCTCCCCTCTGGCTACACCTTTGTACAGATAGGTTTATATTTGAAAAATATGATAGCTCTTACAATTAAAATATTAAACATTCTCTAATTTAAAAGACTATAATTGTCCAAAAAAGTTTAAAACACCCTAATTTCAGAAGAAAACTACACTAATTCTTTTTTCACATCATCTTGCAAGCAGTACTTAAAGTATACCATAAGCAAATACCTGAGCTTTGTGTCGTTCGCAACTCTATATCCAGAGATGACAGACTCCTTAATCCACTCAGGTGTTCTAGCTTTTTCTGTATCAGTTTTACTCACTAGAGACAACTGTTTAAATTCTTCCACTATGATATAATCTACAAGTATTCAAAAATTATATGAATAAGAATAATAATGTGTCAAATATATAATTTAAAAATTCATTTATATGAAAGTTCAAGCTGCTGATGCTCCAGTAACGAAGTCAACTGGTTCCCTGAAGGCTAATTAAAAGCTATGCCTGAGATGGACGATAAGGGCAGATTTACATGCAGCAATTCACGTGCAGGCACAGATTAACACAACTTTTTAGGAAGGGGCAATTCTGTCAAAAAAATTGAGGTGCTTTTTAATGTTGCTTCATACAGAATGTTTCACAAAGAGCCCCAATTGTAAAAATTAATAACAAACAAATGAAAAGAGATAAAAAAAATGCTGTATGCGGCTTCCTACTTGGAATCACAAAGAATTTTTTCCACACAAAAATTTGAAGTAGCGTAGTTCTCAAATCCATGCATAGATGGTAGTACTGCTACCTTTGATATTTAAGGAAAGCTGTTCTTCAAAGTCCCTATTTTCTTTTGTTGAAGGGAAATCAAATTTAGGGATAGAATTGATTCTAGAATCAAATAATTATGAATTACTGGGTAATCAAATCTTAGTTTCTAGTACACAGGAAGTGCTTTTAGTGAATTTTGTGGATTGCAGATTAAGCTTTATGAATTATTCTACTTTAGAAAACCTAATTTTATAATTTCTTTTAATTTGGATTAAATATTTTGTACAATTTCATCATCTTTGACGTAATACAAACAACTTTTTATTCGATAGTTAGCGGAATACTACCAAATCATTATAATATATAGGGGAAGGGAGGGGAAGAGTACGCACAAAAATGATTTTGGGCTATAAAGTCGAGAATTTAAAAGCTAGAGCCTCAAAAATTTACTGAACGTAAGTTTATTGACTCAGAAATCAACCTTCAAAAAAAGAAAGTCTTGGCTTTATCGGAAGTTTGTTAAAAATCCAAAAGAAAATGAAAAATTGAATGCGTACTTTTACCCGACGTGTCGGCTAAAAGTACACAGGACATGAGGCCAAGAGTACGCACCCTGAAAGCTCGTCAGAAATCACAAAAAAAAGAACAGCTACCTTTGTAATTGGAAGATCTTTTCCTTAACTCACCCCTCTTAAAGTATAATCTACATTGGAATCAATCTTTTTGAAAATCCATGAAAAATCACACTTTTAATTTTCCAGGATTTTAAAAGAGCTAGTTTTCAGCTTCTGAGGGATTTTAAGCTTTAAAAGTTTAATTTTAGAATTTATTCATTAATTGTAGCACATAACTCTCAGGTAGTAAAGAGTAAAATTAATTATATGATTATCGCTACAAAAATTCCAACTATCTTGTATGTGCGTACTCTTAGATGCCAATGTATTGATTCTTTAAAAGTCCTTGAATCAACCCTAAAATTCACTGTAGTTAAAATCTAATGATGCCAAGTTGTTCAGAAGGAAGTATACATCACATTAGTATTCACTTTGAAAGCAATCTTTAGTTCTTTATTTACAAAAAAAATTAAGATTCCTTCGCAGAAAAATTAAATGCTAACTCAAAGAAATCATATTTTACCTGATAAATAAAATACAGAATGTAGGAAAATAATGACAGTCTGAAAGGATAGCTTATGATGCATGTGTCCATGTGATCTTACTTGCTCCCCCTTATACTGTTGCCAACAGGGAAAAAAAACGATGCGTACTTTTACCCGACTGTGCTCTCTTACCTTTACTACGCACCTTTCCCCTACAATTTATAGTTTTCATAGACTATTTTAACAACAATGTTATTCCATGCAACTTTTTATTTAAAAAAAAAACTCTTGTGAAGAAATAAAGCTACTTTAGCAAAATGACCATAAAAATGGTCAAAAGAGGATTAAGGGGTCATTTAAATTTTTCGAAACATAGCCTATGTTTTTCCTTGAGATTTTTTACGTATACCAAGTTTGGAGCAGATCAGAAGAAAACTGCAGATTTGTATAAAAGACAAAAAAAACATATATCCATACTATACACACATTAACTTTTACTATACTAGATAGTTTAACCCCAACTTTTCATTTTACCTCACCCCAGGTTTAAAAAAAAAAAATAAGAAAATATTTGAATTACAGGTTTGTTTACCAGTTATTTCAGATATCTTGCTCTCTATTTGGCCTCCAGCAGCTACAACAATATCTTGCCAAATACTTTTTGCTTTTACAAACATGAATGATTTTTTCTTAAATATGTGGGATCTTCCATGCCTAGATGAATAATTATAAAGATATATGTAGGGAATTGCAAATCAAAACCACAACTTGTGTAAAATCCTTTAGCTATCATATTAATAGAAACTGGAAGTTTTGGAAGTTATCCTGAGGGATGGGGACAAGAATCATATAGAAAAGAACAGTTGTGATAACCAGTGGTGGCTCTTGGCTAAAATTAAAGGTGTTGCTATTCCAGGCAAGTTAAGAGTTGCTAACTTAATAAAGTAGAATAAAAAAAGGAATAAAATAGAATATCTGAAATCCAGATAAATATCTAATTTAATTAATCAAATTAAAAAATAATGACACTTAATTGTTCTTAACACATCACAGCTTTCTAATGACTTTGTAATCTAAATTTTAATGTTTTTATAAGCTAATGAATTTAACATTTAATACCCTGTTTGGGATTTTCAGCAAACAAATCTATTGGTGAGACAGAAGATGTTTGGAAATTGTTTAGGGGTGCCGGGTGCAGTAGTTCATCAGTCCCCTACACGAGCCACCAGAGATTATAAGTGAAAATTTTAGAAAAATAGAGAAAAAATACTTTTTTCCTGTTAAAATACGAAAACATGATCTCAGTTGAAAATGCAAGTTTATGAATACTTGTTTTACACAGAGGCTTATATAAGGTTAAAATCAATACAATTAAAGACACATAAAATCATTAAAAATAGTGTGTAGTTTCAAACACTTTTTAATTCTAAAAATCTAGAATTCTTTTTTTTTTTTAATGGCAGATAATTTGATCCAGGGTTCCCACTCAATTTCAGAAATAAACCTCCCAGACTTTTCCAGGTCAGTTCCCTGACTTTTCCAGGCTATTTACGACATTTTTCAGATATTTCTTGCTCTTATGAACTTATATTTTCAATAAATGGTTTATTTTTTCCACTTTCTAAAGCCAAAATTGACACCCAAACATTAAAAATTGTTCATTTTCCAGGTATTCTGCATGATTTTCCAGGTTTTTGGCCAAAATGAGCAAATTTCCCTGACTATCCCCTGATTTTTTAGGTGAAATTAAAATTCCCTGACTTTTTCAGGTATTCCCTGACCAGTGGGAACCCTGTTGATCAGCTAAGTTCATTAATCCATGTCATCCGGGCCGTGTTAAGGGAGGGGCGAAGGGGGCGTCCGCCCCGGGCGCAGTATTCAGGTATTCAAGAGAGGCGCTGAATTTGTGCCCGAATTTTTTTTTTTTGCAATTTATTATTTTAGTATTTTGCAATTTAAAATTATTTTAGCATTGGACTTCGTAGATTCTTCAATACTTTCCAACGGAGCCACGATGAACGTGTTCAGGGGGCGCCAAATTTTTGCCCAAACATTTTTTTGCGAATCTATCTAAGAATAATGTAAAGAGATTATATTTGGGAGGGGGCGCAAAAAAGCCAGGGGGGCGCCAAAAAAGCCATCCGCCCCGGTCGCGATTTTTCCACAACACGGCCCTGCATGTCATGCCGTTATCAGTACTTCCTTTCCGTTACCCAGTGGGCACCTGTGGACCGAAGCCACAGAGGTGAAGTACTGTTCGCCCACGCCACACACACAGGCACATCTCTTTTTTACAGGGGAGCCACATTCATTCCTCACACACAAGGACAGAAACTAACATCCATGCCAAACGGGGATTCAAACCTCGGACGTACGGCTTCGCAGTCAGATGCTCAAACCACTAGGCCAGTAAGTCGGCTTCTTCTTTTATGTAATACAATATTAAATAAATATGTATAAAAAAACAACTATATTTTGGGGGGAAACAGTCAGGAGGATACTCCCTAAGTCCCCCTTCGTTGAGGTTTTATATTTTTTTTAAGTTTTTACTTAATTGTTCTCTTAAACTTACTCTATTGGTATCTTGAACAGATAAGGATAAAGTCTAACTTTTGACAAAACCAAATGATAGTCCAAAAACTTTTGACATCATACAATATTGTGGTGGTCATTATAGAAATGGATTCTTCCACTGAATTTTGGGGGTGATGGTAAATCATAAACCGTTTTGTCCTAAAACTGGGTGGCTGTCATTTAGCTTTGTACTTCTTTACAATTTTGTTTTTCTGTCCAAGTTTTTCTTATTGCAATCAGAGTACAGAAAGCTCTTCTATCCACCATATGGTTAAACCACGGCTTACTAGATACTATACAGGCTAGCCGAGTACGGAAATCATTAAAAATCCAGATGGCAATACTTGACAAACTGGCAAAGCATATCCACAGTGTTGAAGGCGGTGGGTATTATAGGTAGGACTTGTGGCGATCCAAGTGGGAAAAGTTGTCAAATGGTTTTCACTGTTCAAAACTTGGCTAGCCTGTATAGTATCTAGTAAGCCATGGTTAAACACACAATTCAGATATTCCAAACTTTCTACACCCTCCTTCATTTCTGATGGCATAGCTATTCTTTCCTAACACTCCTTGCCAATAAATATCATGAAAACAAAATTACAAAATGCCCTACTAATATTAGAGAAATACTTTACTACCTGGAAAATTGCAATCAACACCAAAAAGAAACAAGAGATCCTCTTTAAACCCACAAGCAAATCAATAAAAATAAATCATTTACATTTATTTAATGACTTCCATCCTTGATACTCCTGCTCATATAGAGCAGGGGTTTCCAACTGGCAGCCCACATGTGGCCTTCTGGGTCATTTGGTGCAGCCCGCGAAGCTCCTTGAAACAACCCCGAATAAAGTAACTTCAGAACACTTTTTAGCGTACTAAAATTCAAAAAAATTTTGGTGGAGGACCCGGACCTGGAAAAAGTTGTAACCTTCCCCTGAACCTAATACAATTTACCCGAACCTTATGCATTGTTCCTATGGAGCTGGCAAGGGCTTCCCCCGAACCAGGTTCGTAGGTTCGGGCACTTTTTCCAGGTCTGCGGAAAACCCTTAGATTCTGGAATATCTTTGGTCGTTTTCTATGGTGGAAAACTAAAAGTTAGAGGTTTTGAGAGGTAGGTAGTATACCCTGAAATACCCCCGGAGCTTTACAAGGTTACATAAATGTTTATGTCAAACTTCATCATGAGGAGGAACAAAATGGAGTATCCAAAAATTGGGTGAAACCATTTTTAGGGAGATTACCAACATTTTCTGGAGGAAGACCCCCCCATTTTAAGTAATATTCAGTACTAAAAGATGTATAGGGTCAAAAAATATCCTCTGAAATTTTTAAAAATACAGTAAAATCCTGTTATAACGAAATTTACAGAAGTCCCAACCAAAAACCTATTAAAACAACCCAATGATAGTTTCAGGTAATGTGTTGACATCTTGGAGACCTTTATTCACCTTTCTAACAGGGTTCCATACTAAATAAAAGCTAAAATTACAATCACATATATAAATTAAAATCCAGTGAAAAAATTCTGTTCGAAACATTAACCACTACTTTTAGATTTTTCTATACCCAGTTCAAAAATGGACAAATTTAATGATTTTCAAATTAACAGTTAGGCTAAAAACTGGGAATTGAGGCTTGTCTGGTAATGAAAGACAGTAAATTTTTATCAAAGGTTAAGCTATAATATTTTGTCAAACAAATTTTTTTAAAGTGAGGAAAATATCAAAATTTCCCAACTTTAGGCTCTTTTAAGGCAAACTAAAATCAATCAAAATCTGATTCATTTCAAATATTGGATCGACTTAGAATGACAAAAGGAAATAAATTAGGGGATACTGCAAAGAATTATCTGACCTTCGATTTTAAGGCACATTTTATGCAGAATCCATTGCACTCCAATAGTTTTTGGTTAAAATGCTACCTTAATTAATCAGTAGAGACAATAGAACCTCTGCATTTCCTGACCTATCAATAAACGCCTCGGAATATTAACTGCCTTAATTCCAAGAGCTGGTTTATTGATTGATTTTATATAAAAAGATTCAAACAATAACCATTTTACACTTTTTTCATATATTTTTTAACATCTAAAACAATCCGTTTTACTTTCTCTTTCATAGAAATTTAATTTAGTTCCCTTATATCTTCGATTTATTATATATTTTTAAGCTCTGTAAATTTTTTTTTTTGTTATCCTCAGTGGACTTTTTAAAGTTACGAACAATGAAATGTGACGGTCAATCGAGTTTCAATAGTATTTATAAAAACATTATTATACCATGATATAACTTGATTAGTAAGCTTGGCATATCCAGATGGAAGTAAAAAGTTCTTATATGGCTGAAATTGATTCTAAAACAGAAATAAAACATTAAAAATCTAAAAGATAAATGATTTCATTGAAATCTTAAAAAATCTATGGTAATTAAATTTTAGGAATGAAATAATCAGTTTATACCAACAAATGAAAAATTTTGGCTGTACTGGAGCCCTAAGCATAATAATCCGAAAACTTCTTTTGGAGGATATAGGATAGGTGGGGGCAATTGTCCACAGTTTTTGGTTTTGAATTTTTGTGGCCCACAATTTGATTATTTGGTCAAGTTTCTGGTATGGAATTGAAAGCTTAGAATCTTCCCTATCATTTCATATTTTTTTCAGCCTTGTGCTGTAATAATTTTCAGAAATATTCAACTTTTTTGACAAAACACTTTCGGGGAAAAAATAGATGAATTGAAAAGTATAATTATTTCACCATAATATTAAGAAAAAGTAACAAAAAAACTGTATCAAGGACACTAAAAACTGACTTGCCAATTTTTTTTGGACAACAAACACGCTAATACTCTGAAGTTTTTACTACCACCTGGTGGTTGTGAAAGGTACCTACTGTATTGATGCCAGCAATATAATTGATTGCTATCATTGAAAAATAGCCATGCGGACTATTGCCCCTACTATAACAAACTATAACAAATTTGACTATAACAAATGTGTTATGATGCTTTTGATCAGTCTTTTATTCTTTGATACAGTTGTGCACGCACAATATATTTTCTAAGTAAAACTATCTTTTTTTCTAAATTAGAAGTTCCATTAAGGAAGCTAAAATTACACCAAATAATACAAAAATTCCAATAATATTTACAAAAATTAACTTATTTACTTCTTAATATATGATAACAAAATTAATTAAGAGTTGCAATAATTAAATTTATTGAAAATAATAGTGGAGGCATGTGTTGACAGAAAACTAAAAAAAGAAAAGAAAGCCTAGCAAAAGTTTTCAAAACCTGAAAAGTTAAATCCAAACATTACAATTGCACAGTATTATACTTATGTATCAGATTCACCGCAGTCATTAATGGAAAAACAAAAGTAATCATGATATGGAAAACATGATCCCTGGGATCACGGATCACGTATCCCATGAAAGAAGATCAAGTATCCCTATGATATTCATACAAAACATTCATTTTGAATAGCAAACAATCAAAGGTTGTTCACTAAAGAAATTACTTAACTATTAAAGACAGACAATCTATACTTTAAAACTACACTTATTTAATTTTATAAGTTGCATAGAACAGTTACTACAAACATTAACATATTTGCCTTGAAAAAAAGAGTTCCTTGCCACATTCAGACAATCATTTCTTGAGTCAAAACAAAAAGACAGAAAAAGACTAAGGGTTGCTAGATTTTGTGTACAAGTATAACTTAAAAATTGTAACTAGGTTTCAAAGCTCTTCTAATTGATTTTGATATATTTTTTTGCTAAGGGATCAAGTATCCCTAGTTTCCCCTACATGATTCAGTCTTTTGTATAGATTCTAATTAGGCAGCTTGTGTCGCTTACAGAAACTCAACAGGCTTTATTGCATTTTTTAAGGAGTGCTAACTTGCTATGGTTGAAAGTAACTTTAAATGATTATTGAATTTTTCCCATTGCTGTACACATTGACTAATGTTATTTTTGAACAATCTGATTGCTATACATTTCATCTCAATTACCACTTGTGAGTAATATGCATTATTAAAAGATTTAATTATTTGATTTTCAATAACTCTCTCCCCCCCCCCAAAAAAAAAAAAAAAAACTCTGCTTGAGTGAAGATTTATTTAAGCAGATATTAAAATACTACCCAAGTTTTTTTTTTAGAAAAACCTTTGTACAAATAGAACTTAATACAAATCTAAAGGTTCAACATACATTATTTACTAAAATGTTTAAACATACTATTCCATTATATAAATAAAAAAGATATGAAAATTAGAACTCACAGAAGCATGACAATCAAATATCCATTGCATATTTATGCAGGGAATACCTAATGCAAGAGCAGTTAGGTATTTTTTTGTAGTTGAGAATACTTCACTTATGATGAATGTGTGATTTTTTACATCCTAAAAACAAAATAATATGTCCATTAGTAAAACATGCATCTTAAAAGCTGTCTCACTATGGGAAATACAATGATTTATCATTAAAAAAACTGAAGATAAACTTCAAACACATACTTAAATAAGAGGCTCTTGGGGATTTTAAAAGAAAGATTATTTGGTGCATATGAGAGAGGGGCGTGTATTTTGGTCCTACATTATTTTTAGCTAAACTTATAGAGATAGGGCAGCATTACATATGCTAGTCTAGTTACTCAGTCTAGCTAAATTACTTCTAGCATAGTCGACAATTTGAGATAAAATGTTGAAAACTTGAAATGTTTTATCATATTTTAACTATTGTGGATTAAAATGTCTTTCCGGACATTTATCTTGTTTTGCAGATGACACAGCAATTTGTTACCGTGAAAAAAAAATTTATGATCTATGTTTAAGTATGCAAAATGACCTTGATAAACTTAAAATTTGGTTTGTAAAAAATAGAATGGTTCTAAGTGCAAAGACAAAATTTATTCAGTTTTCTCTCAGAGATAAAGGTAGGGAAAATATAAGATAATTCTTTAAATGCAGATCTTGTCTGTTGGGAAATGGATCATGTGATCAATGTATTGAAATTGAAAATGTAGGTAATATCAAATATCTGGGTATTTTTTTGGACGAAAGGCTTAATTAGAAAGAACATGTCTCAAAGATTAAAGGGTACTTGTATGCAGTTCTCCGAAAATTTTATTACTTAAAATTTTTATGCCCGGTATCTGTTCTGAGAACTGTTTATTACTCATTAGTCAATTCAAAATTACAATATGGTTTATCATGCTGGGGAGGAACCTATTATTCTACTATATATCCATTAATAATTTGTCAGAATAAAATAATTAGGATAGTGAGTGGAGCCAGGACACGGGATTCGTCTTTTCCTTTATATATGTCCTTAAGAATTCTTCCTCTAAGAAATTTATATATATATCGCGTTCTACAAATTTTTTTTCAAAGAGGAGGTCATTTACAGGGTAATTTAAATGTTTTTTCAGAAAGATTAAGAAATTTGAATCGTGTATCTATTCCCTTTCCTAGAATCGAGACTTACAAGCGTTTTTTTACATTTTCGGCTCCAAAATTGTTCAATTTTTTACCCATTTCTGTATCCTCCTCAGTAACGTTTTCTTCTTTTGTTCGTAACCTGAAGGCATGGCTTTTATTAAACAATGATGTGGAGACATTTTTTGGTTGACAATGTTTTCTTCATTTGGACATTTTACCATAGTATTTGATTGATAGTTGTTTCAGAGCGTTCTGATTATTTGTTTTATAGAGTCTTATATTTTTATTCTTTATGTACGTACAATTTGTTGTGTATAGTTCTGTAGGAATAATTGCCAAGTTTGTTTTGTATTATTGTTTTTGTTCCTCGCATGTTGCCACCACCACCACATCACAGCAGACTGCTTAAGTGGTGGTTTATCCATAATGTATTCTTTTTTTCTCTAATATTTTTGTAAATTTCACTCTGTACATTATGGAAAATAAATTATTATTATTATTATTATTATTATTATTATTATGTTGCTTTTTATCCTTTGACTTAAAGTGTATTGTTTTAGCTACATTATTATATGCTTGAAATGGGGCTAGAGATAAACTCAACATGGTGAATAGATATTTTTCAGTAAATGATCAAGTAATGTACCCAAGGAAAGCAATGACCTTGGACAGGTCCATGGAACACTTGAGGTAGCTAGAGTTATGTACTACAAAAATTAACATGCAGACTTTTATTACCTTAGTATTGTGATTTTCACAGAGCAGAGAAGGGATTACTTTCATGACTAAAACTAATTTATGCAACATCTTTAATTTTATAAAAACAGTGCTTTTAAGCACTTATACTAAAGGGTACTCCTACTTGATCTATAAGCTAATACATTTGGGTAGTCCAATGAATACTTGTTCCATGAGGGGTTTTTTTACAAACACAATAAAAATTTTAAAGGTGCAACACTAAACATGCTCTAGCAATACTTCTCTTGGATGATAACCAGACCCCCTTTTGTACTTGGAACTTATTACTCATAAGTTTTCTTCATTAAGTTCTTTAAGATACAAATTCTACATAAAAATATATTTAAAAATTACATTGGACCTATTAAATGTGTATGGGAGGGCTGAGGAATAACATTGGGCCCCTCCCAAAATAAATTGACATAGGAAAAAGATTACTACCTCGTTTACTTGTAAGTTTCTAAGTTCTATTATTTTTCCTCCTCTCAATTCAATGAGGCTACTTATTTCATCTGGAAGGATTTAAAATGAAATTAATCTCTTACAATAAAAACTGTTCAAGAAGTGTAATAGCAATTCAAGAAGTGTAATAGCAAAAGTGTGCGAAAAATGAGGCCAGTAATGCACTACTTTATAACTTGAAGGAAATTCCAGGGTTAGCTCTCTATGATGTATAATAGGATGGGTTGTAAAAAGTTTTTTCAGAATTCTGATGATGATGGGTATGGTAAAGGTGTTTATGATGACACAAAACACACATTTAATACAAAATTTTTAAAGTCAGTAGAAAAATGGCTAACTTTTCTGCATTTGTTTTTTAAGTTCAGAATAATAATAATTAATACAGAACAGCGAAAAATCTCCAAAAATTAAACCCTCATATTTTGTTCATAATTTTTTATGATAAACTACTATTGTTAGGGGACATTCATAAATAACAAGAGGTGTTTTTTCAGAATTTAACACCCCTCCCTCCCTTTTGCTAAACTTCTTCCAAATTCTTGCACAATATTTTCTCTATAACTTTTTCATAAATAAATACTATTTTTAATATGTTCTAGCAATGTTTGTATCATTTTGCATTCACATTGCAAAAGTTTTGATACAAATCCATTTTGAAATCAAATTTTTATTTTACACAAAAAAGAAACGTACATTCTCTAAACCTTGGGTTCTTGAACTTTTGAACATCGCTTCCCACTTTTTTTAAATCAAATCTAACGCGACCCACCTCGTCTTCAGTTAAGGTAGTATAATTTTTAAAAACTATCTTAACTAGCAAAAAGCATTTAAATCAATATTTTTAAAACTTATTTTACAACATGTACTCCTTAAGTCCAGATATGAGTCCCTAACTACTAGGAAGAAGAATTTCAGATTTCATATGAGAAATTACAAATAACTTAAAACACACTAGGCCAGTAATTAGATTTTTGCTTCAGGTGAATTTCAAAATATGAAACTTGAACATTTTTGCATTTAGTTTTTTAATTTTGGGTGTTATCAAAAGATACATGGAAATGGGGCCGCAGGCCATCTAGCAAAACAATTGTAAATTTGACTATTAAAAATAGCAGACTCCGAGTAGCATGGATTCTCCGTAGTTTAGGGTTGTTGTTTTCATACTATGGATTATGGAAATCATTGAAAAATCTACAGAAACCCTTTCAACACCAATGCACTGGGAAAAAATGAAGAGCTTTGCATAACATACAAGCACATCACAGCAAATGACAGGGTCTGCTTACAATCTTAATAAAATTAAAACCTTTGCCTTTCTCTTCCTTTAAACAACTCCCATTCTCGAAAAATGTATGTAATAAATGACCTTTTACAATCGTATTGCACAGTAAGCAAAGCTCCTGGCATTGCCAACTCATCAGTCGAGAAATACAACCACAACCTGTGAGAAAAGGAAAAGTATTTTCGAGACAAAAATTAACCCACCTAAATAATCAGAAAACCTGCCAAATGGGAGATTTTGGATTTCCAGATAAAGGGGTAATTACAGACTATAGAAAATTTTAATTGGAGGTTGGAGTCTCTGAAATAGTGTTTCAACTAATTTTTGAACATTTTAACTCTTGAGGGACACCCGGGATAGACACTTTCCTTGCCCCACGTTAATTTTCAATGAAAAAGGACAGTAAAAAAGTTAACAAAACTAACAAAGAAATTAAATTGAAAAATATCTCTTCACCTCTTCTGTGTTTACAAAAAATAATATCTTTATGGTTTTTTTTTCATTTGACGGAAATTAACCCAAAAAGGCGTCTGTCCCAGTCCTCCCTCATCGAAATTTTTAACTTTAGCATGTTAAAACCTTATTTTATAAGGCAATTTTCTGGGGGTTTGAATGATGTTTATATGTTAGAATGACAATAGCCAACTCCCTCTTTTACTCCATCAACACCCCCAATTTTCTATCAATTTATCAATGCCCTCCTAGAAAGCTTTGATGCCCCCCTCAGGGGCGGTACTGCTCACTTTGGGAACCACTGCTCTAAACTAACCCCTGGTGAGATTTAGCTCGAACCCCCTAAATTTCCCTTCCTTCTACAGTGCGTAATAAGAAAAAACAAAGCCAGCAAAAAAAGTGTGTGTGGAGGGGGGAATTAAAAAAAAAAAGAATCAAGCAGTTAAATCTGCTCGTGAATTTTCAAAAAATGCATGTCATGTGAATTGGGTTATATTGTAGAACAGTAAACTAGATGAGTTATACTCACTTTTGTTACTGATTCCAGTTATTATGAAGTTATAATCTTTGAAATATTTGATTGCTGCAAATAAAAATTATAGAAACTATAAATGCAAAAGCTTGTTGTTAGAGAGTATTAATGTCACTAGCATAAAATTATTACATAAAAATTTAAGATTTCATTGAAATAAATTGTGCTCTCTGAACCTTAAACCTATTGTTAAAAATTTCCTAGTGAAGTCAAAATGCTTGACATTTTTATTAGAATTATTAGAATCAGTGATAGATTGTGCAATTGACAGCTGATCACACAAGTGTATTTTTAAAGAAAAATATAAGTAACTCACAACATAAAATATTTTCCATACCATCCTTTCCTGTAAAATCTGCTTTCCAGCTGAAACTGATGTTCAGAAAAAAAAAGCCAACTTTAAAATAAAAATGCCACATTTTTGCTAAAATTTAAACAGCCATATAATGTGAAAATCATAATTTACAAGAGTTTTGATAATTTTTTTGGTTTGAGTTAATTAATCTAAGCTCGGATATTGTTTTGAAAAATATGCTTTTTTTACCTGTTATGCCTAAATAAAGAATGGTTATTCTCCTCCACCATCACCTTATGTGAACAATAATCTTGGATTTCAGCATGCCTGTCTTATAAAATTTTGGGGGGAAATCATAAATTCTTACTTTTAAGTGAATAACAGATGTTCTTCCTTTTTCTTTTTTCAGGAGATCCTTCATGTTCACATTCTTTAATTGTGAAAATAGGATACCTAAAATAATTTTTGTATGTATCAAATTGCCATGAAATTACTATGAAAGAGGGTAAAGATTAGTGCAAGGTCTATTTAAAAACAGAGAAACCCCCAAACTACCTTTTCAATATAAAGTTACAGACAATACAATTCACAAAACTTTGGATTAAAGTTTATTTCAGATGGTTTCTTATTTTAACATCATATAAAAGGGGTTGATGTTTTATGGTGCATGATCCATATCAGGACATATAAAAGGGGAATGCAGGGGTGGAAAACCAAAAATTCATTTTTGGAGCAGCTTTAGAGCAGTTTTGGTGCAAGGCTAATCAATTTTTGGGGCAGTTTTGGAGCAAGGCTAATCAGTTTTGGAGCACCTATTAGTGTTTTTGTATCAGGGTATGATTTGCATTTTTGCAGCACCTTTTGGTGATTTCGTATCAAGCATTTTTGTAGTATTACACTTTCATGTTAATTCCCAGAGCAAAACGAAACTTTCGCGAAAGTCACGATTTTCCCACAATAACTCGTGATTTTTCTTGGAAATAGTCTGGAAGGTAAAAAATAGTAGGGATTATCTGGAAAAATCGCAGGTTGTGCATCCCTATTTTAGATGGAGGCTCATATTTTGTAGAGAAAAAGCGGAAAATCGTTGATGGTAATCATGATGGCTGAAGATTGGCTCTTTCCCTGTTGGTAGGATTTTCAAAATTTGAATCAAATTGAACGGAAAATCATGTTTTTGGAGCAGTTTTGGCGCAAAAATGTGAATTTTGCGGGTTTTGGAGCAGATTGGAGCAAGGCATCCATTTAGGAGCAGTTTGGCACAGTTGGAGCAGATTTTCCACCCCTGGGAATGCTAAAAAAAGTTATCTGGTAGTAGTTATAATAAATCAGGTTTTAAAAAACAAATTCCAGGGGATTCCATATTCTCTGGGCTTGTCCCCCAACATTCAATAGCTGGTGACACCTATGCCTATACACCAAAAACTCCCTTTTAGAAAATGTGGCGATTAACCGGTGTCTGAAATAAACAGTTAAATTATTCCTTAAAACACTTTAAAAGAAAAATTAGCACAAAAATTAATCAAACACAATAACATTTTAATCCCTCAAAATTAGAAAAAGAAAACCTGTACCATTTATAAAGTCAACATATTAAACTGTAGGTTACTTAGTTTTATGTGTTAGCAACTTATTACGATTTTGAGTTTTCTTATTATACTTACTTTTCTTTTAGGGCTGTTTGCATGATATAACCTAAAAAACAACATTTTCAATAAATAATAGCCAGTAAATCAGGGGACATTTAAATATTGTGTAAGCACCTCAGAAAAAGGGGGTTTGCTACTTGTTTAATTTTGCTGAAGGAGGGGAGTAAGTGATGCTTACATAATACATCAAAAACACAATATTTTTGAAAATCTTGCAAAAAATCATTTAGAAATTCCAGTTTAAAAATTAATTTATTTTTAATTAAAAAATAAAATTTGCAATAGTTTTCTTTAAATTTAAGCTTAATGGGGTTGGGTCATTGTGTTAAGTTAATTACTTGCTAAGGGTTGAGCAGTTGCTTAAATAATTATAATAGGGGGGGAATATTCAAAAATATTTCGGCAACCCAAGAAATAACCACACAGTCCAGTTGCGGACTGCAGTCTGCCACTGGGTACGTACTCAAAAATGTTAAAAAAAAAATGTAAGCACTATTTAAGGACTGTATAAGCATCTTTAGGCGAAAAATCAGGACTCGAAATTATTAATAATTATAATCACCCATTTCTTATTTTAAAATCCATGTTTCATCCCAATATGGATACCACACCATTGAACTGTCTCTTTATAAGAATAATTATTATTACAACTTAACTCTCATGAACAATGAAAATTAATCCTTGAATAAACACAACACTTCTTATAGGCTGAAGAAGTAGACTATAAAATTATAATGTTTAAAGGAGATATATTTTTTTCACACCATAAGCGGGTTCTGGGGGCCTCACCAGAAATTCAGAAAATTTTACTCTGTATCATAATTATGAGTCTCATACCTCTATCATTTGGTGGTAGACCAGGAATCGACCCCCCCCTCTTTGATAAAGACATATTAAAAATACACAGATCTAACTCATTACCTGCATTAAGATTTTGCTGTTTTTAATTTTGTAAAAAAAAGTTTTAAAAATTATCTTCAAATAATAACAAATGTATAAAACTTTGAAATGCAGATTCTCCCTTTAAAAATAGCTTTATTCTTACAATAAAATAAATAAATGTTATAAAAATTAAAATTTTATAATAGATATTTTCAGGTTGAACTACCAATGAAAACTAATTACACAAACAGACCCAATTGTTGAGAACATCAACAATTGAGATTACGATTCTATAAGACTACGATTTTTGATGGGAAGCTACAGCGAGGCGTTTGCCATAAGGTGCACGAGGACGTCATGCTGATGGGTAAAAAAAGTCACAGACTCAAAATTCAATAAAAAACCTACTTAACTTTCATACTTGTATAACATAAACGAACGCACAAACAGTGTTCGCAGAAAATTTTGCCCTCTGTGCAGAAAAACTACAAAAACCTTTTTTTAGAAATTTTTCTGCAGAATTTATTTTTGATCGATAAATTTTTCTCTGCTTATCCCTGTCCTTAGGATTGAGTGAAATTTGGCTTTTTTGTTAGTCTTTTTCGGATTTGCTAGCGAGTCTTCACGCGCAATCACCCGGTAAGTTTGCTTCTTCTCGTGTTCCGATTGCAATGCGGAAAAAACAACTTTACCAGGATTGGACCTGTGATTCATCATCGCATCTCCCTCAATTCTCTCTGATGTTTTAAAGCTTGTTAACACTGAAAAGCTTCTCCTAGCGTTTCAATTGTAGCAACTCAAGCTTATTTCAATTCAGTTTTATCACATCCTGCTGAAAATGTTGATGGAAATTCAGAAATATATTTTTAAAGCTAGAATCAAAATATATCTGAAATTGATTCCAAACATAAATTTTAAATAAAATAGTTTGGGATAAAGGTACAAGATAGTCAGGTAGCACAGATAAAAATGATTATGGTACCAATTTGAGTATTTAAGAAAGAATGTTAAGATTTAAAACTGTGTAAAGTCTTGCAGAAAATATTTAGGAACAAATTTAAGTTTGCAGAAGGGTTTTCATTTTATACAAGTATGTTAACTGTATAGCTTTATACTATGCACAAGTCACTGGGAAATGTCGCAAATGCTAGACTAAGTGAAGCTTCCAAAATAAATGTATAAAATGCTTCAAAATGGGAAAAACAAAAATGCATTGAGCCAATTTGAAGATAAACTGCTGAACTTGGTAACCAAACCTGTGGCCAAAAATGTCAACTGTAATGCGTCGTCCGAATGATCAGTCAAACGATTGACTTTTTTTAAAAATTAACAAGTTTACTTCAAGTAGTTTATATGATCAAGCACCTTTCCCTAGAATTCACTAACATTTTGGAAGCAGATTTGGTTGCTAAATATTAGAAATATAGCTACAAATTTGCTAACATACCAACCATTAATTATGCTATTTATATCAACAAAAAAAATTGTTGATATTTGAATATTTGGTAACCAATACAGCTGTGTTATACAAGGACGGATTAAAGGGGGGGTCGGAGGGTGTGACCACCCCCGTCCGAGAAAAATACCTCAAATGTAGTTTCAGAACACTTTTTGGCATGCTAAAATTCAAAAATTTCCCGGAGGACCCTTGGACCCCACTTTTCCTTCCTAGGCTATAAAGTAGTTTAAGTTGTTTTCTATGATGATAAGATAGAAGTCCGGACCTGGAAAAAGTGACCAAACCAGGGAACCTGGTTCGGGGGAAGCCACCATCAAGCTCCATAGGTGCAATACATGAGGTTCGGGCAAATTTTACAAATTTTGGGGGGAAAGTCTTGGGAAGGGGAAGCCGTAAGGAGATAAAATAAAGTTTTGTTAAAATCAGAATGAAAGATTGGGGTTGAAGAGCCATATGTAGGTGTACCAAAACCAAGTTGAAACCCTGTGTTTTAGGTTCAAGTTACCAAAAATTGTCTCAGTAATGACCCCCCGATCCCCTTATGTACTTGGAACTATATTATTTACAACTTATTTTATATTAAGTTCATCAAAATGCAAATCCTACCTAAAAATACATTTCTGAAATTCGGACTAGGTGCACCAAAACTAGTTAAAAACCTGGTTTTTAGAATCAAATTTCCAAAATTTATCTGGGGGAGGACCCCCATTTCGTACTTGGAACTTTGTTGCTCACAACTTTTATTACATTAAGTTCTTTAAGACAGAAATTCTACCTAAAAATGTATTAAAAAGTTACATTTGATCAATACAATATGCATGGGGAGGACTGAGAAATAATTTTGGGCCCCTCCCAAAATACATTTCTATATACCACTGACAGTGAATGGCACTAGAAATAAAATGTGCTCTAAATGTAATACTTTATGCTTATTTTTATTTATGGAGATTTTGGCTGCTTTGAATTTTAAATGGAAACTGCAGGGGTTGGTTAGGGGAAGATATTTTAGAGAATTAGGTTCAGGGGAAGGTTACAACCTTTTCCAGGTCCCTATTCAGGGCCAAGGGGGGTTCACCGGGTCTAAACAGCCCCCTTTCGGCCTGACCTAAAACTTTTTAGACCCTATTTTAAGTGTTATAATTATGATGAGCCACTCAACAGAGGACATCTATACTCCTTAAAAAAAAGTCTGAAAATCTTTTTTTTGCTTGTTAAACTCTTAAAATTTTAGAGGGAAAACCCCAGTTCCATGGGCCAGAGATTAGGGATTCTCGTTTTAAGGAATTTTGGTCATCCCGGGATTTCGGGATAAAATTCGACATCATCCTGGGATTCCGGGAAATCCCGAAAATTTAATTAATGCCAGAATTTCAAGGAAAAATTTTTTTTACTGTAAAATCAAAACTTGCATAAAGATGAAATTAGAAAAAAATTACAGGGAGAAATTATTAACTTTTAATGCTACAATTTTTCAGTTCTAGGCTTTAAAATTTCTTAAATGATATTAAAATATTTTTTGTAATTTTATATTCAGTCATTATAATAGTACACACATATATCCCATAAAACCTTATAAAACGACACAAACTTAATATTTTAAATTTGTTTTAAAAATACTCATGTTAAAAGTGTACTTACCTTAAAAATGCTTTTGAATTTCCTTATAGATATATAGCAGAGGAAACCCTATGAATGTTTTTTTTTAAATGTCGGAGCAAACCACTCGTAAAACCTCCTTTACACTTAATTATCAAAGAACACTTTTAGCATTTTGCTTCAGAGTTCGGTCTTTTTATGAAGTGCTCCATGCAAATGTACTAGCTTTTTCTGCCATACTACAAAATCAGAATATTCTCCAGCCCGATCTTCAAAACGTATTATCTCTTTAGCTGACGACTTATTGAGATCACGAGTACTGTATTCATTCGGAAATAAGGTCCAAACTATCCTCATAAATAATTATTCATCACATAAATAAAGATGATGAAAATTTTTTGTGTTTGAAAATGGCCTCCTGCTGGGAGTTATTACGATTTGTATCTCTTATCACTAACATACTAAAGAATAAAAATAGTTGATGAGTAACCAAGTTTCACCATTTATGTCAACATGCGAGCATTGTATGTATTATACAAATTGGAGAGTTCCTTGTTTATTGCTTTTTAGCTGTAAAGTTCTACGAGTGGGAGATAATTTAATTCAGCAGTGATTGACTTAAACCACCTCATTTCCACTAATTTATAAGTATCTTCCAAGGAAAGGAAACATTTGTTCATGCCATCAGGAACAATTTTCAAGCGTTTGTAGCAGCGTTAAATAAATTTAAAATTTTGAGGGAATCCCTGGACGTGTCCCGGCCTTAAAATTCTACGGGATCACGGGAAACAATCCCTACCAGAGATGTATATAAGGGGGGTTTAAGAGGCCCATCCTCCCCTCCGAAAGTTGGACTAAATGGATAAAAACCAAGTTAAAATGCTGTTTTAAGGGTCAAATTTCCAAAAATTCTCTGGGGGAGGACCCCTTTTTTACTTGGATTTCTATACTGTAAAAAAAATTTTACGCCCAAGTTTTATGAAATTATTGCGCCCCCTTCTCCCTTATTTTTAAACTTATTTTATATCAGTTTTAAGTTTAAAAACAGCTTAAAAGTACTAGCTTTAAAGACAATATTTTTTTAAAAATTATCTTTCAGTGAGGACCTAAGTGTAAATTAAATATTCCATCTAACCGCCCCCCACCCACAAAATTGCATTAATCCGTCACTGGTGTAATATTTAATAGGAAGGTAAAGGAATTGAACCTTTTCCAAGGCAAAATTTAATTAACAAAATATACCCCTCACTTAGTCAATTATACACGGAACTGCTTTAAGAAGAGCCCATTATAACTTTGTTTAAATATTAAAATTAACAAAGCTACAGCTGCAGACAAGTAATAGTGACTAAGTTTATAGCAGTTTTAAGAGCAAATAGTTTTATGGGCTGGTATCATCACATCCTACAATTGAAAGAAAACTTGCGAGCTAGGTTCAAAACATGTTTTAACTTTAACACTTACCAATATTTTCTCCATCTAAAGCCTTTCCTTTGAATTTGTTGCAAGCATCACTAGTTGATACTTTGAGTGCTTTAACACTGTCACACTGATCCTGTTTTAGAAAAAAAAAGAAAAATTTTAAATATTAATACTAAATACTTACTGCACTCAATGCAAATTCATGTTACTTTATAAACAGCTATATCATTATTGACACTGATTTTAATAGAGCTTCAGGGTTGTTTGCTGGAAACGTGTTCTATAGTGGGGAATGATGTTTCAGAATCCAGAGATGCTCCTTTAATTGCTTTCTCTAGACAATAAACACCCCCCTTTTTCAAGTTATCCTGATACACAAGCACATCAAACTTTATCCATGCCAACTGATGAGGCTGCTGAAATACTGCCATGGTCCCCAGGAATTTTAAATGTAGTTTCCCCATTCTGCATATCTTGTCCCCCAACATTAAGATGATAACTTCTGCTTGTGGGTTCCAAGCAACAAGGTCCTGCCTCATTACTGAATCACCAAGTGCACTCAAGAAAGCTTCAGGAGTAGGTTAAATGTCTTATGTGCCCAATGTGAGATACTTGGATTGTGCTTAAACCATGGATTTCCTTATGATGGCTTTTTCCACAAAATGCAAAAGAAAACCCTCAGAATGCTAAAATATTTTAGATCAATTTCTTAAAAATGCGAATGCAAAATCTGAGTTTTATACTTGAAGTTGTTTAAATATGATATAAATAATTTAAAGACATATTCAGGATTCAGTTTGTACATTGTGTAGTTTTTATCGATTAATTTTTTAGCTAAAACAACTCGCGTATCTTACCAATTTGCTTTGCTAAAGCTTTTTTCTTCCATTTCAGCTTTTTTTGCTCGAGGAATTTTTTTCTTCTCTAGCTTAAACCACTGGTTGGACTGAAATATTCAGTTATGTTTGCAACTATACTTCAAATATCTTCTATGATTCTCTATTATTTTATATTGTTTTTAAACATCTTGAAGTCTTATCTCTTTTTTGATACGTGTCAGTATTTCCCCCTTATTTTTTCGAGAGCCTTATTGGAAACCTTTTGTAAATCATCATTTTCAATCCAATATAATTGATATTAAACATTGTTTTACCTCCTAACATTCAGTAAACTCTTTCTAATTGTTAATAAAAGCTGAAAATCTAGATTGCTGTTTCAAATAAAAGACACCTTAAATAAAAAAAAATCAAAAGAGGGTATCTTTTAACCTACCAATATTTAAAAACTTTTCTTTATTGCACAATAAGTATTAAGTTTGAAACTTTAGTAATTTTTATCTTTAAAGTATCTTTAAAACTAAATTAGATAAATTATAATAACACATTTGATAATATTTTCTCATAAATTATACAAAACAAATAAATATAAAAACAAATTATGCGATACTAACTACTATTGCATCATCTGACATAGAGAGATTTCCTTGCTCTGCTTCTGGCAAGTCATTTGTCTCATAAACAAGTGGCTGATCATGAGCCTAAATGGGAAAAATATAATTAAACACAAAGTACCTATGCTCTGAAATTATTTAGTTTGAAAAGCAACAGGGGTCCATCCAGGTTTTATGTTTTTAGGCCCATTTTTGTGAAAAAAAAAATTGTTTATGTGTAAAATTGAAGTCATATTCTAACTTTTCAAATTATCGTAAAAACATATTTTTTATTTGAAACAAATAAGGAATAAGATTTTGTGAATGTTTTCTTGCAAATAATGATTAAAGATTATTTGAATTTTGGGAAAGGGTTGTTTTTATGAACTTGAATTTTTTGTGAAGGGGCCTTTTTTAAGAATTTGAATTTTGTGAAAGAGCCTTTTTTTTCTAAGTGGAATTTTGTGAATGGGCAGCAAAAGGGCCCCAATTTTCGGCTGGATCAATCCCTGAGCAACCTCCCCACTTGAATACTATAAAGGAAAAGCATCAAAGTCAAAGTTTAACAAATAATGTACATCAAAGAAAGATGTGTAATTTTTAAAATCATCACATTTTAATTATGGCATCTCACAACCTAACAAGGGGATTTTTTTTTACAAGTGCAGTTTAATTTTTTTAAAAGGATGAACAAACACTTATGAGATAGTATCCCTAACAAGAGGCATGATTTGGAATATTAATTTATTTATATATGATCAAAAAAGTATTTAGAGCAAATAATTACAATATAGGTAGCAATAAAAAAGACCCAAATACAGGGTTTATACAAAAATGCACCACAAAAAGAGTTGCATTTAGTAGATTTAAATTATAGTGCTATAATAGTTTCATTGTGTCCCAATAAACCAATAATAGAAATTTGACCATAACACAATAGAAAAGAAGCGTAAAAATAGTTATTTAATTTCAATCTTCAACATAATTGTCTTATAATACAGAAATAACTCAATGTTCATTAAAAAATAAGAACACTGCGCTGATGATTGAGTACTGCGTTCTAGTACAAAGTATTCAAATTCAAATGAATGAATGGAAAAGCATTCTTACAATTCCTGGGAGATCAGCGTACTTTGGATTGGCCATAATAATTTTATTAAATATAATTCCCTTTTTAAGAAAGAAAAATATTTGTTTGCGTAGAAACAAGAAGTAAAAGGCGATGGGATCAAACAGCAAACGTCATAAAAATTAAAAATAACTAAATAACAACAAACAGGAGAGGGTTACGGACAAGTTACGGATACAGATAAAACTGCAACTTAGAGGACGAGAAAACAATTGCAGAAATAGGTTTCTACTCAATAATGCAGAAATAGGTTTCAAATTGCAGAAATAGGTTTCTACTCAATAATTTTGAACATTTTTATCATATTGGACTGTTTCTTCACATTTAATTCCCATAGTTGGACGATAGGGTAAAATTTTAAAGATTTTCATAAGAAAAAATTTACATATTTATTACATGCGTGACACTTTTCCGTACATTTTTACTGCACAATGGGTAATTTTTCGGTATAAAAAATACGAAATAATGTTCCCATGCGTTTCAAAGCTAAGCAGTTATCTTTCTGGGTGAAAAATTAGGTTTAATTACTGTTCTATCTGGATATCTAGCATAAAATCCATGAATTGCATCCAAATTTAATTAGCTTTCAAAAGTGATAATCATAACTATCTCCATTGATTTGTTAAAGCTGCGTTTCTCATGAAAGATTCTAAACTAAACAACATATCTCTTACATCCAACTTACGTTAGAAAAGTGTTTTTAGATGTACAAACTTTTCATTATTTTCAAAATTCTTCAAATTTATACCTAAAATTTCTATGTAAAAAAGAGAACTTGAACAAAATAAGTACCCAAGTCCTCAGAAGTACTCCAAATATGCCCTTTGCATAACTCATAATAGTAATTACTGAAAATTAATCGGTCAGGGAGTTCGAAAAATATACAAAAGTAGGAATCTGCTATAAAGATTTGGCATTTATTCCTCCATAAATCAGGAGAAAAAAATTAAATTATAGATTTAGAAATTTAAAACATCATGATTAACCTGTTTAGATCCTTTGAGATAGAAAAGATTAAAAAAATTAAGGATAATAAGAAATAGCTTGAATTTTTACATGTTATGAAAATCCCCTCAAAAACTATACCCCAAACGCCGATGTTCCCATTTGGGAACATATTCGTTGAATTGGTAATTACTCTCCAAAATTGGAATATGGAGCTATTCTTCCAAGCCAATTGAAAACATGTGTACTTAGCTACCTAAACACAGCATAATTATTTAAAACTAAATTTATTTAAATTTATCATAAATTGAAACTTGTGCAACTTTTGGAAGAGCCAAAAATCTGTTATTTTGATATAAATTCCACAAAAAGGATTAAATTGCACGGTAAAAACTTTTGCATGTAAAATAACTTCATACTTCATATCTTTAAGTTTCTTACTACCAAGTATCAAATTCCTGCAGGAAAAATTAAGTGGTGAAAAAATTCCCTAAAGCAGGGGCGTAGGTTCAACTGTATGACTGGGGGGGCAAAACATATAGGACCACAAGATAGCTTTTACCAGACTCATTTTTCGAGGGGGTCTGGCTGCCAAAATGTTTCTAGTTTCTATTTTTCTGAGTATATCGGAAGGCACAAATGTGAATTTTTGCTTATTATTATTAAAATCTTAAATTTGTGTTGACAATACTTGTCCTCAAGTAAATAGGGGTTTTATATTTTAAGCTAGCACAACTATGCTAAATTAGCAGAGATAAAAAGGCACACCGCGTACTCCATAGCTTTATTAGAACCGACTGATTTGAATTTCTTAAGTCTCGTAACAATACATCACGCGTACAATAATGTTGCCATCCATGGCGGAATATGTTAAACAAAAACAACTAACACTAGACGTTAACACTAGTACATTTATTTTCTTTAACACTTTCCCTTGTTAGCCTGGTTTTGTTTTAGAAGAATCCCATAGTCCCATTTGATGGCAGAATGTCACTATATCTGGTCTAGTTCCCACCATCAGGTACTACCTCAGAAAAATGCTGCATCACCCCCCGAAACAAAAGTCTTGTTATTATACTTGTTGTTACTTTTCAATTGTAATTGGATTTTTAATTGCCACACACCCTTGAAGATTAGTATACTATTCAGTTAAAAATTAATTGGCCCTTGTTAGCCTGGTTTTGTTTTAGAACAGGCATGGCCAACCCGCGGCCCGCGGGCCGCATGCGGCCCGCTTGATATAATTTTGCGGCCCGCGAGAATTTTCGTAAGTTTAAAAAAAACTTTACTCTTCGAGCTATAATTTTCCTTTAAGAACAATGTTTAGTTGCAAAAAATGCCCTAATATTGCCCACCTCAAATGTATTTCCAAAATTCGGATTAGGTGTACCAAACTAGTTAAAATCTTGTTTTTTTGAGTCAAATTTCCAAAAATTTTCTGGGGGAGGACCCCCAGACCCCCCTTTGGTACTTGTACCTTTATTACTCACAACTTTTCTAACATCTATTATAGTTGTTTAGGACGCAAATTCTACTTAAAAATTTATTAAAAAGTTACATTGGACCTATTAAAAATGCGTGAGGGAGGCTAAGGAGTAATTTTGGGCCCCTCCCGAAATAGATTTTTACATAAAAGCCACTGATCTCATCAATACATATTTAATGCCTTAATTTACACCATACTTGTATTCATAAATGTAGTAATTTATACGAAGAAATAAAGTATCAATTAATTTTGTTTTTATTTTTCACTAAAAATTTTTGTGACTTCGTCTTCAGACTTGAGATATTATTAAAATTACAGTAGTGCGTAGTATCCACCTAACTTTGTTTCGAGTAATTCAGAATGTTTTTTTTAACAGCACCTGTTTAATTTCTAAACTCCCTAACCTAAATACCCATTTTATACTTTTCAACTTATGTAACTGTCATTCTGAGCAGCTCATACCTTAAAATTTTATATGCGGCCCGCGGGAGTATTGTGGTTTTCCAAAGTGGCCCTCAAGATCATTTGGGTTGGCCATCCCTGTTTTAGAAGAATCCCATAGTCCCATTTGATGACAGAATGTCACTATATCAGGTCTAGTTCCCACCATCAGGTACATAAGAGCACCAACGGCTTCTCTGTATGGAAACTTGGGACGTGTGGTGTCTTGAGGCTTTTGATGTGTTCCTGACTCTTTTAACATAGGTGTTGCTACAGGCTTACATTCATCAAATCCAAAACGCTGAAGGATTTTCTTAGCATATCCCTTTCGACTGTAATCAATGCCCTGACGTTGACTGTAACCCTTGACAACAAGTCTTGCCTTGTACTTGTCGATGCCGCCATCTGGATGAGTTTTAAGTCTGTAAATCCACTTACATGGTATTGCTCTGGCTCCAACTGGCAAGTCGTTCAGCTCCCACGGTTGGTTTTCCTTTAAAGAACTCATTTCACTATTCATGGCATTTTTCCAGTTTAGACTGTCCTTACTTTTAACTGCTTCTTCAAATGTCATGGGAGTATCACTCTCATTTATAAATGATTCTGCCTCCATGATGTAATCCTCAAAACGTTTGGGTTTTTGAAGAAGTGATCGGTCTCTAAGCTGTCTGGATGGTATGGGTTCAGCATCTTCCTCTTCGTCAGTCTCAGCATCACTGGTTTCTTCTTCCTGACACTTCAGATCTTCCTTACTTTCTATTTGCTCCTCTTCATTCTTTCCCTGGTTCGTCGCTTCCTCTACTCTGTCATGCCCCTCTACTTTGACATGCAAGGATGGTTTAGTGGGGTCGTTACAAGTGATGCCTGGTCTTTCCTGAAAGATCACATCTCTGGATAGAATCACTCTATGATCTTCCTTTATCCAGATTCTGTAACGCTCGTCTCCATCGTATCCCACTAGGTAGCCCTTAATAGCTTTCCTATCCATTTTCCTCCTTTTTTGAACCGGAATATGAGCAAAACATGTAGATCCTACTACACGTAAGTGCTTCAACCTGGGTTTCTTGTTAAGCCAAAGCTCATATGGACTCACATCTTCTACTGATGACTTTCCAGTTCTGTTGAGAACATATATGGCTGAACTTACTAATTCTGCCCAGATTGCTTTAGGGAAGTCTGCTTCAGGATTTGTGTACTTAAATGTTCGGGCCATTTCGACTATGGTGCGACATTCTATTTCGCTGCTTTCCTTTTGTTCTGGAGTATAAGGTGAAGTCAGTCTCTGGGTTATTCCTTTAGAACGCAGAATTCTACGAACACCCTCGTTGTCAAACTCTTCACCCTTGTCACTGAGGATTTCTTTTATTTTATGTCCTACTCTTTCGGAGTGACTAATCATGTGTTGTAACATGTTCTTAACCTCTGACTTTTTCTTCAAAAGGTAACCCATTCGAAATTTTGTAAAACTATCTTTAAATACTAGTAAGTAACGTTTCTTTTGGAAAGACATATCGAAGGGTCCACAAACGTCAGCAGAAATTAGCTCACCTGGCCTAGAAGCCTTCATCCTGGTACCGACTGGTAACCGATGTGCTTTGCCATAAATACAAGGCTCACAAATTTCTGTATCCATATTTACACAGATTCCGAGTTCCTTTTCTAAAACCCGTTTCACATGACGTTTATCTTGGTGACCCCACCTTTCGTGATATAGTTGTAACTGTGAACTGTCCACAATAGCAGTGTGCACCTCGTTAGGTACAACTGGCTCAAACTCTGCCTTAAATAATGTACCGTTTACTTTTCTAGATCCTTTCAGCACTACTTGACCATTTACTCTCAATCTGCACTCTGTAGAAGTTGACTCAAATATACTATTTGGGTTTTTATCCTGGGAAGCAAGGACCGAAAACAAATTTCTACTAATGTTAGGCACTAACCATACATCTTCTAAAATGCTCTCGTGGTACTTTCCATCAGTAGTAGTTCTCACTTTAATCTTGCCTTTCCCAAGTGCAACCAACGTTTCTTTTCCAGCAGCTTTTACGCCACACGGATTATTGAACTTGACAAAGTCCACAAAGTATGAGGAACTGTTAGTGACATGTCTCGTGGCTCCATTATCATTCCAAAACGTTGAATCGGTGTTGGTCTCGGCTGCATAGGCTTCCTCGCAAACGGACATCAGTATACTGGTTGCCGACACTGCATTTGCTTGGCATTTGCTCTTTGCTGGTCTTCCGTCAGCAATCCACTGGCTGCAATCCTTAACCCAGTGGCCTTTGCGTTTACAGTAATTACAAGTATCTCCTTTCCTCGACTTGTTTTTAAGTTTGCTATCTTGTCTTTGTCTTTCTTGTCTTGCCACTACAAGTGCTTCCTGAACAGCTTTGCTACTGTCTTCAGTCTTTATGAAATTTCTCTCAAACATACTTAACTGCACAGCTAACTCTTCAAAGGATTTCTTGTCCTCACTTGACAACAACATCCAACTTGATTTGAATGTCTCAAAACTACTTGGTAAAATATGTAAAACTTTGCATACTAGCATTAAGTCTGACAATTTACTTTCTTTCATGGACTGAAGGCCGTTGTTCAACTCGTTCCATAAACTTCTAAGCTTAGCTATGTGAGTAGAAACATCGTCTCCTTGCATCCATCTAAAAGCAAAAAATTCTGTACAGATTTTAAATAACTGATCTTTAGAGCTTGCTTCAAGCTGTTGCCTTAATGCATCAAATGCTTGATAAGCTGTATCTTGGTCCATAATTTTCTGATAAACTATGTCTGTGACAGTGCTTGTGATCATGGACTTGGCGTAGATATTGGCTTTGCGGTAAAAATCGCTCTCTTTTTTGTGTTGCTTTTTCTCAGCTTCTGTGGCTTCTGCAGCTAAAGGCTCTGGCTTCTGCAGTTTTCCATCTATAACATCGAGTGCTCCCTCGTGATAATCCAACACGTCGCGAATTTTATGCTTCCATACTGGCCAATCTTTCTCGCCCGTCAACGGCCTTATGTGCCGGCTAAAATCCATTTTCAGCTTTAAACTTTTGTAACTAAGTCGTAACCAACGTTGCTAGAAAGACGTTTTACTTACGCTTCTTTCCACTCTGACTATCAGCTCAACAACAAAACTTGCTACGACGAGCCGCCTATCTCTTTTCAATGACGGCTAACTTTCGCTATCTCCCGCAACTAAGCAGTACAGCGTTCACTAACTATGTCGTACCTTTAATGGTGGATTCTATATCACTTCTTCCCGCATCTACGCAGTACGGTGAAAACCGGCCATGACGACAACTTTTTCCGAGGAGTACATCTGCCTTAAACTATCTTGAAGAAGACCTTAGTCCTTGTTTACCTGCGCAAGTTGAGCTCGTACTATAACCCATAACCTTTTATATTTTAAGCTAGCACAACTATGCTAAATTAGCAGAGATAATATAGCACGGGTTGGGTACCAATGGATTGGAAATTGGCCAATATAACTCCAATATTCAAAAAGGGAATAAAAAGTGAACCGGGCAACTATAGACCAGTAAGTCTAACCCACAGAGTACTAGAACAGAGAGTCCACGGCCATAGGCCATAATGGAAATCGAAAATCATGACATCTTGTTACAGGTTGGGAGAATTGTGGCGCTGGGATCGCACTAAACTTACTAGCGTCTGGATTCAGTCTGAATCGTTCGCCGGGTGCCTATGGGAGATCGAAAACACCTTTTTGCGCATGCGCTGAGTTCTAATTTGGCGAGAGATTTAAGCGGCCGGCATACGTTCCAGACTCTAGTGTGGCGCCCTCACATCAGTAACGCATTTGAAAATAGCCTCGTGGACCCTCTGTTAGGATATTTCTCTGTGGTCTAACCTCAGTAATATGTAAAATATATGAATCCTTGCTAAAAAAGCATATAATGTTATTCTTGGAGGAGGGGGGATTGCTATCAGACAATCAGTATGGGTTTAGGAAGGGAAGGTCATGTGCCACAAATCTATTAAAGTTCTACGGGAAAATTACTGAGGAGCTGGACAATAAGAGTAGGGTTGATATCATGTACCTAGATTTTCAGAAAGCTTTTGATAAAGTACCTCATGAGGCACTACTGTTTAAATTGGAAAGGATGGGGATTCAAGGGAAAACATTGATTTGGATTAAGAACTGGCTATTGGGTAGAAAACAGAGAGTGCAGGTAAAGGGACATTATTCACAATGGACAGAAGTAACAAGTGGGGTACCTCAGGGATCAGTATTGGGACCAATATTATTTATAATATTCATAGATGATATAGGGCAGGGGATCAGGAATAGAATAAGTATATTTGCAGATGACTTAAAAATATGGGGGAAGGTGGATACCATGATACAGATAGAGAATTTACAAGGTGATCTAGATATGATATCTGATTGGGCTGAAAAATGGGGCATGTTTTTCAATTTAGGAAAATGTCAAGTACTGCATATGGGTTACAGGAATATAGTGAAGCTGAGTACTGTCTACAAGGAGTAAAGGTAAAGAAGGGAGAATCAGTCAAGGATCTAGGGGTATTAATACATAGGGACTTTAAAATGGGTCATCAATGTACAGCTGCGGGTAAAAAGGCAAATAGGTTATTAGGGTACATAAAAAGGACTGTAACTTCAAGGGATAAGAATATAATATTGCCTTTATACAAGGGATTAGTAAGACCTCATCTTGAATATGCAGTACAATTCTGGGCTCCATACATGAGGAAGGATATAGAGGTAATTGAAAAGGTACAGCACAGAGCTACAAAAATAATTAAGGGGATAACACATCTGGATTATAATGAACGTTTGAGCAGGCTCAACATGTATTCACTGGAAAAAAGAAGAGAGAGGGGGGATTTGATTCAGCTATTCAAGTTGGTAAAGCAAGGGGATACGGAGGGCTTAAGTTTCAGCAAGGATAACAGAACAAGGGGCCATGGGTATAAACTAAATAAGACACATGTCAATCGGGATTTAAGGAAGTACTACTACTTTAATAGGGTAATTGACATATGGAACGCGTTGCCAGAAAATATAGTTTATTCAAAGGGAGTGTTTGAGTTTAAGAGGCAACTGGATAGGCTGTGGGAATTGGGGAATTCATAATCATAGGACCAGCCTTGTTGGGCCCTGTAGCTGGTCGTCAGTTTTGTATTTGTATTTGTATTTGTATTATAAAAAGGCACACCGCGTACTCCATAGCTTTATTAGAACCGACTGATTTGAATTTCTTAAGTCTCGTAACAATACATCCTCCTCAACAATGTTCCTCCACCAGATAATTATTGAAATTTTACCCTCAAAAATAGTGTTTTTACTCATTTTGAGACCTTTTCGTACATTTGCCCAACAATGGACTCTAACCGCCTATCTGGTTCGAGACTTCACGGAACCAACACGTGACCTACAACTGAGCTTGCAATGGACTCTAACCGCCTATCTGGTTCGAGACTTCACGGAACCAACACGTGACCTACAACTGAGCTTGCAATAGACGACATTAGTCAAAACGTCACTTGCTTGTTTGGAAACGTAGATTCCATCCGTGATTGGTTCCGTACGGATTGGTACGGATTTACCTCCAATCACGGAACCAATCACAGATAGAATCAACGTTTCCAAACTAGCAAGTGACGTCACACTAATGTCGTCTATAGAGCATTCGCACATGACGTCACAGGCTGTGACGTCAGAGGCTTGGATGACAGACAGTATGATGGAAAACTATAGGATGCACATCGCTTATTTGTTTACTTTTGATGTCAATTTTGAAAAATAAGGATGTTTTATGTTTTTCTCCAAAGTTTACTTTAAAGTAACCTTTATTTACTCTAAAATAGCATCTCTGCATATTATAAGTCATTCAATAATACTACATTTTATATTTAGCAGTGTTCTAATTGCTGAAACCATTTCTGCCAGTGTTCTAATTGCAAGTACCATTCGCAATGCTACTAACATATTTTAAAATTCTTAATTATTTATTAATTATTCAATTTTTAGTTTCAGTAGCATATTATAAGTATTTTACAGATGTATCGGACTCGCATATTGTTCTAACAAATGTAAACAAAAACATGTCACCTCGTAATAAGTCTTTTTCTAAATTTAGCTTACCACTAAAACACAAAAACATATGCACTTACCTTCAATAACTATTATTCTTTCGTTCCGATCTTTAACCGAGCCTAAAGAATCTTTTTAAATGAACTTTTCTTATAAAAACTAAATGCAGCGCGTATTCTCTATGGGAGCCTAATGTTAAAGAAAAGTTGTCTATCCTCCAAGCCAGCTTGATCACGTGATCGGAGACACGTGATTGAAAATGCTCTATTGGTTACCACAGATACTACACTAGTAGATCTACTAGTGTAGTATCTGTGGTAACCAATCGCAAGCTCAGTAGGTCACGTGTTGGTTCCGTGTGACGTCAGACGGTTAGAGTCCATTGGTTACCACAGATACTACACTAGTAGATCTACTAGAGTAGTATCTGTGGTAACCAATCGCAAGCTGATTGTCGGGATTTCGAACCAGACCCCTTTTGGGCTACAACTGAAGAGGTCTAGTCCTTGCCAAGTCGCAGAATATTCAATGGGGAAAACAGTATAAAAATTGGCGTCAAAATAACGTCCTTTCTTCGGAATATTCTTTGCGAGAATTCAGATTAGCTGTGGTGCCATATTGTTAGCAATAATTAGCAAATTAGTTCAAGTTTACTCAGTGTTTCCTGTTAGAGAGATGTGATAAAAACCAACTAAAATTGGACCTCTAAAGCTTGCACTTTCTAATTTCTTAATTAAAAATTGAATGATTGAATTTTGCCATAAAAAATAGCAAATTGCATTTGCAAAAGACATATCAATGGACTCTAACCGCCTATCTGGTTCGAGACTTCACGGAACCAACACGTGACCTACAACTGAGCTTGCAATGGACTCTAACCGTCTGACGTCACACGGAACCAACACGTGACCTACTGAGCTTGCGATTGGTTACCACAGATACTACACTAGTAGATCTACTAGTGTAATATCTGTGGTAACCAATGGACTCTAACCGCCTATCTGGTTCGAGACTTCACGGAACCAACACGTGACCTACAACTGAGCTTGCGATTGGTTACCACAGATACTACACTAGTAGATCTACTAGTGTAGTATCTGTGGTAACCAATCGCAAGCTCAGTAGATCACGTGTTGGTTCCGTATGACGTCAGACGGTTAGAGTCCATTGCAAGCTCAGTTGTAGGTCACGTGTTGGTTCCGTGAAGTCTCGAACCAGATAGGCGGTTAGAGTCCATTGGTTACCACAGATACTACACTAGTAGATCTACTAGTGTAGTATCTGTGGTAACCAATGGCAAGCTCAGTAGGTCACGTGTTGGTTCCGTGTGACGTCAGACGGTTAGAGTCCATTCCTCTGGAGGGGCAAAGTTTTTGGAGGTCGTCTTCTTGCATGGGCTCGCGAAAGGGAATGAAAAAAGTGCTCAGTATCAGAAGATAGTAAACTGACAGCACTAATTTTAATTAGCATTGATGATTTCTATTGAAGAGAAAGTGTCAGTTATATTTTTCCATTTTTAAAAAATTACTATGAGATTTTTATTCCAAATTCTGGGGGGGCAAAACACAATATGGAAAAATTCTGGGGGGGGCAACTGCCCCCCCTTGCCCCCCCTTATTTACGCCACTGCCCTAAAGTGATGTTCCCATTTAGGAACATCGGCAGGTAAAAGGTTAAATGAATTTAATTTGGGTTCTTCTCTTTTACTCATCGAAACACAACACTGCTGTCGCTCTGATGTTTTCCTAGACGACATTAGTCATTACGTCACTTGCTTGTTTGGAAACGTTGATTCCATCCGTGATTGGTTCCGTACGGATCCGTACGGATTTAATTCCAATCACGGAACCAATCACGGATAGAATCAACGTTTCCAAACAAGCAAGTGACACTAATGTCGTCTATTATATATGGTTCTTACTTTAGAAAAATGCTTTGGCAATGATCTAAGTCAAGATGTAAATAAACAACTTTGAGGGTTTAAAATTGAGATTGTGTGTGACTAAAGCCGGCTTATAACTATCAAATTATGATACAGTAATTGTGTATATCTTCCAATTAAAATGTTTAAATTGAAAGTTCCCATTTTTGGACGTCTATTTTATAGATATTGTTCATCTACCTCAGTTTTAACAGTGAAAGAAACTTTGCTAACAAAACCTGTAAATTGCAAAGTAAAAGTTCAGGTAAAATGTTTGTTTTCTTGTAATCCAAAAAACTTAGGCCTGGCGCTAAAAATGGTGGGACAGATTCCATAATAGAGGTTTTCGCAAAATGTGGCGAGATTGGATCTCGCCAAGCTAGTAATAATAAGAGTATTTTTTTTATTTATTTGACACATATTTTACTATTGTATAACTAGAAACGATAACAATTAATCAAACTGTTAGATATATATGTAGTTTTGACAGACTTTAAATGGGTCCTCCCTAGATTACAGGGTGATATGGGTCGTTAAGAAATGGAAAATGGCTGTATGGCCGCTGCTTATTATAACAGGTAGCATGGATATATCTCTTCGATGGAACATGTAAAAAATTTCACCTTTATGTGACAATGGACAATATGCACTGTGTCACGAAACATCTATTAAAACTTATCCAATTTACTAATTCGAACAAGATAAACCCGAAAATCAACTTTAAAATACACAAAAAGTTTAATTTAAGCATAATAAGTGTTTAAAAAAAATGCTCAAATCACCTGACTCAAAACGAGGCGTAAGCTTGTGTGACATCGTAATTCAGGAGATCACTTGTTGGCTGCATGTTAGCTTGGCACAGCTGGAATAAGAGTCCTCCATTTGGCAACTCGCATTGCAGTCAGGAATTTAGCGGCACAATTAGTTATAGTGTAATAGTTGGTGGTATAATTGGCGATTGCGACGCGATCGCCGAATGGAGGACTCTTATTCCAGCTGATCCGTTAGCTTTGTTATGTACTCATACAAACAGGAAAAACTACTGAATATATAGTATATTAAACCAAGTTTTATAATTGTAAGAATGATAGTTCTTAAATTTTGAAATAAAGTTATTTGATATTTCTATTTACAATTCATTGATAGCAATTCAAAACCAGTAATTGCAGCCAGAGCAGAATACAAACATTAGTATACTTTCATATTATTCCGTCGACCATGCCACTGAATCCGAAGAGCATTATCAAATCTTATAGACTAGTTCAGCGTTTCCCAACCTTTATACTCCCACGGAACCCTTTTGATAATGCCCAAGTTCCGCGGAACCCTAGCGTCCATGTAACAATATTTTTCTTACTATTTTGTAATTATTAATTAAAACGGAAAGTAAGTAACAAAGAAATCGTTTATTTATTATATTTATTTATTAGAATCATAAGAAAACAGCTGCAAGGTTTTGGAAATACAATTTTAAGTATTTAAACAATTTTAGCAAGTTTAAAAAAAATTAAAACAATTCTTAAATAATGTAGCTGTTAAGGTGATGATTTAGGTCCTAAAAACTTAATATAGGAAAAGTTGTTGTAATAAAAATACAAGTACCAAAGGGGGGTCTGGGGGTCCTCCCCCAGAAAATTTTTGGAACATTACCCCTAAAAACAGGATTTTATCTTGTTTTTGGTACAATTAGTCCGAATTTCGGACATATATTTTTTGGTAGGATTTGGAATTTGAGGAACTTATTATAATAAAGTTGTTAATAATAAAATTCCAAGTACAAAAGGGGGGTTTGGGGGCCCCTGAAATGTTTTGAAATTTGACCCTAAAATACAGGGTTTTAACTTGTTTTTGTACGTTCGAATTTTGGGGGGGGGCAGGGCCCCCTCGTCCCCCCTTATATACGCCACTGCTAACCCCCCACTGTATCTTAAAACCACATTGCAACGGACACAGTGGATACATCTGGTTTACCCAGCAAAGGAGTGCCGCGCATCCTTCTTTTTGTTATCTGGAGACCAGTGATCCTCCAAAACTTCAAACGACCCCCCCCTATTGGGGGAGAGATATCATATGGGTTTGGAATTTTGTGAGAAAAGTCTGTTTTCGGGAATCGGAAACAGAGGTTTTCGAGGTTCCGCAAGAAATTTGAAGGGAAAAAATTTTTTTTTAAAAAATTTTTTTTTTCGAATTTCTCGCGGAACCCTTGAGGAGGCCTTGCGGAACCCCAGGGTTCCGCGGAACCCCGGTTGAGAAACGCTGGACTAGTTTGCTGAATCTGACAGTAGTGACAGTTACTGAACCTGGATAATACTTAAGAACCAAATATTTATTAATTATGGATTACTTCTAACTTATAAATAATTTAATCAAAATGTTTTCCTTAAAAAGTATCCAGCAAGTCTACTAATAGTGTTAACATAGAGTCAACATTCTGAAAAAAACATACACCAATGAATTGTGGAACCAATGAATTGTGAATACACCAATGAATGAATTTCTTAAATACCCTTACTTATCTTTTTTTTTTAATTCTGATGGTTGCACAGCACAGTTTAAGAACAAATACTAAATTTTAAATGTGGTTTTACTTATAGATTATAAATTAGAATGAAAATGTACATATAGTAAATTGGAAATATATTTTAACTTCTAGGGCTGGGTTCAGGCTGTAAGATTACATAAAGGTGTATACTTTGTGGATTTGGTTGATGGAACCTGTCTTGACAGACTGCAGATTATTATTGATGCTGAAAAGAAGAGGTATTTATACAATCTAGAATTTGTAACTTAAAATAACAAACTCTTGAGTTTATTTTACATAAAATTGATTTAACATAATAAGTTGAGTTAACAACATAAATTGAGTTAAATGGACCCACCTTGGTGGGCTTCACACCTGTATTAGTTGGTTGTTAATATTTGTATTTGTATGAAATTTTATTTTTCAGTGTTCCATCGTACGGTAGTTCCATTAAAACTGTTGGCTCCATTATTGAAAGTTCCCATAAAGGGCAGGATATTGAACTAATAGCTGAATCCTGGTGTACCATAGGGCCTTGTGCGGAGGTTATTGTTTTTTTTTTCATTTTTATATGGTTTTTTATTTAAATTTTGCTAAGAAAATAAGTTTATTTTATAAAAGAATTGAATAAAATCCCTTTTAATGAGGTGAGCTGACAATATTCAACAATATTGTCAGCTCACAAATATATTAAATTTTTATTGCATTAAATAATGTAATATGATTGCAGGGTATTTAGCTCTTCAGTGTGTGCTTTCAAGAACAGTAGACTTATGTAACACAAGTGAACTATACCTGAAGTGTAAAATAGAGGTCAAGAAAATCTTAAGGCCTAAATTTATTTTCATTATCAAGCTTTTTACGTTTATTCATGCATTATTAAACTTGTTATTTAAATTTTCTTTTTTTGATTGATCAAAATATTTTTCTATGAGAAGTATGGCAGTTTTTTCCATTTAAACTATTTTTACCTCCTGGTTAAGATCAATACTAACCTATTTTTTTTTAAATCATTAATATATTTCTTGCTTGATGTATGGCAGTATTTATCTTAAAAATTCTTCTTGATGTGTTATACAGGAATCATGTGTTACAATTTTTTCTATTGCATTGTATGGACTCACTTATAGAGTAGTTTTGTAGTTTTTAAACTGCTGGATTGTAATTACAGATGTCTAACTTGATTCTAATGGATTTTCTTTTGGTATATTTTTAAATATTTTAACTTTTTAATTGCTTGAAATAGTGCAAAAAAAAATTAATTTTCCAGTGCTTGAATTAGAATAAGAATAAATTTTACACACTTCAAAAGTGATACTTATTGTTTAATTTTTAAAAAATGCTTAACAATATACTAAAGGTTTTTAGTTTTAATTTTCGATTAAGTTTTTGTTTAATTTTTTTTTTATTCAAAACTTTTATATGTTTATTCACTTTTTAGTCCTACCCATTTGTTTATCATCAAAAGTTTTCTCCTGAATTCATCAGGCAACACTTACATTTAAGACCAAGAACAAGAAGATTTTCATCTGTTTTACGAATTAGAAACCATGCTTCTATGGCTGTTCATAAATATTTTCAGGTATTTTTATTCATAGATTTGGGAACTACATTGAAATTATTCTTCAGACTGTATCTAAGATTTTACCAAATTGGCTAATTAAGGGCTTTGGTGTAATAACTAGATATCTCCACTTTCAGTCAAATTTCGAAATTTTTGGAAATTTGATCCTCAAATGTAGTGTTTTAACTTATGTGAAATAATCTGACTTCGAATTTAAAAACTTAACCAATTTATTGAGGACACACAATTAAAAGCAGTAGAGAAAAGACCAAGTACTAAAACCAAAACAACAGGCTTACATGAAATATACATGAAAACTACACAAGTTTAGAAGTCTCTTTTGCTGCTATCAAACTGCTCACAATAATAACTCGGCAAATCAGTTGGCACTTGGACCCGACATACTCCCCCCTTTTCGCTGAGAGTTGTCATGCGAAAAGTAAATCCAAGTCCAAGAGACCCAATCTTTCTGGAACTCGTAAAGGTCTGCCAAACCTAGAAACTCCTGATAAAGAAACTGGAACCTGATTGCGTTGATGTCTCTGAATGTCTGATTCCTCTAAAGGCTGAACACTAGAATAGAAACTGTCAAGACCAGGAGGGTCAACCTTTACCTCTGAGAAATCCCGAACCTCCAATGGGAAAATTCTCTGTACTGGACGCAACAAAGTCCCCAGCTGTGTCTTGAGTCTGACAGTCCTCACTACACCGTCTCTTCCAGGTATTAATTCGATGATTTTACCTAAAGACCAGTTGATTCGTTTACTGGAATCATCTCCTATGAGGACCACCTCATCAGTTCCACGGGAATGACCCAAATTTAGTTTCCCGGCCTTCCTCTGAAAAAGACCTAAATATTCTTTTTGAAAACTATGGCGATAATCTTTCAATAACTTTAACCTACACCTAACCCGTTTTTTACGACTGACGTAATCCATTTTATCCAAGTCGTAGACACCAGAACCACGCCGGTTCACCAGAGCAAGCCGTAGCTCTAAATTGCTGAAACTTTATACAAGACCTCAAAACATGCCTTACAGTTTTCCTACTCCTCATCCAATATTGTTCCCTGTGCTCATCAATCCTTTCTGTTAGTAGAGTTTTGACCCTCACAATCCCTCCTTTATCAGCGAATGCACTTACCAATGGGATTTCAGAAACCTCAGGAAAATATCGCGACTGCACTAAACGTATTAAGGTTTTCTTGGCTATTTCTTCCTCGCTGAGGGACAGGTCACCAAATTGTCTCAGCTCGACATTATTTCTCATATTGTTAATGAACCACAGAATCCTTGCCACTAATCTAATAAGGAACCGACTGTCTGAAAAATTAGCCGCATACCATGGAACAGCCTCCTCCACCACCGAAAGACCCAAACGAACCTTCCCCCTTTCGACATTATTCACCTCTTCTAAACTGCAGTCCACTAGTTTTTTCAGCCACTTATCCGGGGTTTCTGCCAGCCAAGATGAACCCGTAAACCAACTAGACTCTGTGAATCGACAAGGAGTACACCCCCTAGACAGTAAATCTGCCAAATTTGAACTACCTGGTACATGACACCATGAACCCGCATCCATTAAGTCGTTAATTTCCTTTGCCCTATTAGAAACAAAAACCGACCAATCTCCAGGATTCCTTAACCACCATAGCTCAACCATAGAATCACTCCAGGCAACCACCCTAAAACTAGCCAAATCCATTGACCTTAACACCGAATGAACCAACCTAGCCCCCTCGCAGCAAGCCATCAGTTCTAATCGAGGGATAGTCAAAGGTTTTAAGGGCGTGACTCTTCCCTTAGCCCTGACAAACTGAACCTCCTCAGCTGCCTCCTGACACACTGCACGATGCCTCTCCCGTGTGGAAACATTGTTGCATAAAGGCCTTATCTCACTTTTGAACGGCAATTTCACTTCCAACCTAACATCCGGAATCACAGACAAACTATCTCTGAAACTTTCAATACTCTCATCATAAAAAAGTTTTTGTTTACCATCCACTACTGGGTCCCTTATACCAATAGAGTCCAACTCCTATAAGTCACTAATACTTAAATCTGAACAACACAATGAAGCAACTAGAGACACCTCAGTATGCAAACTGTTGGACCATCCTTAATCATCCAGAGCTCCGTAACTTTCATAATCTTTAACTTTACCCAATACAGTATTCCCAAACTTTGTTTCACATACCAGCAACCCAACATCAAGAACCTTGGAACTGCCCAATAACACCTTGCCCACCATGTCTGCTCCTAACAAAATATCAATATCCTTCAAATCACTATCCAGATCAGAAACCCTGATATTTCGAGTTTTTAACTCGGCCAATACTCTCAAATCTCCAACCTTAGGTACAGAATTACAGATCTTACCAACTGGCAGCAACTGAAAAAGACTGTTGTAAGTGTCATCTAAATTCCTAAGCACGACATTATAGACATTGTGATACTGGGGTTTTGTCATCCTCCCCCCAAACAAACCGTGGACAATGCTTTGTTTCGACACTGGTTGCAAGTCCAGAAGATCAACTACTTTTTGAGTAACGTACGATCTTTGAGCTCCACTATCAAATAACAATTGAGCTTTTAATTCTTTGCCATTGTGAACCACTCTAACAATAGCAGTCTGCAAATACACTGCATCTCTCAAAGACATAGATGACAGCACAGCAGATTGAGTAGCCTTTCCATCGGATTCCTGAAAAACCTGAACCTGAACCAAACCTAGATTCTCTGCCTCCTCCCTCCCTGGACACATCAGAGACACATGAGGCCTTTGGCAATTTGGACACAAGATCACTTTTCTCTTGTCCTCCAGGCTCATTTTGCGCGCAGAAAAATGTGACCCAGAACAGAAAATGCACACCATTTGGCCTGTACTTTGCATATTTACCAAAGCTGATGCTGTTGAAACTCCAGTGTCCCGGGAAGTCCTCGATTCTGAAATCGGTGATCGTGGCCCCATACCAGATGGTGCCAGCAAGATCATCTCTTCTGACTCCACTTCAGCTCTCAGGAAGTTCATGAGATCCCCCAAAGATCAAGCACTGAAACTAGCCGCCCCACCAGCATCACCTGTTAAAGGCTTTCTTTCCCAGGCACAGAGAACATTCTCCGGTAAACATGACTCCACTAAAGGCTCCAAAAAGTCTTCAAACTTTTCCTTGGTTCTACCTAAGCTTTCCAGGGCTTGTAACTTTGATTCCAGCAAGTCATACAACTCGCATAAATCCACTTTTCCCTTTCCCGTGGCACTCTTCGCCACCAAAGACAACAGCTCCCTCACATAAATTTGAACAAGAAGATCCTCACAGCCGAATCTTGCTTTCAGCTGCGTGACCGCCTTCTGATAATTACTCTTCGTGGGTGGAAGGCTGCACACTAGCCGAGCGGCCTTTGAACCGGGAATGGATCAAATACTGAAACTTGTCCTCATCAGGGATTGAAGGATCTTTGTGGACTTTTTCAAACTGGGCCCAAAAAGCCAAATAATCCTTAGGATCACCACCAAATTTCCTGAACTCTATTCTTGGAAGATCGAACTTTCTCTTCTCACCCTCTTCGGAAGCAGTCACTTGAAAAGATGCCAATTCAGCCGACAGACGTACGTAGGTATCTCTGTAAACCTCTGCTTCACTAAAGTCCTTGTCGTGGTCTTCAGGCTTCCCTTCAAGCAAAGTCTTCAATACTTGCTCCTGAACATCTTCCAGCCTGGAAAACTTGTCCTGAAGCTGTGCCTTTAACACGCCAGCACACTGAGCCACTGTTCCACTTCTCAGAGCATCCTCTACCTTATTTGCGCAAGCCGTAAACGATATCCTCAAATTCTTCCGAGCGGATTTCAATGCAGCCGCCATGGTTCTTCAAGTCGCAGGACGCCACAATGTGAAATAATCTGACTTCGAATTTAAAAACTTAACCAATTTATTGAAGACACACAATTAAAAGCAGTTGAGAAAAGACTAAGTACTAAAACCAAAACAACAGGCTTATATACATGAAAACTACACAAGTTTAGAAGTCTCTTTTGCTGCTATCAAACTGCTCAGCAAATCAGTTGGCACTTGGACCCGACAACTTATTTTGAGAAGCTTTGGGTCTAAGAGAGGCTTTTTCCGGAGTGCCTTCCTTGGGTCCACTCCCGGTTTAGTCTTTTCAATAGCCAATATGCAGCCCAAATTTTTTGCCGATCCAGTAAATGCCTTTATTTGGATTAAAGGCAAACTGTGCTTTCTGATATTATCATTTTAAAAAAGTAATCAATCTCTAAAAATAGTTTGAAATGAATTCTCAAGTCTGTAACAACTTAAAAGACATCCAGATTTATTTTCTACTTTCTTCTTAAAATTCTACTTATAATATTTGACAAGTAGCCACGACACACACCAACAAAGAAAACACTGCATATTTAAGGCAACAATTATTATTTAAGTGTATTGCTAAATTGGTGAATCTTGCAGTGAATAAATTTGCTGTGAATGTGGAGATACCTGGTTCTTACCCCAAAGCCTTCAAATTTAAAAATGTTTGAAGCATTAATTATATATTAGCTTTTAGTGAACAAGTGACATATTCATGCTACTCTTTTTCTTAACTTCTCTAATATACTATCTATAAAATAAATTTTTATGAAAAAATGTTTAAGGTTGTAAATCATATTACTAAAGTCTTCATAAGTAAAACAAGAATATTTGTTATGTGTGGCATGTAGCTCTGTTTGTCCTTTCCCAATACTCTATTGACTAAAGTTAAGTTTTCCTAATCTCTGATTGTCTGTTTATCATGATGTTGATAGAGCCTTCTCATCAACTGTGTTTTCTACCACATGTTGTCTGTTTTCCAAGGATTTTTAATATACAATAAGTCTTTGGCTATGGTAAACTCAAATCCTCAACTTCAGGTCCCAATTTACAAGGCACCCATCAGATTGTTGCATGTTAAACCTTGAACTGAGGTTCAATTCTACTTATACATGGGTTTGTTTAAAATTATGGTTTCCAGGACTGACGAAATTGCCTCTTTGGTGTGTTTTTTATTACTATTTTTCTCTTCATTTTCTAAAACTCTAAAACCATTCAAGAAACCCCTTGTAAAGATTCTCACCAAGTGCAAAGAGAATTTGCTCTTTGTATCTGTGAGAAGAAGAGACGTGAGGCCCGTGGATCGCAGATGGCAAACAGAGCTTTATTATAACGAACAAAGCATTTATACGAATTACAGTAATAAATGTTATAAGCAGGGCCATCTGGTCTTGGGCCAGGGTGTGAGAGCGCACAGGCAGCATAGCAGAGAGAGGGACCCGAATTTCTTTATGTGATTATATACCCCATACATTCTAATAGTATCTTTTGAATATTTGGTTCCCAGGAAAGGATTTTTTTTTTTTTTTTTTGCGCTTTACTACTTTTTAAAGATTTTGGAAGGTTTTGTAATTTTATGAAATAGATTTCCAATGCCAATTTCTTCAAAAATAGATATAGAGGTTTCTTTGAGGTATAAGAATTGTAAAAAATCATTTAACAGACGCGACGGGTATTTTATTATTTTTTCACTGATGCTCCTTCGTTCAGGCCAAGTCCGACTGTACACAACAGATTACATGTTTTTCCCCAACGGGACAGATTACAAACTTTTAAATTTTAAACAGTGTTAAGGAAATCCAGGTATGCCTAAAACTTTTTTCAATAAGGAATTCCATTTTTTTTCCATAAAGATAAATACAAAATTTCCTTTGCATGGCTTCAATCTTTTTATTGCAAAATAAAAGCAATTTTGATCATTTTAAGAGAATTCAATTAGGAATTCATTTTTAAATATTCCCAATCATATAAGAATTATCAAGCCACCAAAAAGGGTTGGATTGGCAGCCCAGATATAAGGTGTTACTATCTCTGTTCATATGGGAAATGGTGATACAACACACCTAGTTGAGCAAAAATTACCAAACAAACCTACTGTAAGTAAAGTGGTACAGTGATAGAGGACAATATGTGCTACATCATGAAAATCACGACCAACTAAAGGAAAGGAATAAAGGGAAATTTTCATTCACTAAAATTGAACACAATTTCTCATTTCAGGAACTACTCAAAATTTTTTACTCACTTCTCATGACATTTTGTTTACAAAATGTTTGAAAATATAGACTACACTCATTGAAATTTTATTACAGGATGAAGGATTTTGTTTTGTACACACACCTGTCATCACTTTAAATGACTGTGAAGGTGCTGGAGAAGTTTTTACCATAGAAGTAAGCTGCTAAAACCAAACGCATGATCTTGTTTCAATTATTTTTTCCATGAAAATTCCGAACTGAAAAGTGAACATTCATGCTTATAGACAGTGAAGAAGGTAGAAACAATGGAAAAACTGGAGAACAAAACTACAGATCAAAATGAAGTGAAGAAAGAAGGTGACTTAAGAAGTGAATCCAGCTTGCAGAGCAATTCTAATCCAATGCAAGAAGAAAAGTTTTTTGGTTCTCCAGCTTATCTCACTGTTTCTGGTCAACTGCATTTAGAAGCATTAACTTGGTTTGAATTCTTTTTTTTACTTGTACCTTACCATCCATTTTAAAGGTTATTTGAACCAAAATTCTTATTTATATTAAGCAAACCTTCTCTTTTACCTCAAAATATTGGGTACATAATTTGATTAGGCATGAAATGAAAATCAAGCTTCTCAAGTCTTAAAACACCTTATAAATGCAATTTGAAAGTCGACTAACTACAGTAACTTTAATGATACAAAAAAAGTATTATATTTTCAAATCTCTAACATACGATACTGTAATAGAATTTCTGTAATTTATTTTTATGGGGCTGATTCATATGGTATATTTTTGTATCAAGTGACACATGAAAGCTCTGTTGTTGAATGAATTATACATACTTGTATCAAATCAAATGTATCAGCAAAACTCAAGTTTTTTGTAACAATACCATCGTTTTATAATATAATTTTATCAATACATCTTAACTTTGAATAACAGTAATATTTCTTTAAATGACTTAAATTTACTTCCAAAGAATAGTTGGCAAGGTGGTGCAAATAACATTTTTTAGCCATGTTTTCTTTTGGAAATTCTGTGTGTTTTAAAAGCTTTTTTTCTAGCTTATCACGTGTATATAACTTTGGTCCAGCATTCAGAGCAGAGGGCTCTCAAACTAGATTGCATGCCAGTGAGTTCCAAATGATAGAAGCTGAAATTGCTTTTGTAGATAGTGTTGATGACTTGTTAAAGGTCAGTTAATGTAAGCATCTTTATAAAGGATATTGCAGTTTTTTATCTGAAGTATATAAAATATTTTCAATGTGGTTTTCTTATCATTTAGTCAGTAGAAAATTGTATCAAGAAAGTTACGGAAACCATCCTAAGCTCATGTAGATCTGAAATAGATTTCCTTTCTAAAGAAATTAAACAGCATGATTTGTACTTAAATAATATTTTGGAGAAGCCTTTTGTGAGGTAAGAATTGATGTAATAGAAACTTTTCAATATAACATTTAATCTTGGTTAAAATTTTTTATTTGTACTCTATTTACCAACAGGATGTCTTACAAAGATGCTATTCGCATACTAGAACAGCATAGAAAATCACTAAAAACACCTATTAAGGTAAGCATATTTAAAAAAAAAAAACTATTCAAAATAAAATTCCAAACATTTAAACACTTGTAATAATAACCAATACTTGAAGAATAAAAAACAGTTTTCTCTTAAAAATTTTAAGTATGATAAAACCTTTTTTTAAACCTGGAATTTCAATTCCCAAGTAACCCATTGGGAACCCCAAAGAATTTTCAGAACCCTAGCAGTAATAAAGGTATAATGACACACATTTTAATTCCACTTTAATTTTTCTCTAGACATAAAAAATTAATAGCTATACAATTTTATTTGTATCATTTTAATCTGTAAAGTTTTCTGTGTATTACCTGCCACTGGATTGAGGCAGTAGCATAGCCAGAAAAAATTTAGGAGGGAGATATGGGGTGGTTTTCTATGGTCAAAAAAAGAAAACTTCTGAGTTTAGGATGGGGGGGATATATCCTCAAATCCCCCCCTCTGGCTAGGCCCCTGGATTGAGGCACTAATTTGAGTGCATATAGATAGATGGATTTGAAACTCAGTATTTTAAAAGTTTGGGAAGCAAATATTTAAGGATAGCAAGTAATGACTATTAAAACACTAATTTATTTAATTTATATTTAGAATTTCAAATGAAACTTAAAAAGTGAGAAAACTATCCATTTCATTATTTTTTTTAAATTGACAGATAATTTCTTTTTTAACCCTCCATTTAAGGACTGATTGACTAATTAATTTACCTAAATACTTTACCCTAGGGGTGGTCAACCTTTTTTGAAAAGAGCACAACTATTTTGTGAAAATCTTTATACTTGCCACTTCCAATTTAGAAAATAATTTTTCACAGGCTGCTTTTCAGTAGTAAAAAAACTAGCAGCATATGAATATTTAGTTTTTAATCCATCATAATTAGCAGCATTGTTGATTAATGGCTTTAATGTGAAATGTTATTTTCAAGACATTATTGAAAGAAAGCTTGTTCCCTAAAGAGGACATTTTCATTAAAAAAAAATGCAATGTACACTTATTTGTATCATTTTCAAAATATGAGAAATGTGATTCATTAAAAAATAACTTTTCCTTATTTTCAATTTGTAGTTCGGGGATGATCTGGCTACAGCTCATAAGCAGTTTTTGGTCAGACATTGTGATAATATTCCAGTTTTTGTTTCCATGTTTCCTTCTTCAATCAAACCATTTTATATGAAAGAGGATGAAGATAAAATGGTTAGATAGATTTCGAATATTTTGTTTCTTTTAACTTGTTCATAGTTGGTTCTGTTTGAGATATTTGCTCACTGTTGATTTGTTAACTTATAAATTAGTTATTTGTGACATAATCCAAAGTGATTGATGCATTTTTAAATATTTATTTATAGTTGCTAGAAGGCTATGCTGTTCGTTAGTTTTGTAATTTTAAATAAGCAAAACTGTATTTTATCCTAAAGAAAATGGAGTTTCATTTGAGTAAATTAAGATGGGATGGGTTTTGTTTATAAAGAGGACCCAAATGTCCAGGAATGAGTAAGAACCTTTTCAAATTTCTGAACATTTTTTGAAAAGGTTCTACAGGTAGTCAGTCTACAAGTTGTAATTACAACCCACAATTGATATTTACCTTTTTAGACCAGACCTAGCAGTCTCAAATTTTCCATAGGATTCAAATGGCAATGTAAGGCAGTTTAGGACTGAAAGGGTTAAGCATAACTAGTAATGCCCAATAATTAGTAATAGTCTGGAATAACTAGTAATGCCCAAGCATGGTGATAACTTTTATAACAGCCAAAAATTACTGGAAACTTTTAATGTCAGATTTACCATTTACAATATTACATGTAACATTTATAATTCAATAATTATAATCAACATGTTCTGTGCAATCTAATTGACTTTTAGTGGGTAAATTAAACACAAATTGAGTTTTATTCAAGTATTTTTGATACTGAATATTTTGAAATTTCTGTGCATCTAACCTTGAACTAAATAACATAACTTTTCAGGCATATTGTTTTGATCTTTTTGCTGCTTATGGAGGTGAAATTTGTGGAGGAAGTTTAAGAGAGGATAGTGAATCAAAACTTAAAGAGAAGTTCCCATTAGATAACAGCAATTTGCAATGGTAACTTTTTATAAAGATTAAACCAATAAAATCCCAACTCTACTCATATAATAATTTTATTTTATCTGAAAGTTGAAGCTACTTACAAAGATTTTTCAACAAAACTGGATATTATGCTTTCTTTATGGTTTCAAATTTAGAGTTGCCGAAATAATAGTGCAAGTTAGCATTGAATTTGTTTTAAAAGTCTTCTGAGTCTGAATCTTTTCTTCTATATATATATATATACATATGAAATTTTCAAGTTACTGAAATAAAATTGCACAACTATTTAATTTTAAATTCTTAGTCTTAAAATCCTACACGAGGGTAGTTTGAAAAGTTCTCGGCCTCACCCAGAACACGCACTCTAATTCGCGCGAATTTTTTTCTCCTGTTAGAACAACTCTTCAAATGAGCCTAATTAAATTTTTGGGTTGTTCTGATCAGAATTCTGCTGTCGGGAATTTTTTTAATGAGTTAAGGTGAGCTTATTTTCAATAAGGGAGAAAAGAGAGTATCGATCTGTTATAAAATTCTTTTTAAAAGAAGGGATATCACCAAATGAAATTAATTCTACGATCGTAAATGCGTAAGGAGACTCTTTACCTTTGTTTTCCCCATGAAAGAATTAGAGTTGAAGCTTTAACATGGTTGCAAGAGTGTTCTTAAAGAACCATGTGAAAAACGTTCAAAATGAGCCGCCATACCGAAAATCGTCGAAAAGTGCCCCCTATAATTTTAGAATAATGATGAAAGAAGGTAGGGACATTTCTAATAGTCTAAGGATTTCAAAGGAGTGCATAAGTTATTTTTTGCACGAGGAATTGCGCGTGAAACTAATTTGGACAAGATGGGTGCCGCGAATCCAAATTGTGGCTCAAAAATGCATTGAAATGACGACTTAATTGCGCTTTTTTATGAGATTTACACAAAATAAAAGCGTTTTTTTACGTCTATATGCAGAAAGACATAACTTAGAACTTTTAAGTAAAATAATAATCAATGCAATGGATAAAAGTCAGTTTTTCAGCACCAAAACGTGCTATCCGCTGGAAAATTCATGGGGTAAGAATTCTGGGATTTCAGGGAAATTTTGTCAATGGATTTCAAGGAGAAGGGTATGAATATAATAGCAGAATACTGATCTAAACTGTTGATGAGAATCCCCAAGAAAAAAGACCCATTTAGCAGATTAAAATGCCATTTTTCATTAGAACAGTGCTTCTGTTTACAAACATGTTTTTGCGGTGGGAAAACTGAGGGATTTGAGTTAAAAATTTTAAAAGCACCTATCCAATTACCCAGATTTGGTATCTTCAAACTTCTATCTCTCCTCCAAAGTGAAAAATTTTCTCTCTGGTCACCGTTTTTCTTCGAATTAAGAAGTAACTGTGAGATGAATAGGTTTTTTCACGAAAATCTAGAACAATCCCTAAAAGAACGTAAAATAAGACAGGACTGTCGTTCTAAGAAGTGAGGCAGCTTACAAGGAGGCAATGTTGAAAAATGAACCATTTTTGAAACCATAAGTTGTCATTTTCATAGTCAGGCCGAGAACTTTTCAAACTACCCTCGTATAGTACAATAGTAACTATTAAATGCAGTATATTTTAAGAAATTTATTGCAATCTGATGTCTTAAATTTTATAGGATGCATTGCCTGTTTATTATTTAAAAAATACCTTAAATTACTTGTTATTTTAGGTACTTTGATCTGAGAAAATATGGATCTGTACCCCATGGAGGATTTGGAATAGGTTTTGAAAGACTCCTTCAAAGCATATTAGGATTTTCAAACATTCGAGATATAATACCTTTCCCAAGGAGAAGATTTGATTGCAAATGTTAAACACAGTGTAAATAAATTAAATTTCTTTTAATTGGTTTATTATGATTATTGAAATCTCATTGATAAATGCCAAATCAACCTTAATATGTTTACATTAGTTGAAAAGAAAATATTCTATCATAGTACAAAAATTCTGCTTAGTGTCCATCGCCTACTTTTTTCTCCTCAGTAGATAGTTCATCAATTTTTGACTTATGGCGCTGGATTTCATCTTGCAACTTTTTTATTTGTTCTTGATGATGATCAATTTCTTCATTCAAATGGCCTTTCAACTTTTGTATCTGCTCCTTTTGCTAAAAAAAATCACATACATTGAAATTTGAGGGGGAGGATTAAATTTATCTTTTCATCAATATCTGAGATTAATTCAAGAAACTTCTAAAAATCTAGTTTTGTAAGTCACTAAGGTTATAAAATTCTTATAAATTTTGCACTTAAAACTGGATTTTGTCAAGATAGTATTTAAAAGTTTGTTAAATCCCATCCTACCCGAGTTCACTGCATCCACTTTGGAGATTACCATTATAGTCAGGGTGCCAAATGGCAAAAAAGGGGTCAACCTCGAAATCGCGTATGGCTTAAATGTTTTGATGGTTTCTGATAGAGTTAATAGTGTAGATTTCAAAACCAGTTGATGCCACTCTGCAATTGTTGAGGAATTTTTAAAAATTAAAAATTTTTAAAAATGGCCCAAAACAAATTTCAAAAAATCAAATAATAGTAATCGGGACTTATGATACATGTTTATAGGCTATTTTTCAGTGCTGAATACGAATATTCCAATTAAAATTTAAAAAATTTTAAATTTCAATTTTTAAAAATTATTTGAAAAATTGGATATTTGAAAAAAATAAAACACCGCTCAAAACCACAAAATAAATGTAAAAGAAGTAATTCAAACGGTTATCCCTTAGAAATGACTTAAATAATGACATACTAAAATTAAAAGAAAATCGGACAATAAAAAGTTTAATTTATTTCAAATTTTCAATTTTTCTGGCCCCAAAAATTGACCTTTTTAAAAATTCTTGTTAAAAACGTTTGAAGCATTTGCCAAGGTCATTTTTCCATGGATATTGTAGCTAGATAGCTATATAACATAAAAAACACAATTGATGATTAAATCATTAGTTAATTAATTAATTTATTAAAATGAACATTAAAAATACAGGTAAAATCATTCAATCAAATATAACAGAAAATATTTTAATAATATTCGGTGACAAATCATCTAATAAATAATTAAATTAAAAAGAGACAAAATTTCATTTAAAAAAAATAAAATTTTTAACAAATTTAAAAATTTTAAATTTTTAAAAATTTTTAAATTTTGTTGTATAGGCATGTGATACATGTCTGTAGGCTATATTTTAGTGCTGTTTACGAATATCAGGCTAACTTTTATATAAAGTTTAGAATAAGTGTGGAAAAATTGAAACATTTAAAACAAAAGTATTAAGATAAATGCTTTAATTTTTCCACACTTATTTTAAATTTTATTGAAAAGTTGGCCTGATATTCGTAAACAACACTAAAATATAGCCTACAGACATGTATCACATGCCTATACAACGAAATTTAAAAATTTTAAAAAATTTAAAATTTTTAAATTTGTTAAAAATTAAATTTTTTTAAATGAAATTTTGTCTCTTTTTAATTTAATTATTTATTAGATGATTTGTCACTGAATATTATTAAAATATTTTCTGTTATATTTGATTGAATGATTTTACCTGTATTTTTAATGTTCATTTTAATAAATTAATTAATTAACTAATGATTTAATCATCAATTGTGTTTTTTTTATGTTATTTAGCTATCTAACTACAATATCCATGGAAAAATGACCTTGGCAAATGCTTCAAGCGTTTTTAACCAGAATTTTTAAAAAGGTCGATTTTTGAGGCCAGAAAAATTGAAAATTTGAAATAAATTAAACTTTTTATTGTCCGATTTTCTTTTAATTTTAGTATGTCATTACTTAAGTCATTTCTAAGGGATAACCGTTTGAATTACTTATTTTACATTTATTTTGTGATTTTGAGCGGTGTTTTATTTTTTTTCGAATATCCAATTTTTCAAATAATTTTTAAAAATTGAAATTTTATATTTTTTAAATTTTAATTGGAATATTCGTATTCAGCATTGAAAAATAGCCTATAAACATGTATTATAAGTCCCGATTACTATAATTTGATTTTTTGAAATTTGTCTTGGGCCGTTTTTAAAATTTTTTAATTTTTAAAAATTCCTCAACAATTGCAGAGTGGCATCAACCGGTTTTGAAATCTACACTATTAACTCTATCAGAAACCATCAAAACATTTAAGCCATACGCGATTTCGCACTTTTTGACTTGGCACCCTGACTATTATGAGGAACAAGAACAAATAAGCAGTTTTAACTGCATTTTTCTTGATATTTCCAGAAAAAACTAAAAAAAATCTGAATGAAATATATGTAAACTAAGCAGATCCTAGTTTTTTAAAAACTTACTTGTCTCCTGAAAAACTCCTCTTCCCTGGCCGCTTCCATTTTCCCAAAGCTACCGCCAGCATCTCTGAAAGAATAACCACTATTAAATCAATTTAATTGCATTTAGTTGACAAGCCCATCTTGCAAAGAGAGCTTACAAAGCCAGTCTAAATTTTGATTACGTAAATAAGGACTATACTAGACAGCAACGTTTCCTGACCCTATGACATCACTAACAAAATAGTTCCCAGTGCAGTGTCTGAATTTTGAGTAAAATGAAGAATGTCAATTTAAAAATGATTATTTTGTTATTCCCATGTATATATATAGCATCTTTTTATCATGATTTGCATACCAAAACTCTTGCTAGCAACCCAATAGGCTTTCGGTTTATACAGTTTCAGCTTCCGCAAAGTGACATAGGAACAGGAAACGTTGCTGTCGTGTCGAGTATAGCAATAATTTACATGGAACATTTGGTTGCATTCCATTTCAAAAGGCAGTGAAGATTTCAATAAAAATTCCAACCTGAAGATAACTACAGTGTTGGCAAGGCTAATGAGCAATAGTACCAAAAGTTGCACCAACTGTTCAGATAAAAACTTGAAGCAAGTGCTCTAAGTGCCGGGTTCCGTTCAAAATCCCGACAGTCAGAATCCCGACAGATCAGGTTCCCGACGACGAAATCCCGACAGGGTCAGAATCCCGACAGATCAAAATCCCGACTGGGTCAAAATCCCGACAGGTCAAAATCCCGACAGGGTCAGAATCCCGACAAGTCAAAATCCCGACAGGGTCAGAATCCCGACAGGTCAAAATCCCGACAGGTCGAAATCCCGACAGGGTCAGAATCCCGACAGGTCAAAATCCCGACAGGGTCAGAATCCCGACAGGTCAAAATCCCGACAGGGTCAGAATCCCGACATGGTCAGATTCCCGACAGGGTCAAAATCCCGACAGGTCAAAATCCCGACAGTGTAATGTCACTCTTGAGCCGTGAGAGCATGAATTATTGAATTTTTTTGAAATTTTAAATTTTTTAAAATTGATTAAAAACTGGTTTAATACTACACTCCTGCGCGTGCAAGACTTTTTTCTGGGGTTTTTTTCAGTGCTGATTACAGATATTTCATCAAAACGGACGTTTGAAAGATTTTAAAATTTTAAATTTTTTAAAATTGATTAAAAACTGGTTTAATACTACACTCCTGCGCGTGCAAGACTTTTTTTCTAGGCAGCTTTTCAGTGCTGACTACAGATGTTTCTTCAATACTGTGGTTTGAAAGATTTTAAAATTTTAAATTTTTTAAAATTGATTAAAAAATGGTTTAATACTACACTCCTGCGCGTGCAAGACTTTTTTCTAGGCAGCTTTTCAGTGCTGACTACAGATGTTTCTTCAATACTGTGGTTAGAAAGATTTTAAAATTTTAAATTTTTTAAAATTGATTAAAAACTGGTTTAATACTACACTCCTGCGCGTGCAAGACTTTTTTCTGGGGTTTTTTTTTCAGTGCTGATTACAGATATTTCATCAAAACGGAGGTTTGAAAGATTTTAAAATTTTAAATTTTTTAAAAATGATTAAAAACTGGTTTAATACTACACTCCTGCATGTGCAAGACTTTTTTCTGGGTTTTTTTTTTCAGTGCTGATTACAGATATTTCATCAAAACGGAGGTTTGAAAGATTTTAAAATTTTAAATTTTTTAAAATTGATTAAAAAATGGTTTAATACTACACTCCTGCGCGTGCAAGACTTTTTTCTAGGCATCAGTGCTGACTACAGATGTTTCTTCAATACTGTGGTTTGAAAGATTTTAAAATTTTAAATTTTTTAAAATTGATTAAAAATGGTTTAATACTACACTCCTGCGCGTGCAAGACTTTTTCTGGGCCTTTTTTCAGTGTTGATTACAGATATTTCATCAAAACTGACGATTGAAGGATTTTAAAATTTTAAACCAATTTTTAAACAATTTTAAAAAATTTAAAATTTTAAAATCTTTCAAACGTCAGTTTTGATGAAATATCTGTAATCAGCACTGAAAAAAACCCCAGAAAAAAGTCTTGCACGCGCAGGAGTGTAGTATTAAACCATTTTTTAATCAATTTTAAAAAATTTAAAATTTTATAATCTTTCAAACCACAGTATTGAAGAAACATCTGTAGTCAGCACTGAAAAGCTGCCTAGAAAAAAGTCTTGCACGCGCAGGAGTGTAGTATTAAACCATTTTTTAATCAATTTTAAAAAATTTAAAATTTTAAAATCTTTCTAACCACAGTATTGAAGAAACATCTGTAGTCAGCACTGAAAAGCTGCCTAGAAAAAAGTCTTGCACGCGCAGGAGTGTAGTATTAAACCATTTTTTAATCAATTTTAAAAAATTTAAAATTTTAAAATCTTTCTAACCACAGTATTGAAGAAACATCTGTAGTCAGCACTGAAAAGCTGCCTAGAAAAAAGTCTTGCACGCGCAGGAGTGTAGTATTAAACCATTTTTTAATCAATTTTAAAAAATTTAAAATTTTAAAATCTTTCTAACCACAGTATTGAAGAAACATCTGTAGTCAGCACTGAAAAGCTGCCTAGAAAAAAGTCTTGCACGCGCAGGAGTGTAGTATTAAACCATTTTTTAATCAATTTTAAAAAATTTAAAATTTTAAAATCTTTCAAACCACAGTATTGAAGAAACATCTGTAGTCAGCACTGAAAAGCTGCCTAGAAAAAAGTCTTGCACGCGCAGGAGTGTAGTATTAAACCATTTTTTAATCAATTTTAAAAAATTTAAAATTTTAAAATCTTTCTAACCACAGTATTGAAGAAACATCTGTAGTCAGCACTGAAAAGCTGCCTAGAAAAAAGTCTTGCACGCGCAGGAGTGTAGTATTAAACCAGTTTTTAATCAATTTTAAAAAATTTAAAATTTCAAAAAAATTCAATAATTCATGCTCTCACGGCTCAAGAGTGACATTACACTGTCGGGATTTTGACCTGTCGGGATTTTGACCCTGTCGGGATTTCGACCTGTCGGGATTCTGACCCTGTCGGGATTTTGACCTGTCGGGATTCTGACCTGTCGGGATTTTGACCCTGTCGGGATTTCGACCTGTCGGGATTCTGACCCTGTCGGGATTTTGACCCTGTCGGGATTATGACCTGTCGGGATTCTGACCCTGTCGGGATTTCGACCTGTCGGGATTATGACCCTGTCGGGATTTTGACCTGTCGGGATTTCGACCTGTCGGGATTATGACCCTGTCGGGATTTTGACCCTGTCGGGATTTTGAACTGTCGGGATTCTGACCCTGTCGGGATTATGAACTGTCGGGATTTCGACCGTCGGGAACCTGATCTGTCGGGATTCTGAGTGTCGGGATTTTGACCCACACCCCTAAGTGCCACGTTGTTCACAAACAATGTATCTCTTATGGGGTTTCTACATTCTGTATAAAGCAAATTATGCTGATTCTCATTGTTAACTTCCAAAGGTAAATACTTGATAGTCTTAATTAATGCAGATACAATACATAGGCTAGTGATGCACAACCTGCGAACTGATTTGGATTTTTTCAAATAATCCCTATTTTTGATAATCTTTACTTTCCAGATTATTTCCAAGAAAAAAAGACTAGTTATCGCGGAAAAGTCGGAAAATCACTATTTTTCGCAGCTTTGTTTTGCGTGCGGAGTTCCATTCCTCCCGCGACTTCTTTCTCTATCGGCCGCAGGCGCCACGTTGAAGTCGGCTTCTTCTTGCGTTGCTATTGTGATGTAAAAAAAACAACTTTACAGTGGTCAGAAGCCAACAAGTCCAGTGTTCAGGATCACATTCTCCGAAAAAGTTGAAAAATTGCAAATTTTCGCGAAAGTTCCGTTTTTTCCGCACCTAGTTGAAGTTGACTTCTTGTTTAACAGAGGCCTTGCCCCCTAAAAAAAATCTGACTAGGTGTTCAAAACAAGTTAAAAACCTGTTTTTTAGGGTCAAATTTCCAAAATTTTTCTGAGGGAAGACCCCCAGTCCCCCTTTTGTCTTTATATTAAGTTTATCAAAATGCAAATCTTACCTAAAAATGTATGTCCAAAATTTGGACTAAGTGTATCAAAACTATTTAATACCCTGTTTTTTAGAGTCAAATTTCCAAAAAAAAATTCTGGGGAAGACCCCTAGACTCCCCCCTTTGATAGAACATAGTTTAACATTGAATATATTGGTGGGATGTAGTTTGTATTTTAAAGTTATTAAAATTTCTGTTATTTCTCTTTTGTTGCTACATGCTACTAGATTACAATAAATTTGTTTCCACAAATATTCTAGTGACAAACATTCTTTAGTAATTTTAAAGGTTTGATCATTGCTTTATCTTTTAAAAACTGTTTATTTTTTTTAAGTATTCACAATATTATTCATCCTTGGGAAACTTAACCATTAAGAAACTTTTATTTATATGTTTTGATTAATTATTTTAATGAAACATATACTTAGTTTTTTTTAAACAGCGATACGTAATCTGATATTAACTCTATTATAATTTTTACTGTAACTTCTTTTGTGGCCCTCATGTCTGAATCAACAATGAGAGTGGCCCTCCTCCAGTGGCGTGCCGTCCATATAAGCAATGTAAGCATTGCTTGCCTAAAAATATGAAGCTTTTCTTTAAAATTCCACACCAAGAATATAAAATTTTATTTGCGATATTTTATTTTTATATCCTCGCTCCTTCTGTATGTAACCGATGTAACCATACGGTGCGGAGGAGAGTTCACTAAAGGCGCTCATAGTAATAAGTCACCGTCTTTTCCAGCGCGCGGGAGAAACAGCGCAGTGCCCTCTTCTCCTTCTCCCCTTACATTGTAAGCATTTCGAGAATTGCTTCTGCCGTCCCGTGGTTTTCTGTACTTCAGATCTCGGTAGACTAATTTTTTTCGAAGCTTTTAAAGTGTGAATTGGAGAAAACCTTTGGCAGAATTTGCAAGTACTTGCTGCTTAAACTCTAATTTATCTTGATTGAGTTTTTAAATGAGTGTTTTTAAGGGAAAAAAAGTCATTTTAATTTTTCACTTGTAAGCAATTTGGATTTTGCTTTCAATGATTTGCAGAGCCATCTATCGGTTGACCAAGTAAACGTTAAACGATGTCTTGCTGCAAATTAGACAGAGACAAGGAAGGGACCAATCTAGGATTTTAAACTTAACCCCCATTTTTCTGAAAAAGTTTCATGGCAATTTAATTTTTGTGAAAATTATAACACTTTTTTAATTTTTGTGAATTTTTTTATACTTATATAGTTAATATTTTTAATGAAAACTATAAAATTAATGAAAGCTGCTTAAAATTACTTTTTTCTTCAATTTAATATAAACTTAAATACTCAATTAAATACAAGATATTCATATAATTTAATAATAATTTTTGTGAAGGTGCCGATAAACGGCGCCAAAATTGACCTGTATTAGTCCCTGTAAAACTGCAACAACCATCCGAAATTTAAAAAAAAAAAAAAAAAAAAACAAGAAATATACCCGATTGCTTGCCCTGGGAAAAATGTCACCGCACGCCACTGCCCTCCTCCCAAAAAGGTTGTGCATCCCTAACATAGGCAGATGCAAAATGACTTGAGAAACTTTCAGGTACTGGTATTTGTAGGCATGGGCTTCTGATCGTGATAATTTAACATTTTTGAGTGGCAATGCCCATTTTTATCCTACTTAAAGTAATCAGCACTTCAAAAAAAATATAAATAACATTGAAAAGGTTTTAAAGATTGAAATTTCCCTTAAGAACATAAATTTTGACAATTTTTTTTAAACTTTCCTCCCTTGAAAATCATGGGTTTACAAGGAGTGGTCCTCTTTGTGAGTAACCCAAAGGGTCTCAAAATGAATCAAAACACAACTTTCAAAGGTAAAATTTTTAAAAGTCATAAAATTCAAAATAGTCCAGGCAAATTAGACATTGACCCGGACATTCAATATAACAGTGTGAAAATTGGTGGAAATGTAGAGGATAGTGTTTTGATTAATATCCTGAAAATCCCAAAAATTCTATCGACGGGACTATCCGCCATTTTGAAAAAACCACAGCCATCTTGGATTCCGTTTTCAAGTATAGCGACTGAACCAAGCTTTGGATTGTGTTCGTTTTTGCCCTTAAGTGTTTAATAATGAGCATTTTAATATGTAAAGTCAAAAAATTCGAAATAAAAAAGTTAATTTAATTAGAATTAATTTTTATTTAATTAATGCTTTGCTGGGTTAAAATGTAGGTAGGAATTCATAACAACAAGCTGAAAATTGGTGGAAATGTTGAGGATAGTATCCTGATCGATATCCCAAAATTCCCAAAAAATCCCACAAGGGGAAACCGCCATTTCGAATAAACCGCCGCCATCTTGGATTGGGTTTTTAAGCACAGCGACTGAACCGAGCGTCAGATGGTGTTCGTTTTTGTGCCAAATTGTTTAACAATATGTATTTTAAGAGCCAACGTCAAAAAATTCGAAATGAAAAAGTTAATTTAATTATAATTAATTTTTTATTTCATTAATGCTTTGCTCAATTAAAATGTAGAAAGACATTCAAAATAACAAGCTGAAAATTGGTGGAAATCTTGAGGATAGTGTCCTGATCGATATCCCAAAAGTCCCAAAAAATCCCACCAGGGGAAAATCCGCCATTTTGAAAAAACCAACGTCATCTTAGCCTCGCAGTTTAGCATATTGATAGTCCAATTTTTCTCTTTACACAACAATGAAATTTCCCCAAAACTCATTATTGTAGCCGAAAAAAACTGGAATTTTAAAGTCGAATATTTCAAAAACTATTCAAGTGATTTAAGTAAATTTGGACTTAAAATTTAGTTTATTTATTCAATAAAAACATGCCATTAATTGTATAGTCAAAAATCTCACCGTTTGGTTGCAACTAAATCAAATAGAAAGAGCAAAATGGTCAAATTGAGAAACCGAACTATACTCCAAACGATATAGCAACCAAACGGTGAGAATTTTGACTACAAAATTAATGGCATGTTTTTATTGAATAAGTAAACTAAATTTTAAGTCCAAATTTACTTAAATCACTTGAATAGTTTTTGAAATATTCGACTTTAAAATTCCAGTTTTTTTCGGCTACAATAATGAGTTTTGGGGAAATTTCATTGTTGTGTAAAGAGAAAAATTGGACTATCAATATGCTAAACTGCGAGGCTAAGATGACGTTGGTTTTTTCAAAATGGCTGATTTTCCCTTGGTGGGATTCTTTGGGACTTTTGGGATATCGATCAGGACACTATCCTCAAGATTTCCACCAATTTTCAGCTTGTTATTTTGAATGTCTTTCTACATTTTAATTGAGCAAAGCATTAATGAAATAAAAAATTAATTATAATTAAATTAACTTTTTCATTTCGAATTTTTTGACGTTGGCTCTTAAAATACATATTGTTAAACAATTTGGCACAAAAACGAACACAATCTGACGCTCGGTTCAGTCGCTGTGCTTAAAAACCCAATCCAAGATGGCGGCGGTTTATTCGAAATGGCGGTTTCCCCTTGTGGGATTTTTTGGGAATTTTGGGATATCGATCAGGATACTATCTTCAACATTTCCACCAATTTTCAGCTTGTTGTTATGAATTCTTACCTACATTTTAACCCAGCAAAGCATTAATTAAATAAAAATTAATTCCAATTAAATTAACTTTTTTATTTCGAATTTTTTGACTTTGCATATTAAAATGCTCATTATTAAACACTAGGGAAAAAACGAACACAATCCAAAGCTTGGTTCAGTCGCTATACTTGAAAACGGAATCCAAGATGGCTGTGGTTTTTTCAAAATGGCGGATAATCCCGTCGATAGAATTTTTGGGATTTTCAGGATATTAATCAGAACACTATCCTCTACATTTCCACCAATTTTCACACTGTTATATTGAATGTCCGGGTTCGGCCCATTTTTTGTCCAATTTGCCTGGACTAAAAGTTTAAACTCTAGAATCAGGAGTCTTTCTAGACTTATTGTAAAAATTTACACATAAATTTTGTACAATTGAAGATAGCGTTAAATTAGTTTTTTTTTTTCAGCCAGGAGCCTGTTTTTGTGAAAATAGGGTCCCCATATTTGTAGTAATGTGAAAAAAAGTATACAGTTTCAGTTAAGGGGTATAATACTTTGTAAAGGGTCCGTTTTTAAGGTAAAATGTTTTGTGAAGGGTCTGTTTTCACAATGAAATCAGGGCTTAAATTGCACCGGAGCAGAGCTCCGGTACTTCTTTGTTTTCACTAAATATTTACTAATATTTATTTATTAATCAGTAAATATTTGTAATGCTGAAATAGCAGCGCTCCGGTACTTCTTTGGTTAGAATTTAAGTCCTGAATGAAATATTTTGTGAAGGGTCCAAAAACGAACCCAAATTTCTTCTAAACCTAAACAGACCCCTGAGAATTACATTAAACTAAACTTTAGAGTGGTGAGTGTTGCCCCATACTTTAAGTACAGGATGGGGGACACAGTCTGGCTATTTTCTTGACCCTAATTATGTAAAACTAAATTTCTAGGAGTTAGAGGATTTGAAAACCCTGCATGATGTGCGTGCACTCATTAGAACCATTTCTTGATAAAATAATAACATACCTTACAGAACCACCAGATCCACCACCCTGAAAAGAATTAAATGAATTTAGAAATTAAATTGTTCACTAAAAAGGAAAATAAAATTAGATAATTATTCATTGTTTGCTGCAAGTTTATCACAGCTAATTTTACTTGATATTTTACCTTAACTATATCATTTTCTTAAAAAATTCTTCAGGTAAAAAACATGAATATATTGTTAACAATATTCTAAGTTGTTTAACATTATTAGCACTTTGCTATATTGGAAAATCAGCTTTATCAGTACAAAATTTCTCTGTTCCATCATGTGGGCCATTCAAATAATTCATAAGCAAGTTTTTGGTCATTTTTGCCCCCCCCCCTCCTTGTCAGCAAAAATAAGCAAACTGCAAACCCCCCTCTCATAATTACGTAAGAAAACTGCCCGACCCCCTACCGTTGTTTTTTTTTGTACAAAATATTTAGTGATGCTCAGGGCTTCAATTCTAACCAAAGTACCGGAGCGCTACTATTTCAATATTCCGCTTAAATGGGACAACTCTGCTTAACAGGGGCGTCATTTCAGTTTTTGGTCGGAGGGGGCAAGGATGTTTTTAAGTGGGGCTGGGGTTCTACCCCCAGAAAAATTTTGAAATTTAGCCTCATTTTACAACATTTAAGGTACATCCAAAGAGAAGGTTACACTGCATAACATAAATGTGTAAAAATTTTAAAGGGAGGTCTGGGGGTTCTCCCCCATAAAATGTTTTGAAATTTGCCTCTTAAAGTAATGTTTCAGCTCATTTTGAGACCATTTGGGTTACATCCAAAAAGAACAGTTACTCGTAAAGCATAGAATTTTCTAGGTAAAAAAAGTTATAAATAAACATCAAATTTTCAAGGAGGGGCGGAGATTCTCCAGTAAAAATTTTTTAAAAATTCCCGTTTAAACCAGTGTTTTACCTCCTCTTCATGCTCTATGGTTCCCTTTGGGAACCACTTCTTGTAAGTGGCAGAATTTTCAAGGGAGAAACATTATATCAAAGGTCAGGAGGGAGTTTGGGGGTTCTCCCCCAGAAAATTTTGAAATTTGACCCTCAAAAGTAGTGTTTTAACTCCTTTTGGGACTTATTGAGTTAAATCCGATTCTCCTTGTGGATTTTCAAGGGACTTGCAGCAATTTTTCACTTAACAGTGGAAACCTTGGGAGGGGCACTCTTGTCTAGGAATTAGTTGCCGAAGGGTATGGGTGTCCTTCCCTTTGAGGGTAGGGAAAACAAGGTCGTTTGGTCGTTGTTGACTGGTAGTCGTTGGGGGTAGTGAGGTGAAAGGCGCTTGTAATTTTCGTTAATCGGAAAACTTTGAGGGGTAAATTTTGGTCTTTCCGAAAGGGTTCGGAACGCGATTTTATGCGCACCGGTGCGTTCCGGTTAAAATGTAAATATTTATTGAAAACCAAAAAGCTCTTCTGTACGGAGCTCCGCTCCGGTGCAATTTAAGCCCTGGTGATGCTTAGATTTCTGAAATTCATTGTTCTCTGTGAACACCTAAACCTATCGTTAAAACTTTCCTTGTGAAAAATGCTTAACAATTTCTTTAGTTCAGTTTTTTCTGTGAAATTTATTTTTGGTTGAATTTTGAAATTATTTACGCAATAAACAGATTTTTGAAAATGTAGTGTTTGTAACATCTTACGTAAGCATCATTCATACTCCCCCTCCCCCTTGTCAGGAAAAATAAACAAATAGCAAACCCCCTCCCCCCTTAGGTGCTTACGTATATTTGAATGGCCCCATGTACCAAAAAAGCAAAATCTAAATCTAAATCCTGTTAAAAAATAAAGTTTTTTAAATACAAGATAAGATCAAGTGCTTTAATTTAAAAAATCATATCAGCATTGTTTTAAAACAGCCACTGTTACTTATCAAGCACTTATTTTTGAAATTTATGTGGTACAAGAGTACCAATATACAATACCCTTCATTAAAACTTATTCATATGCTTGCAAGCATTAAACAAACTACTTTTTTGAAAATGTGGGATAGAGTGGTAGGTACATATAAAACTTACTTTTCCAGCTCCACTGCCCCATTCACCATTGCAACGGAGTGATCTGTAAGTAGAAAAGTAATAGGATATAAAATTCAAGTAAGTATTTAAGCTAATTTTTTTTTTAAAAAGTGTTTAAAATCTTTACAGACGAAGTGTCTACTTTGTGGATAGCAAATTTCTCATACAAAACCAACTATTAACACCTTTATAGTTACTGAAACTAGTGAATTTTTTAAACTGATAATATTTTCAAATTACCTGCTGTTTCAGAATTCATTTGAATTCCAGGTACAATTCCGTTAGAGTCCCCGCTAAATATCGCCAATATCCAAATTGCTAAATATATCCAAATATCCACAAATTTTTCTGACTTTTTTTAATAAACTGAAAAGTTATTGATATAATTAAACATTTTAATTCAGGAGTTTGAAATTATTTATGAATATTTCTACTTTTTGTTGCCTAAAAGAACCAGGCGATATTTAGCGGGGACTCTAACGGAATTGAACCGAATTCCATTTTAAGGGATAATTTCATAAGATTTTCAGGGTGCCCACTGCCCATTAATAGTTCGGTTCAATTCCGTTAGAGTCCCCGCTAAATATCGCCCGGTTCTATAGTAGTATAAAAAGTAGAAATATTCATAAATAATTTCAAACTCCTGAATCATGGGCGTCATTTAGGGGGGGCAATTGCCCCCCCCCTCAAGGTTTCCACTCTTAAGTGAAAAATTGCTGAGAGTCCCTGGAAAATTTTGTAACTTCCACAAGGAGCAACAGATTTAACTCAAAACATCCCAAAAGCAGTTAAAGCACTACTTTTGAGGGTCTAATTTCAAAATTTTCTGGGGGAGAACCCCCAATCCCCCTCCTGACCTTTGATGTCTGTTATACAATTTGTCTCCCTTGAAAATTCTGCCGCTTACAAGAAGCAGTTCCCTTTGGGAACCAAAGAGTTTGAAGCCCCTAGGAGTCTGGTTTAAAGGGGAATTTTCAAAAATTTTTACTGGGGGAGGATCTCCGCCCCCCTTGAAAATTTTACGTTTATTTATAACTTTTTTCCCCTAGAAAATTCTATGCTTTACAAGGAACTGTTCTTTTTGAATGTAACCCAAAGGACCTCAAAATGAGCTGAAACACTACTTTAAAGAGGCAAATTTCAAAAAATTTTCTGGGGGAGGACCCCCAGACCCTCTTTAAAATTTTTAAATATATATTATGTTATACAGTATATATTTTCCTTGAAAATTCTGCCACTCACAACAAGCAGTTCCCTCTGGGGGCTCCCCAACGAGGTTGCATGGGAGATAAAACCCTAGTTTAAAGGGAAATTTTCAAAAAAAATTCTGAGGGAGGACCTCCGGCTCCCCTTGAAACTTTGACGTTTATTTGTAACTTTTTTCTCTAGAAATTATGTGGTTTACAAGGGGCTGTTCTCTTCGGATGTAACTTAAATGTTGTAAAAATGAAGCAGAATTTAAAAATTTTTCTGGGGGTGACCCCCAGACCCCCCATTTTTACTTAGAACTTATGATGTTGAGCCCCCCCCCCCCCCCAAAAAAAACAAATCTGGTTACAGCGTGGCTCAGCCCCACTTAAAAAAAATCCTTGCCCCCCCAACCAAAAACTGAAATGACGCCCCTGTCCTGAATTAAAATGTTTAATTAGATCAATAACTATTCAGTTTTAATAAAAGTCAGAAAAATTTGTTGATATTTGGATATATTTAGCGATTTGGATACTGGCGATATTTAGCGGGTACTCTAACGGAATTGAACCATAGTTCTTATAATTCCATTACTCAGTCTAAGTTTACATTACACAAACATTTTATTTTCATAAAATTCCCATAATAAGTATATGAATATTTTCTTCCTTTTGATCTAATACTAGCCAATATGCCCGGGTGGAGTGTACTAATTTATTTTTAAAGTTCTTTCAAGATACAAATATAACTTTCTGTATCAAACATTACCAATCATCCCGGTAATTTTTTCCCATTAATCAACACAACATTAGGGTAATCCAAAAAAAAAAACGGGCCTGGCGCCGAAAATGGCGATAAAATAGTGCATTCTGGCAACTAAATTCTATAGAAGTTGAATTGCTAAATGCTTACTCGCCATTAACGGCACTTGGCAACACCACATTTTCCCAAAAATGTCACTCAGGCCCAGTTTTTTTATTTGACCAACATTATATAATAAACAGGTTTAAATTTAATAATTTAAGCCCTTTAGCGAAATGACAACTTTTTCTATATCTCCCTAGAATTCCCTAGCTCAACAATAGGATTTGAAATAGCTACAACAGGTCTCGTATATAAAAAAATAGCTCCATGAAAAATCTCTAATTTGTCAGCATTTCAAATACCAGCAAGTAAAGGGAATTTACTAATATATTGTAGGAGAAAGTTGAGATAAAAAAGTAAACGACTGTAAAACTTACGACATTAAAAGTGATAAACTTCTTTGACGGAAAAAAGAATTCATGTCTACTAAATATTATAACTGAGCGAAATTTCTCCGAGAAAACTAAATTTCAGTCTATTATTCGAATCGAAGCCGACGTACCAATTTTCACCTCTAAATCTAAATTGGAACTGCAATGACAACTAGAGATGGGCAAAAAACGAGTAGCAGTTAAAAAATAGCTGCTACAGGAAAAAAATTAATGTAGCTGCTAAACGTGTTCAGAAATAGCTGCTAAAATTTAGCAGCACTTGAAGGCTCTCGATTGGTCAAAAAATAGCATCTATACTGCTACTCGCTGTCCAATGAGAATCTCCTAGATTTAGCAGTAGCAGATAACGAAGGACAGTGGCGGATCTAGAACATGAGCAAGGGGGGGGCTAACTTAATCTGATTGAGGATGATAATGAAGTAACAAGCCGTGCTTTTTATAATATTCGTTAATGTCTTAAATATTGAGGGCAGTGTTGAATGTAAATGACTAGTATTGTTAAATATAACTAATTAATTAGAAAATTAAATTAGTTAATCATTAAATATATCAAAATATTAATAAGGGTGTGTCAACCGGGAGGGGTTTTTTTACGATGAATTGAGTCAAATATTTTTTTTTCCAAGAATATAGATCAAATGTGAATTTTCGTGCACTTAATTTCAATGTTTAGCGAATAATACATCCATCCCGAGGCATAAGGAGGGTTTGGGGGAACCTCCCCCAAGAAATTTTTTGAAAATTTGACCCTAAAAGTTGTGTTTTGACTCATTTTTGGTCATTTGGGACCCTTTGAATGTCACACGAAAAAGATGATTTCTTGTACTCGTTTTCAAAGGAAAAAAACTGTAAGATATAAGAATTTCATGGGGGTGGTTTGAACCCCCTAACCCCGTCTCTATTTTCACAGAGTAAATGTTTTGTAAGAGACTTAGCGCATTAGACACTTTTAAAAGTGAATCTAATAAAAACCAGGGAGTTAAAGATCTTACAGAGGGGCTAAAGCTCATAACCTTTAAGTTGTAAAACAAATCTATAAAAATGTAAGGGGCTAAGTATTTCGGAGGTTATGCTTTGTAAGGCTTAGAAAGCTCATTGGAATCTACAAGTTCTGAATCGCATTTATATTAAAGTGCTGAAAGCTAAAGATCTTGGAGGGGGCTAACGCTTTTAGGCTAAAGCTCATTAAATTGCGAACTAAATACTATAAAACATCGCAAGGAGGCTAATTCTTTATGGGGGCTAAAACTCATTGGCCCCTTTAAATTGAGAATTGAATCTACACAAACTCAGGGCTAAAAGCCTTGTAGGAGCTAAAGATCATGGAAGGATTCATAAGGGTTAAAGCTCATTAAATAGTGAACCAAATATATATTTAAAAACGCAAGAGGGCTAAAAGCTTTGTAAAGGCTATTAAAGAGCATGGAGGGGGCTAATGTTTCATAGGGCTAAAGCTCATTAATTTGTATACAAACAAAAAAACGCAAGGAGGCGAATGCTTTTAGGGGCTAAGCTCATTGGGCCCTTTAAATTACGAATCAAACCTTCAAACATGCAGGGGGCTAATAATTTGTAAGGGCTAAAACCTCTAGAAATCCTTAAATAGTAAATGGAGTTTATAAAAATGCAGGGGGCTAAAGATCTTGGAAGGGGCTTAATGCTTTGTAGACCCTATGAATTGTGAAAAAGGCTACAAAAAACTGAAAAAAAGTTAAAAATTTTGAAAATTTAAACAAAATTTTCTCAAGACTTAATTTTTTTTTCGAAAAAGTTCAATTTTATGTAGTGTAAACTTAAGTCCCAAGGGGGGGGCTATAGCCCCTATAGCCCCCCCCATAGATCCGCCACTGACGAAGGAAACGACAGGAAAACACGATCATGTCCCCTGCTAAAATTTAGCAGCATTTGAAGACTCCCGATTGGTCAAAAAATAGCATCTATACTGCTACGCGCTGACCAATGAGAATCGCCTAGATTTAGCAGAAGCAGATAACGCGATCATGTCCCTTATCAGTAGCGTAGCAGCTGCTAAAAAAAAGCACCTGTAACCTCAACCATAGAGTGCTAATCTGCTAATTTTTAGCAGCTACTTTTAGCTGCTATTTTTCCTTAACGAACGTAACTGCTAAATTTTCAAAAAATAGCAGATTTGCCCACCTCTAATGACAACATTTAAAGTGTTGCCAACAAAAGGAACTGGAATGATTATTTATGTTAAATATCTACATTATTATTGGTTCCTACCGTTAGAGTCCCCGCTAATTATACGCTGGTTCTTTTAGACAGCAAAAAGTAGAAATATTCATAAATAATTTCAAACTCCTGAATTAAAATGTTTAATTATATCAATAACTATTCAGTTTATTAATAAAAGTCAGAAAAATTTGTTGATATTTAGATATGTTTAGCGATTTGGATATTGGCGATATTTAGCGGGGACTCTAACGGAATTGTACCTTAGTATTTTGAGGACTGCTTTATGCAAACTTATATTTGTTAAGGAACTGGAATGATGATTTGTGTTTAAAATGAACTGAACAGGTTATTCCGTTTTGAAGGGAGCTGAAGTAAGTCTCCCTAAATATGTATATAAATACATATTCATAAAATTAGTGAAATATTCAGAAACAGTTCCAGAACAAGGGCAACCCCCAGCTGCTGTGGAGTCCATTCGGAATCTGACTGGTCGATGTACGGCCACTACAAGTTTTGCTTCATATTTATTGGTAAGGAAACAAACTATTTAAAAACATTTTTTAGTTTGAAGTACTAAATATCCTACTTAAAGTGTTTAATGTAGTAATCTTACCTTGCTAACTTATTTTTATGACTTCACTGCAAATTCGTGTAACGCTAAGTAACCATGATAATAGGGACATTCCTGACGAGGAGAAGTTACAATTTCTTAGAGGATTAATATATGTTAATATGTACTGGAAAATTTTTAGGTCTAGCATGATAAATAAATTTTGGATGAAACATCCTGGGCCCTTAACTAAACTTTTGTTTTGTTTCGGAATGGGAGTACCCCATCATGTTAATGCAGTGTATTTTTAAGTCATTTTGAGACACTTGGGGCCGTCCGCCTTTAAGCAATGAAATTTCTTACATTAAGATCATTTTACGAAATCCTGTTCGTGAGCAGACTTAAAAGTGTTTAGTTTTCAACCAGAGTTTAAAGGTGCTTTTGATTACAAAATTCAATTGCTTTTTAGTATGGCATTTAGCTGTTAGTTTATTTTTATTTATCTGATGAGAGGATACATCTTTTTGTGACCCTCTACAGGTTTATACTGTAGTAGCTATAAATAAGTCGCTTCTCTAGTATCTGCACATAACCACGGGAATTTCCCATTGGATCCATTGTTGGATAAATTATTTCTGCGCTTAAAAATTTCTTCAAATATTTTCTGCTAACTATTTAAATGCCCCCAGTCGTTTGAATTTTGACTTAAAACACAATGACAGTCCCATTGTTCACCTAAATACTGTAATAATACTTCATAAGCAGCAACAGTAATAAAAAAAGCAATTTATTTATCAAAATTTAAGTTATTTGAAAAGATTTTCTGCCAAATTCTAAAACTCTCTGCGCTTGGCGTGCGCGTTCTTTTGTATTATCCTAGTCTGGATGGATCTCTTGCTTGATTTTGCCACCGTTGTGTTTTATGCGAACTCTTAAGAGATTCATTTTTTTTAGGTTCTACTTACGGAAATGACTTGTAAGAAGGCGGACCCAACATCCAAGTCCGACAGGACCTTAAGAAGGCGGACTCGACTTTAAAGTCCGGTAGCTTGAAATCGTCTCGGCGATCGTCTTTGCGTGTCCGGTGAGTTAACATGCTTTTGCAACCTAATTTGCACGAGTTATATCTAGTCTGTCTACCATAAATTGAACTCTCGTTTACATTTCTGTTGCCTAGGCAACAGGACTTTCATAATTTTAAACGGGGAAATTTGATACATTGAATCACTAGTCCTCTTTGTTTATTATTTTAACAGTTCACTATACTCGACAGCAACGTTTCCTGAACCCAGTACGTCACTAAGCGGAAGCACAAACTGCGCAAACAGAAAGCCTGTTGGGTTTCTAGGAGCAGTTTTGGTACACAAATCGTGATAAAGACTATTATATATGTACCAAATAATCATATTTTTAATTTGACGTTCTTCACACAAAATTTAGACACCGCGATTTGGGAACTACTTTGTTAGTGACATAGGGTAAACTAACGTTGTTGTCTAGTATAATCCCAACCTCTAACATATGCGTGCAACTGCATCATTTCCGAGAAGACCGTGATTGATTTGATCCCTGTTTTAAAATGAACCGGTGTTGTTTCTATAGCAACGGCCACAACCAGACAACTAGGCCAGAGCTCATCTTGTGGTAGACGGACGAACAGTACCATATAAGAGTGTAAATATAAATAGATGGTCCTAGGGGAGAAAGAGTAATCTCGAAGTTGGCTTCCGCGATGAGGTTTCTGTTACATAAGCAAACTACGAGATAATTTGTAATATGTTTTTTATGATAAACATTTTTTAGCTTTTGATTAGTTATTTTAAATATGTAACATGATTTTAAAAAATGGCTCTTTAGACCGGAATCGTGGGGTAATCAACTTGTTAAGCAGAAATCTAAAAAAAAATAACATCCGAAAATATTTAATTTAGTTTACTACAAATAGAATTGGAATATAGCGAAAATTACTAATTTTTAGACAAAATGAGCAAAATTCCAATATTTAATAGCATCTAAGTTTCTAGAATAATTTCCCAAGTTTTTAAAAGATATTTAATTTGGAAAGTACTTACTTTAAAGTAAATTTTAAAAAGTGAAATGCATTTGTATTGTCATAAAATATGTCGGTCGTTGATTGGATGGATATTAAGTTATTCGACAGTTGCTTGCTATTTACTAAAACTAATTTCACTATTTACATAAGGAAAAAAATATTCGGCATTGGTGTTTTTGAAAATTGCTAAGAACCTCTTCCATTAACGGTTAAATACATAGTTATGCTTAGAAAGTTAATAAATAGCCTTAAAATTGATTACTCTACCAATGAAATAAAAAAAACGTAATGGTTTTTAACGCACATATAATCCAGCCTTTTCGATACAGGATGTTTCAATTTGGATATCCTTCAATTTGAGGATTCCAGAGGTAAACCTTTTATATATTCCCTCTAGACACGTACTTCCGATTGAAAATTTTCATTTTAAGAGGTGACAAATAAGATGGGACTAGTTTCAACTCCATGGGGGCCTACTTAAGAAAATAAATTTTATACTGCCTCCGCAGTTTAAAATTTCTCATTAGAAAATGTTCTTTATTTCCTGAATGAGGTACAAAAAGTTTAATCTCGATATCTTCAAAACTCACAGAGATAAAATATTTAGCTTAAACGGGATCGATTAGGGACTTTTGGCATATCACTTACAATGATGTCTTCTAGGTCTGTACCAATTTTCAGCTTTGTGCGAATTTTTCCGAACTTTCGCCTTTTTTTCGTCCATTTTGACCGGACTATTTAGCTGAAAGCACCTATGAGTTAGTGAATGAAAAAGGTTAAGTCAAAAACAACTATTCAGACTTTTAAAGTAGATTTTCAATCTCGTTCTCGTTTGTTGACTTAATTATTATTTGTGTTTTGTTAAGTCAGAAATATATCGTTCATGAATAAAGAGTTGAGTTAAACTTAAAATCTATGCTTTTATTGTAAGAATCTATTTTTGAAAAGTTTTACTCTTGGGGGTAGGATGGGTACACTATTATGTTAGAGCAGGAAGGTTTCAAAATGTTATTTTGAAAGTTTCAAATGTCACAAGAGTGAATAATCACTTGGATGAACATTGAAAGTGACACTGTGACACAGTAAATTAGCTTTTAGGGGAACAGGGTTCGGGTCCTTCGCGAGAAAAGTTTTGAATTTTAACGGGAAAACGTGATTTCAAGCTATTTTCGGGGGTTCCAGGGGTGCATGGATCTCTCTAGGAGTTGATCGAGTTAATACTTGGGTTAAATTTCCGTAAACTGCAAATTTGTGATTTAATTCGGTCTTATAAATTTCACAAATTAACAACTTACGAAACGTGTACGCATTTTCCCTCTTTTTTTTTTTTTTTTTTTTTTTGCGAATAATACAATTAAAAAAACCACCTAAAAGAGCAGTTCTACCTCGGTAAGTTTTCCAATAGTTCAATCCCTGTGTTTGCAGCACATTTGCGTACTTTACTGGAGTACAAATGGATAAGATTTCTAGCTTCTACAAACAAACATTGTCTGCTAGCCATTAAAAAATCCCCTGGTTTAGGAGATATAGTCCGGCTTTTTATGACAACTGTCGAAATTAAAATCCTCAACAGGCCGGCCGTGAACCCATTTTCTGTTTCAAACTCCTGTAGATAAAATTGTTTTTAATAAAATGGCGTGGATCTAAAATATTCTTTATGAAGATAATTCAAAATTTTCCTTTAATGCTAATCAATCATTTAATCTCGTTCCCAAAACATACATAAGTGTAAACCAGAAATTTCAACCAATCAGGGAAAACTTTTCGAAAAGTGAATAGGCAGCGGAAAGAATTAAGTGAATTTTTCAGCACTTGGTTCTTTCAAAGGAAATAACTTAGAATGGACCATTTAAATAGGATATCTTGGCCTTTGTAAACGTGATGTTTTTAAGAAGCAGAAATTTTGAGTTTGATATTCAGTTATTTTTCGCTTTAATTCTCAATAGATATCAATAAATTTGCTTGGTAACTTATATCTTCCTTTTAGCTTAACTGGATCTTCTTTTGATTTTACTAATTAATATACAAATTAGGTCGGATGATCATCTTTTATATAAAAATATTTTCATAATGCATAAATTTATTTTTTGAACTGTGGGGCTCGTAAGTCTCCATTTAACTCTGCATCTTAGGATAAAATGTAATGTACATTTTAACTTTTTTTAAAGTTATTAAGAATTGTCAATCATTTAGGCTGAGGGTAAACTTTTCTGTTTTTCTAGTATTTTGCTCAGGCCCTGATTTACCATTAGGCCCGGGTCTAGGGGCCCCACAATTTGGGGGCCCCCTAATTTTAAAAAGTTAACAAAAATTTGTAGTAGAACTATTTATACTTCCTAGAATGTTTTTTCATTACTTTTTTAAATTAAAAATTAAAATCCAAACTTTTCAGCAATGTAGAAAAACGTAAAAGATAACCGAGAACGTGTCTGACCCTGGCAGTGAATATTCCCACTACGTAAACAATTACTTTTCACGCTTCTACATTAATATCTAGCACCAAATGAGGAGGCCCCTTCCTGCATGTTGGACCTAGTGTTCCAAATTGGGCCCTGATTTTGAAGAAATGTTTTTGAAAAGTTTTACTCTTTGGGTGGGATGGGGACACCTATTACTTATAGAGCAGTAGGAAGGTTTCGAAATGTTATTTTGAAAGTTTCAAATTTGAGCTAACAAAATTTAATTTTTTTTTGTAAAAACTGTCCTAAACCACTCTTCTCTCCTATTTTAATTTTAATCAAGTTATGGGGTGAATCCTAGTTGATGGGTACACGTTGGCGATAGATGACGTAGTTGGAGATAGATTGCCAAGTCTGGCGATCGCGAGCTGAATGACGAACGGTAAAGTCTGTCTGTCCTCGCTTGGCACATGTGGCAAACCTAAAATCACTACCCACGGCAGGAAAAGCAGTGGCGAGTGCAGGGTATCGGGTATCTAATAGAAGTGAGATAACCATCTTTATGGCTTTTTCGCCACTGTTTTTTCTGCTGTGGGTACTGATTTTAGGTTTGCCACTCGTGCCAAGCGAGGACAGACAGACTTTAATGCGCGATTCATTTACAATGACGTAAGAATGCGCTCTTGTGTTTTGCGTTGTATTGTAACATTCCGAAATGGCCAATTGAAGAGTAATGACGCAATTGACTCGGAAAACCAATAAGCTATCATGTTGCGCGTTAGATATGCGCTTTTTTTTTCAAATCTTGTGATCTCTGCGCATTTTAAAAATAGGTTTTGATTCAGATCTGGTAGTAGTAGTGTAGATAGTGGTAGTAGTAGTGTAAGTAGTGTAGACAATGTTTTTAGCTTAATTTATCGCACGACATACAAGATGTCGGAATTATATTATGGTATCGTAGTATTACTGTCTTCAAAATTCGTCAATAAAGCGATAAATACTTTAAAATATGCTAAATTTGTTTCCTTATTCAGTTTAATAGTTTAGACAATGTTTTTAGCTTTCCGCAGCGAAAAAAACTTGGCGCCTTTCGCATTTGGCGACAAAAAAACTTAGCGCCAAAAACGCGCCAAGGTGTACCCATGAAATAGGATTTTACCCAAGTTATGATGCAGAACTTGCGGTATATTTTGGACCCAGAAACTTAGGGACCATTTTTCATTACTAACTCGTTTATTTATGTGATTCGCCAGTTTGAAAAAGGAAATGTGAGTGCAAAAAATGGTAGTGACGTTTTATGCGCGAAAAATCTCAAAGCTTCGGTCTACCCACATGAGTGTAAGGAGAAAAAAAATGTCCATTAATTATATTTTTTTATTATACTTGAAATTTAGGTTAATTTGTCTTTCTTTTTATTCTTTGTACTGTAAACTTAGACGAAATACAATTTTATTTTAATTTAAAAGTTTTCTCCCTTTTTTATCTAACGACTCCAACGATATTCACTTGCTCCATTGATAGGTCCTTAATGACTTAGTTTCATAACAATTTTCAAATTTATTCGTCGGAGTTTTTCTATTTTTCATTTAAGTGCTGTGAATTAAGCAGAAACATAATTTAGTTGTCGATTGAAGTAGTTATTCAGATTTTGTTCATCTGAAATTTCAAAAGCTTGACGAAGGAAATAAGTCCATCTACTTTTTTCAACTGTAAAATATTTTTGAATGTACTAGTTTTTTGATGATTAATCTGTGCTCTAAATAGGGACTTGAATTTCATTTTCAGTAAAAATTTTGTGGTTATACAATGGAAATTAAATTACTTATACAGCTTTTTCTTCAATTTTCCCAAAACTTGGTTTTTGGACTTATTCCCTTTTTCTAACTGACGATTCAATTTGTATGCAACTGTTTGCGTTTACTCGACAGCAACGTTTCCTGAACCCAGTACGTCACTACGAGGAAGGAGAAAATGGGCGATCACAAAGCATGTTAGGTTGCTAGGACGAGTTTCGGTACACAAATCGTGATAAAAAAGCACTGTATATACCCGGGTTTAATAAAATAATCATATTTTTAAATTGACGTTCTTCATTTCACTCAAAATTCAGACACCACTATGGGAACTACGTTGTTAGTGACGTCATAGGGTCAACTAATGTTACTGTCTAGTATAGTAGAGGTTATCCGCAAAAAATGCAATCTGACTGGATTTGCCCTTTGGAGTCATCATGTTGATTTATTTATGAATTAGTATGTTAAGGTACTAGGTAAACTGAGAAAAAAAATAATTGGCGTAATGGAAATGCTTGTAATATGTTTAAGTAATATAATTTTTAATTTATTATTTTAAGTAATGATATAATGAAAATATAAATTTTCAATCTCCTCATTTCTTATAGCAAAAAGCTTGGTGTCATCCAAAATGGACAATTCTGTCGTAATACATCCTGCAGATGAGCATAAAGGTCAAACATGAGAAAAGGTGGCTTACAGCAGCTTGGTTGATTGTCAGGAATTGCAAGATGTAAAAGAAGATGTGCAAAAGAAGGTAAATTGTTGTAGCGATTCGGACTTTCCGTCAAGCAGACTATCTATGGTAGGTGAAAAGTTATGTTCAGAGCTGATGCCTTCGTTACATATTGTCTGTTTTCTTTTTATGTATCTTTGTACGTAAATAAACGTTAGCCTTCTATTTGAAACTTCTAGTAATGATTGTCTATTAGATCACACATTTCACTATACTTGGTTGCAACGTTTCTTGAACCCAGTACTTCACAAATGCGGAAGCAGAAATTGGTAAACACGAAGCCTGTTCGGTTGTAGAAGGAGTTTTGGTACTGAAATCGTGATTGAAAAGCACTATATATACATAAGTTTTACAAAATAATCATATTTTTAAATTGACGTTCCTCATTTCACTCAAAATTCAGACACAGCGATGGGAACTACTTTGTTTAAGAGTGACGTTGTAGGCTTAATTTAAGTTAATGTCTAATATAGTTAAATTTCCATTAGAATTTAACATGCATGTTATCGAGAAAGTATATCGAATCATTCTGTAACTTACTAGTAGATTAGTAAATGATTAAGTTAAACTTCAATTAGGGTGTTTTTTTCTTTTCAATATACATTTAGTGTTGAAAAAGTTTTAGCTGATTGAGGAAAAACTTATCTTTGTAGAACTTTGAAGATGTATAAGTTTTTAGTTATAAAAAAAATCTTCAGTCTTCACTCTTCAATCTTTTCAGGCTTCAAACTTCAATCTTTTCAGTCTTCACTCTTCAATCTTTTCAGTCTTCACTCTTCAATCTTTTCAGTCTTCACTCTTCAATCTTTTCAGTCTTCACACTTCAATCTTTTCACTCTTCAATCTTTTCAGTCTTCACTCTTCAATCTTTTCAGTCTTCACTCTTCAATCTTTTCAGTCTTCACACTTCAATCTTTTCAGTCTTCACTCTTCAATCTTTTCAGTCTTCACACTTCAATCTTTTCAGTCTTCACACTTCAATCTTTTCAGTCTTCACTCTTCAATCTTTTCAGTCTTCACTCTTCAATCTTTTCAGTCTTCACTCTTCAATCTTTTCAGTCTTCACTCTTCAATCTTTTCAGTCTTCACTCTTCAATCTTTTCAGTCTTCACTCTTCAATCTTTTCACTCTTCACACTTCAATCTTTTCACTCTTCAATCTTTTCAGTCTTCACTCTTTTCAGTCTTCAGTCTTTACTCTTTTCAGTCTTCACTCTTCAATCTTTTCACTCTTCAATCTTTTCACTCTTCACACTTCAATCTTTTCACTCTTCAATCTTTTCAGTCTTCACTCTTTTCAGTCTTCAGTCTTTACTCTTTTCAGTCTTCACTCTTTACTCTTTTCAGTCTTCACTCTTTACTCTTTTCAGTCTTCACTCTTCAATCTTTTCACTCTTCACTCTTCAATCTTTTCACTCTTCACACTTCAATCTTTTCACTCTTCAATCTTTTCAGTCTTCACTCTTTTCAGTCTTCAGTCTTTACTCTTTTCAGTCTTCACTCTTCAATCTTTTCAGGCTTCACTCCTGGTCTTTTCCTACTGAACCAGAGATGGACGGGAGGGGAACCTATCTTTAATCTCCTGGTCTTTTCCTACTGAACCAGGGATGGGGGGGAGGGGGAGGGGAAGTCTCCAGTCTCCAGTCTCCAGTCTCCAGTCTCCAGTCTCCAGTCTCCAGTCTCCAGTCTCCAGTCTCCAGTCTCCAGTCTCCAGTCTCCAGTCTCCAGTCTCCAGTCTCCAGTCTCCAGTCTCCAGTCTCCAGTCTCCAGTCTCCAGTCTCCAGTCTCCAGTCTCCAGTCTCCAGTCTCCAGTCTCCAGTCTCCAGTCTCCAGTCTCCAGTCTCCAGTCTCCAGTCTCCAGTCTCCAGTCTCCAGTCTCCAGTCTCCAGTCTCCAGTCTCCAGTCTCCAGTCTCCAGTCTCCAGTCTCCAGTCTCCAGTCTCCAGTCTCCAGTCTCCAGTCTCCAGTCTCCAGTCTCCAGTCTCCAGTCTCCAGTCTCCAGTCTCCAGTCTCCAGTCTCCAGTCTCCAGTCTCCAGTCTCCAGTCTCCAGTCTCCAGTCTCCAGTCTCCAGTCTCCAGTCTCCAGTCTCCAGTCTCCAGTCTCCAGTCTCCAGTCTCCAGTCTCCAGTCTCCAGTCTCCAGTCTCCAGTCTCCAGTCTCCAGTCTCCAGTCTCCAGTCTCCAGTCTCCAGTCTCCAGTCTCCAGTCTCCAGTCTCCAGTCTCCAGTCTCCAGTCTCCAGTCTCCAGTCTCCAGTCTCCAGTCTCCAGTCTCCAGTCTCCAGTCTCCAGTCTCCAGTCTCCAGTCTCCAGTCTCCAGTCTCCAGTCTCCAGTCTCCAGTCTCCAGTCTCCAGTCTCCAGTCTCCAGTCTCCAGTCTCCAGTCTCCAGTCTCCAGTCTCCAGTCTCCAGTCTCCAGTCTCCAGTCTCCAGTCTCCAGTCTCCAGTCTCCAGTCTCCAGTCTCCAGTCTCCAGTCTCCAGTCTCCAGTCTCCAGTCTCCAGTCTCCAGTCTCCAGTCTCCAGTCTCCAGTCTCCAGTCTCCAGTCTCCAGTCTCCAGTCTCCAGTCTCCAGTCTCCAGTCTCCAGTCTCCAGTCTCCAGTCTCCAGTCTCCAGTCTCCAGTCTCCAGTCTCCAGTCTCCAGTCTCCAGTCTCCAGTCTCCAGTCTCCAGTCTCCAGTCTCCAGTCTCCAGTCTCCAGTCTCCAGTCTCCAGTCTCCAGTCTCCAGTCTCCAGTCTCCAGTCTCCAGTCTCCAGTCTCCAGTCTCCAGTCTCCAGTCTCCAGTCTCCAGTCTCCAGTCTCCAGTCTCCAGTCTCCAGTCTCCAGTCTCCAGTCTCCAGTCTCCAGTCTCCAGTCTCCAGTCTCCAGTCTCCAGTCTCCAGTCTCCAGTCTCCAGTCTCCAGTCTCCAGTCTCCAGTCTCCAGTCTCCAGTCTCCAGTCTCCAGTCTCCAGTCTCCAGTCTCCAGTCTCCAGTCTCCAGTCTCCAGTCTCCAGTCTCCAGTCTCCAGTCTCCAGTCTCCAGTCTCCAGTCTCCAGTCTCCAGTCTCCAGTCTCCAGTCTCCAGTCTCCAGTCTCCAGTCTCCAGTCTCCAGTCTCCAGTCTCCAGTCTCCAGTCTCCAGTCTCCAGTCTCCAGTCTCCAGTCTCCAGTCTCCAGTCTCCAGTCTCCAGTCTCCAGTCTCCAGTCTCCAGTCTCCAGTCTCCAGTCTCCAGTCTCCAGTCTCCAGTCTCCAGTCTCATGGACTCAGAGATCCGGGGCTGGGGTTCTCGAGCGTTCCTCCCTGCTTAGTGGGCTTTTCGCGCGAAAAGGCCCACTAAGCAGGGAGCCTCCTTGCTCTCGAACCCTGGTTGCTAGCGGGTCACTCAGAGATCCGGGGCTGGGGTTCTCGAGCGTTCCTCCCTGCTTAGTGGGCTTTTCGCGCGAAAAGGCCCACTAAGCAGGGAGCCTCCTTGCTCTCGAACCCTGGTTGCTAGCGGGTCACTCAGAGATCCGGGGCTGGGGTTCTCGAGCGTTCCTCCCTGCTTAGTGGGCTTTTCGCGCGAAAAGGCCCACTAAGCAGGGAGCCTCCTTGCTCTCGAACCCTGGTTGCTAGCGGGTCACTCAGAGATCCGGGGCTGGGGTTCTCGAGCGTTCCTCCCTGCTTAGTGGGCTTTTCGCGCGAAAAGGCCCACTAAGCAGGGAGCCTCCTTGCTCTCGAACCCTGGTTGCTAGCGGGTCACTCAGAGATCCGGGGCTGGGGTTCTCGAGCGTTCCTCCCTGCTTAGTGGGCTTTTCGCGCGAAAAGGCCCACTAAGCAGGGAGCCTCCTTGCTCTCGAACCCTGGTTGCTAGCGGGTCACTCAGAGATCCGGGGCTGGGGTTCTCGAGCGTTCCTCCCTGCTTAGTGGGCTTTTCGCGCGAAAAGGCCCACTAAGCAGGGAGCCTCCTTGCTCTCGAACCCTGGTTGCTAGCGGGTCACTCAGAGATCCGGGGCTGGGGTTCTCGAGCGTTCCTCCCTGCTTAGTGGGCTTTTCGCGCGAAAAGGCCCACTAAGCAGGGAGCCTCCTTGCTCTCGAACCCTGGTTGCTAGCGGGTCACTCAGAGATCCGGGGCTGGGGTTCTCGAGCGTTCCTCCCTGCTTAGTGGGCTTTTCGCGCGAAAAGGCCCACTAAGCAGGGAGCCTCCTTGCTCTCGAACCCTGGTTGCTAGCGGGTCACTCAGAGATCCGGGGCTGGGGTTCTCGAGCGTTCCTCCCTGCTTAGTGGGCTTTTCGCGCGAAAAGGCCCACTAAGCAGGGAGCCTCCTTGCTCTCGAACCCTGGTTGCTAGCGGGTCACTCAGAGATCCGGGGCTGGGGTTCTCGAGCGTTCCTCCCTGCTTAGTGGGCTTTTCGCGCGAAAAGGCCCACTAAGCAGGGAGCCTCCTTGCTCTCGAACCCTGGTTGCTAGCGGGTCACTCAGAGATCCGGGGCTGGGGTTCTCGAGCGTTCCTCCCTGCTTAGTGGGCTTTTCGCGCGAAAAGGCCCACTAAGCAGGGAGCCTCCTTGCTCTCGAACCCTGGTTGCTAGCGGGTCACTCAGAGATCCGGGGCTGGGGTTCTCGAGCGTTCCTCCCGGGGCTGGGGTTCTCGAGCGTTCCTCCCTGCTTAGTGGGCTTTTCGCGCGAAAAGGCCCACTAAGCAGGGAGCCTCCTTGCTCTCGAACCCTGGTTGCTAGCGGGTCACTCAGAGATCCGGGGCTGGGGTTCTCGAGCGTTCCTCCCTGCTTAGTGGGCTTTTCGCGCGAAAAGGCCCACTAAGCAGGGAGCCTCCTTGCTCTCGAACCCTGGTTGCTAGCGGGTCACTCAGAGATCCGGGGCTGGGGTTCTCGAGCGTTCCTCCCTGCTTAGTGGGCTTTTCGCGCGAAAAGGCCCACTAAGCAGGGAGCCTCCTTGCTCTCGAACCCTGGTTGCTAGCGGGTCACTCAGAGATCCGGGGCTGGGGTTCTCGAGCGTTCCTCCCTGCTTAGTGGGCTTTTCGCGCGAAAAGGCCCACTAAGCAGGGAGCCTCCTTGCTCTCGAACCCTGGTTGCTAGCGGGTCACTCAGAGATCCGGGGCTGGGGTTCTCGAGCGTTCCTCCCTGCTTAGTGGGCTTTTCGCGCGAAAAGGCCCACTAAGCAGGGAGCCTCCTTGCTCTCGAACCCTGGTTGCTAGCGGGTCACTCAGAGATCCGGGGCTGGGGTTCTCGAGCGTTCCTCCCTGCTTAGTGGGCTTTTCGCGCGAAAAGGCCCACTAAGCAGGGAGCCTCCTTGCTCTCGAACCCTGGTTGCTAGCGGGTCACTCAGAGATCCGGGGCTGGGGTTCTCGAGCGTTCCTCCCTGCTTAGTGGGCTTTTCGCGCGAAAAGGCCCACTAAGCAGGGAGCCTCCTTGCTCTCGAACCCTGGTTGCTAGCGGGTCACTCAGAGATCCGGGGCTGGGGTTCTCGAGCGTTCCTCCCTGCTTAGTGGGCTTTTCGCGCGAAAAGGCCCACTAAGCAGGGAGCCTCCTTGCTCTCGAACCCTGGTTGCTAGCGGGTCACTCAGAGATCCGGGGCTGGGGTTCTCGAGCGTTCCTCCCTGCTTAGTGGGCTTTTCGCGCGAAAAGGCCCACTAAGCAGGGAGCCTCCTTGCTCTCGAACCCTGGTTGCTAGCGGGTCACTCAGAGATCCGGGGCTGGGGTTCTCGAGCGTTCCTCCCTGCTTAGTGGGCTTTTCGCGCGAAAAGGCCCACTAAGCAGGGAGCCTCCTTGCTCTCGAACCCTGGTTGCTAGCGGGTCACTCAGAGATCCGGGGCTGGGGTTCTCGAGCGTTCCTCCCTGCTTAGTGGGCTCTTGCTCTCGAACCCTGGTTGCTAGCGGGTCACTCAGAGATCCGGGGCTGGGGTTCTCGAGCGTTCCTCCCTGCTTAGTGGGCTTTTCGCGCGAAAAGGCCCACTAAGCAGGGAGCCTCCTTGCTCTCGAACCCTGGTTGCTAGCGGGTCACTCAGAGATCCGGGGCTGGGGTTCTCGAGCGTTCCTCCCTGCTTAGTGGGCTTTTCGCGCGAAAAGGCCCACTAAGCAGGGAGCCTCCTTGCTCTCGAACCCTGGTTGCTAGCGGGTCACTCAGAGATCCGGGGCTGGGGTTCTCGAGCGTTCCTCCCTGCTTAGTGGGCTTTTCGCGCGAAAAGGCCCACTAAGCAGGGAGCCTCCTTGCTCTCGAACCCTGGTTGCTAGCGGGTCACTCAGAGATCCGGGGCTGGGGTTCTCGAGCGTTCCTCCCTGCTTAGTGGGCTTTTCGCGCGAAAAGGCCCACTAAGCAGGGAGCCTCCTTGCTCTCGAACCCTGGTTGCTAGCGGGTCACTCAGAGATCCGGGGCTGGGGTTCTCGAGCGTTCCTCCCTGCTTAGTGGGCTTTTCGCGCGAAAAGGCCCACTAAGCAGGGAGCCTCCTTGCTCTCGAACCCTGGTTGCTAGCGGGTCACTCAGAGATCCGGGGCTGGGGTTCTCGAGCGTTCCTCCCTGCTTAGTGGGCTTTTCGCGCGAAAAGGCCCACTAAGCAGGGAGCCTCCTTGCTCTCGAACCCTGGTTGCTAGCGGGTCACTCAGAGATCCGGGGCTGGGGTTCTCGAGCGTTCCTCCCTGCTTAGTGGGCTTTTCGCGCGAAAAGGCCCACTAAGCAGGGAGCCTCCTTGCTCTCGAACCCTGGTTGCTAGCGGGTCACTCAGAGATCCGGGGCTGGGGTTCTCGAGCGTTCCTCCCTGCTTAGTGGGCTTTTCGCGCGAAAAGGCCCACTAAGCAGGGAGCCTCCTTGCTCTCGAACCCTGGTTGCTAGCGGGTCACTCAGAGATCCGGGGCTGGGGTTCTCGAGCGTTCCTCCCTGCTTAGTGGGCTTTTCGCGCGAAAAGGCCCACTAAGCAGGGAGCCTCCTTGCTCTCGAACCCTGGTTGCTAGCGGGTCACTCAGAGATCCGGGGCTGGGGTTCTCGAGCGTTCCTCCCTGCTTAGTGGGCTTTTCGCGCGAAAAGGCCCACTAAGCAGGGAGCCTCCTTGCTCTCGAACCCTGGTTGCTAGCGGGTCACTCAGAGATCCGGGGCTGGGGTTCTCGAGCGTTCCTCCCTGCTTAGTGGGCTTTTCGCGCGAAAAGGCCCACTAAGCAGGGAGCCTCCTTGCTCTCGAACCCTGGT